>CM057813.1:128325010-128925010 GCA_030067965.1 Latrodectus elegans
TCAGTTATAAAGATTGTTACAATTAAACTATTTTACAAAATTTCCATATTTTACAGTTTTACTAAATTTTTATAATAATATTTTTATTGGCATCACAAAATTGCAGCTTATACATAATATTATTCATTTCTGTAATTATTAATATCAAAATGCATAAATTTATAATTGTTTTATACACTATTTTTTTTAACGTTTTATATTTTTAAATTTTGATAGATGAAAATACACAAAATTGTATGAGATACAATTGTACAAATAAAATTTAGGACAAAATTTGTCTGCAACAAAATGTAATTTTATAATCATTTTCAAATGACAAAAGTGACATCAATTTTCCTCATAAAAGTTTCCATAAAATCATAAAGTAAATGATTTTATAAAAAGTCCTTCATGAATTTATTCAAAATTTTTTCTTGAACTGTATGATAAATTTAATTAATTTATGCGTTGATATATTTCTTTATGGTGCAAAAATTAATATTAGCTGTTTAAATTCGTTTATGATTTGAATAGAAATATCAATTTCCGTATTAAAAAGTAAAGCAAAATTTATTTTTCTGCACTGTGCTATCAATCATGACCCTTTGGATGAAACTGCGTTTTCAGTTTAACAGTATCTGTAATACTGATTCCCTTTTAACACACAGACACCTGAACGCGAAAGAGTTATTTGTAGAGTAATGAAGATTTCAAGAGTTCTCCAGTCAACATACAAGATAATTGATTGCTTCTGCTGGAAGTCGAAATTACCTGGTGTAAGCAAACAACGCTAAATCGAGTCATTTTTATTGTATCTTCTGTGGGTTACTCAGCCTTGTATATCAGATACTTTTCTCTGTTGTTTTCTTTTTCTCTGATATCAAAAGGTAAGATGGTCAATTTCATTGGTTGCTCTTTCCGTTGAAGTATAATAAAGAAGATATTTCCTAAATATATATCATTAAAAATATTTAAATGTAGTTATAATTTTTCATTAATTTTGGTTATTAGGCCTTATTTAAAAGGGTTCAGAAACAGAGCAATACTAATACACTATGCTTTTAATCACTTTAAAGATTTTAACTATTTAAAGAAAAATCTAATTAATTTACTTACCCCTTTTTCTAAGAAATATCACACATGCAAGTTTTTAGGCCTCAAGAAAGTTTTCCTTTGGACATATATGAAATGAAATGTGATTAAAATTACATAAAATATTATGTTTGGCAATAGCAGATATACTATAACTAATTATAACTATAGGTATTATTATAATCTTTGATTCACACAGACATTTTTATGAGAAAAAACTGCGAGTTAATTTGTCTGATAGAGGATAAAATTAGGAAATCTGTTACAGAAACTTCATCAATCCTAAAATTATGTTCCCTGGAAGATATTTTTTTTCAGACTTTGGAACATATTCAAATATGGTAAGGGAAACATAAACACTGCATCCATCTTATTTTATATGAATGTACTTAAATTCGAATTGTATGAAACAGCATGGAATTATTAATTAATCTGAATTGAGGATTTATAGCGGAATTAAATATATATTAATTTCTATTCCATATATAATGATTTATCTTACTATATTAATTGATCATTGAAATTTTAACGAAAAATTATTTTTTATTTCACTACTCTCGTTAAAAATAATTTTAAATTCTTGTTTCAGTAATTGACCAGACAATTCATTCTTTTTTCATATTACATTGTTAAACATTAATTATAAATTTCAAAACAATATATATTATTTCTTATTAAATATAATTTTAAATAGGCATTTTTAAGAACCGAACACTGGAATCTAATTGAAATTTGAAGTGTAATTTAGTATTTATTATAACATAAAATGTCATAATCCAATTTTTATTAATTAAGACACAAGTAAACAAAAAAAACAATATTAATTGTTAGTTTGAGACTTACATAGAATAAAATTAATTTACTAAAAATATTAAACTTTTCATAAACATTATGATGGAAAAAGAAAGGCCTTTTATGTTTATTTTTGCAATTTTATTAAATATTCCCTATTTTAGTACTGCAATTATCCTAAAAAGTTTAATAATAGAAAATGTGAGGGAAATCTTTTAAATTAATTCGAAAAATTTTAACAATACTTAAAAGCATTTGAAAACTGAAAGGTTAAAACTTATAAATTGTTTACAAGTTTTGAAATCAATGTGATATTTAAAAGGTCTCAAGAACCTGTTGATATGAAATTATTCTTGTGGTTCCACTTCATGAATTATTATACGATACTATTCATTTCTTAATACCAGATGTAAATTTGAATTTTATAATAAAATCTTATATAAAGGAATACTGGAAAATAGCTGAATGATCTGCAATTGTAAAGTTACACGTTTAATCATTTAACAATGATATGTTTAAATTAAAAATTTAAATTTATTTTATTCTTAAATTTTTAACAGTTATTATATTTAAATTTATTCTTATAAGCAAGTGCATTTAAAATTAAAATTAGAAATTTGTATAATTTGATTGAGAAACACATATTCTAATCTTATAAAAGCCTTAAAGAGATGTCTAACAATTAAATAATAATAATAATAAATTGTTTATAAATGATTGATTTTAAAATGTGAAATAATCATTTAAGCTTTAATAGCTTTCATTAACAATAGTATTTTAAATTTTTAACATTGAATTTGATAATAATGTTAATAGAGTATTAACAAGAGTAATTAAAATTTAATAATAAAAATGAAATAATTTTTAAACTATAAATTTTATTTAAAAATTTGTTTTGGCAATCTAAATGTTACTTATTTTTATAAAGGCAATGTATATCATCATGATAAGTATCATGTAATTTAAGTATAAAATATCCTATGATAAGTTAATTATCATAAGTTTATTAAGATGGATATAATTATTCTTACATTAAGTAATTTATCATAAATATAAGATACTTTTCTCACAATTTTTCACCAAAATAAGATTTTTACAGCTTCATATACGACATCAAGGTAAAATCACTATTAAAAGTTGTATAATTGTCAGCTAAATGTATTGATAAAAAATCATATCGTACGTATTGTAGCTGAAAATTTTTTTTTAAGTGCACTGTGTTCCAAATGTACATTTAAGTGTTGCTGATTTAGACAGCATAATCTAGATCTCAATAATTTATCTATAAGTTAGCTCGGATTCGGTGTAGAATTAGGTATACCTTGGTTTGGTGAAAAATTTAGCGATACATCTTGATCATAAAATTCAATATTTGTTTATCCCATTTTTGTATAGCTTTTGGATAGCAACTATATTGTGAATCAAACCTTAGCGTCAAAAATCCCCAAATAACCATGGGGTATCCAATTGTAAACTTTTACAGTTAGTTCCTTTCACTTCTACATGCATCAGTTAAAATTTCTTGTGAAAATTATGGTTAAAATTTAAAAATATTGATCTGATTTTAATGAAGAGTTAAAGAACTAAGAAGCCCATCATTAAATGACTTCAAAAATTTCTTTTTGGTGCTAAAAACCAATATTGCCTTTTAGGAAAATTACTCACCTACTGTTTTCAGAACTACCTTAATATTTAATTAAATAATCTATTTATTTTGAATTTTTCATAGAAAATATATTATAATATGCTTATAATACTTTATTTTGAGAGTTTAAAGGTGCAATTAATTATCTAACTACACGTTAGGAGGGCTTAATTATTTTAAGATGGATAAGAAAAAAGATGTGCGGTACACTAAATATTCTTGAATGAAATACTTCACTGAATGAGAAGCACTAAACTTAACAAATGGTAACTTATATGCTTCATTTTTTCTTTTTTGTTTTCTTTTGCAAAAAGAACGATTAATTAAAAAATGTGTTTATTTTATGATTATTCTTATATTATAAATAAAATTAGAAATTTTACGAATCATTTTAATTTTTGAAACGAAAATAAACACTTTTTTCACACTTTTGTTTGATTTTTCTTTATACTATTGCAGAGAAAATGAAACTTTAAACAATAATCAATAAACTATAATATAATACATGTGTATTTTATTGCCTTTTAAAAGGAACACCTTATATTTTACAAGGCAAAACTTGTACTAATTAATAACTTTAATCGAGAACAATGTCGAACCACATGCCTTTCACTGCGGTCTGAACACTGCTGAGGCTCTTTCTAATGTTCATTTCAATAATGAACTTTCTACGGCAATCATCAAGAAGGATTGTTTACTTGAATTGCTAAAATAACTAGCCTTGGAAATCATTAATAATATACTACCAAATGACATAAAAAAATCTATACTGATGGCAGCAAAATAAATTGGCAGCGGAAGTTTCATCGAGACTGCTCATGACAAACTCGTTCTTGGTCAATGTAATCCCGAATTCTGTTCGGTTTTTCATAGCAAACTAATAGCCATTAACATCGGAGTGGAATCCATCATGAGCGAAACTAACTATCGTGATGTCTAGATATTAACTGATAGCCATAGTTCAATTAAAAATCTGCGAAATTGGACCTGCTTGGGAGACCAAGCAAGTCTTTCTATTCTACACAAGCTTAAAAGTGTCTCCCTTCATCATAATATCTATTTTCAATGGATCCTGTATCACGTGGATATTGTAGGCAATGAAATAGCAGATACTTTATCAAAGGAGGGCTCAGGTCAGCCTGCTCCTTCTTCTTTCACGCTTACCTACCTTGAACTCTTCTCCCTGAAAAAAAACCCAGCTTAAAACCAATTGGCAGGGACATTTGACTCACCACTTCTATAAGGGTAGAAAGCCGGGACTTTTTCTGGCTCTTTTCTGTGATAGGAAATCCAACACTTGCCTTGCACGTTTTGCCTCTGGCCATCTGAAATGCCTCACTTTTGTAGCGGATAACAAGACATTCCCCCTCTGTCCTAAATGCCATGAACACCAAGCTTCTTCTGAGCATATCCTGAATTGTATGAATAGACTAAGGGATGAAATTTACACTTCTCCCCGCCTTGTCATCGATTTCCTCCCCGTCAACAGATTCCTAGATTTGGTCTGACTCCATCAGACCCTTGGAAATACGCAACAACAATATCATAACTTTTTGACTTAAAATCATATAGATTAACTTTCGATACGTAGTTGTTTTTTTTCTAAATTTCATATCAATTTTTTTAAATTGTAAATTATGATTTTAAAGAGCACATGTTTTATATTTACTTAAATAGACTTTGGTAATATTGTAAATTTTTGTTAATTGAAAATATGCAGAGTTTCTGTAAAAGTATCTTTATGAAATATAAATTAAATAATTTAGGTTGCTCCTGAATGATAAGTATTTGCGTTATATCATAGGTTTTCTGAAAATATAACAATGTTTATATACATATAAGTAAAATCACTCACCTTAAAATATATATATTCTTTTTGGTCATTAGATGTTCAATTTATTTTCGAACCCTTTAGACTTTCAAAAAATTATAATAAATTAAACATGATGTTCTTTTTTTAATTTTATTTTTATAGTCTTACTCTTTTGAACATAACATTTGAAGTTTTGAATCACGTAATTTAAAATAACTGTACCTTCATTAATTTTTGTAATGAAAATATAATAATAATATATGATAGAACATACAGATAAACAATATAGGCATTTTCCAAAACGCAAAAAATTATAAAACTTTTTATCGAAATAATTTTTTCAAGAAACATAATTTTATGTTATTGCAATTTTTGCAAGCAAAACAATTTCAAATACTGTCTTTTAATTTTTAAAACTAAAGCCATAAAAATAAGTGATAAAAGCAAATGTGAATTATATTTATTGCCTAAATTAATACCACATGTTTTTAAACGATAACATTGATTATACAATGTTAGAAACGATAATATATAATTTCTTTTCCTAAAATTTCTGAAACAAATCTTTTATTTTTCAATGGCGTTGGTTGTTTTCTCATCAAGGATGAATTTATACTAATTTCCAAAAAATAATAATAATAATAATGATGATGATGATGTTTGTAAAGAATCATAAAATGTTTACTCTTATAAAATGAATCGTTATATTTCGTATTTTTACTCTGTTTTCTTACCAATGCGATGTTTATTCTTACATTTGAACCAATGATGAAATTATTTATTTTCTTTCTACATCAAATATTGTTGACCTAAATTGAAATATTAAGCAAATCGTTTTTCAGATAATCAGATATGTGTGTGATAGCTTTGCGATTAATATACTTAACAATTATCTTTAATTTTAATCTAATTAATAATTAAATTAGAGCATCAAAAATAATTGTTAATATTAAATTTGAATTAAATTAATTTAATTTTTTGTTAATTCAGAGTTTCAGAAGTATAACTAATTATTTTAAATTAGAATTACTCAACATACACTTACAATACTTTTAACATCAGTAATGTTTATTTTATCAAAGAAAAGAATATGTTTGAAAAATATGTTGCAAATAGTAAATAAAAGTACAAAGCAATTTATTTAAATTTGATGGAATTCCAAAAAATATAATCTGTAGTAAATTATTCATTCCTGACAATTATTGTTTCCTATAAAAAATAAGAAAGTAAGTGATTCAAAATGTGTCGCCACTTTTTCTTTGAAATAAATTAAAGAATGCATTCTATAAAATTCAAATCAATAATTCACGGGTTCGATAATCCCATGACACCTGGATATTTAAAATATTTTGAAATCTTTCTTAACTTGTACTTCACAACTATATAAATTATACGATAGGACAAGCAAACCATTTTGGTTTGATGAATCTATTGATTAAAAAAAGAAGAATTATAAGTGCACTAATTTTTTTTTAAAACTCAAATAACGAAGACCAAACTCAATTTTAATTACCTCCATTTATGATTTGTTAAATTAAAACATATAATTCAATTAACATTCGTTTTCAAAATTAGTTTTATTTTAATTTAATAATTTTAATAGCTATAAGGCAGCAAAATTGAGTGGTTTTTACAAGTTTCATTTTTAATATTTGTGTTCAAATTTTGGAATACTGTTATCTTTTAAATAACACCAATGTAACTACATTCTAATTCAAAATAAATTAAAATAGAAGAATTCGTGCCATTTTTATCTTTTTACTATAGCCGTTTCTGCAAAAATATAAAAAAAAATATTTTGATTTATCACCTTAGTAATTTTTCTCTTCTTTAATATTTAGTGCCAAACAATTTTTATATATTTCTTTGATTCCAGATTATTTTGATTTTTGGAATTTTTTCATCGTATTTTATTTTTTTAAAATTTGTCAACCTTAATTTAGAAAAAAAATTGTTTGTCTTTAGTTTAAAAAGTCGCATAAGTTGAGGGAACAAGTTGAGTTACATTAAACAAAATTGTTAAAACGAAGAATAACATAAAAAACGAAGTTAATTAAAAAGGAAATACATGTAATAATTTCACGATAATATATTTAATTAATTTGAATAAAACATATAAGGTAATACTAATAAGATAAAAATAATAATTTCACTTTTTTTCGTATGTAGGAGAAAATGATGCCTAAATAACGTTTTATCAATATACCCCCCATTATAAGGGAAATATTACAAGTACATTAAAAACTTTTTACTACACGTTATCAAACATACCTATGTATGACATTGATAACGTGTAATCAATTGCATGTCCTTTGGGTAAGTGGATGATCCCGTATCCATTCAGAGATATCTATTAATGAATATCCATCCAGTCATTTAAATAATATGCATTAAAGTTTCGCTTTGAAATCATATCGGAATGCTCAATGATAGAGAAGTTTTATAAGAAAGCACTCTTTGCTTTCATCGATCATTGAAAAGAAGATAGATTTAGAGGTACTCTTTTCATGAAGGATGATTTATTGAGAAAGATTGGAGGAAGAGTTATTCATCTAAGAGCCTTTTCCACCATTTTATTTCAAAGTGATATTACTCACAAAAAATGCTTACTTCAATATAGGAAAGACAGTTTTTCTTGAACTATATTATTCGCTTATTCTTATTACTGCAGATACAACAAATTTCAGACATTCTCTTTTTAAAAAAATACCAAGTATTTTTTGTAAACATTTTAATAATATACATATTTATATTATTTTATTAGCTAACACATTGATGTTTTAGTCATACTTTTTTTAATTAATCACAGTTGGTCAGTTGTCATTGAAAATGATTATAGAAAGGGATATTAGATGTACTATGATTTTAACATTGCTTAGATATGAAATGCTGAAGCTAAGTAAGCTTAAAGAAATTTTTAAACTGAATGAAAGAATACATATAGCGCCACCTGTCTACAACACCACCCATGACATCATCAACAAGGAAGCGAGTCCCTCTCCAGCAACTGTAGAAATTAGACGTATATCCATATGACTCTTATGTTTACCCTCTTCCCTTTAACTTTATGTGTTTAGATGTAATTTTGTTTTATTTGTAGTATATGTAACTGTGTTGTGCTCAAATTGTACCCTAATTTGTAATAAATTATTTTGAGCTACTTAAGGAACTTATTTCTTTGTTCCTATTAAACCAGATAAGTGCTACAATATAAAATATTGGCTGCCCAACGCGAGACCCGAGTTCGAGTTTTTTTCGCTGTTAAAAAATTCTACCCAGAATTAAATTTTGTTGTTGGAGGGGAACTCAAAAATTTTACAGGATACCCCCTGATGTGTTGTGGTTTATGGATTCATGACAAATACAATCTCATCCGAGATTGTGGTTCAATTGGAGCATCCCGTTTTCGATTTGAGCATTCCAGATAAGTTTCTGTTACTGTTTTCATATTTCTAATGTATCCTAATTAATTCTGAAGAATTACAATTAAGGAAGTAATTGATGAGTGTTAATGTTTAAGCACTTATGAATATAAAGCTGTATAAAAAGTTTCTTTATAAGTTGTTGTGTTTCGATAAAAGTGTTATTATTTTATGTTCTTGAATTCAGAACAGTAATATTACTTGTGAGTATAGTTATTTGTTTGATTTGGTAGATATGTTTCAAACCTTATTAAATACATAATATTTTGTATTAGAGTATTGTATTAAAAGAAACATTAATTTTATTATTATATTTGAAGTTTTATAGTATGTGTGCGTGTAAAGAACATTATGAACAATAAGTAAAGTATCTGTTACTTCTGAATATTATATTTCTTATATATTATATTTTTCTTAATTCTGAATATTTGAGAAATATCTTCTTTACAGTGAGATAGAGTTTTAAAATTGAGCATCTAACAGAATTTAATTGTCTGATGACTGTGCATTTTCATGTAATGATACATTTGTTTTGATTTAAAACACGAATCAAGGCGCCGCAAACGACTGTTGTTATTGCTTTCATAAACGTCTCTCTGTCTAGCCTTTTAATATTTATGAATGCTACGAGTTCAGTATATATATTAATGCTTATTCTTATTTTACTTTTTTTCCTCATTCATTTTCTGTTTTGAATCTTTTTGTTTTATTCTCTTAGTCAGTGGTTTCATTGAATAAATAATGAAAATATATTTTTTTCCATGTATATGTAAGGTTATATATTAAGGTAACAAAATAAATATTAATATTTTAGTAAAAGATATCAGAATTGATATTTTAGAAAAATTGAAGAACTTTAAAGTTAAATATATAAAAAGTCAATAAAATATTTTGTTATTTATATATATAAAGTATTCCTTGAATGTATACGATTAAGTTATCTTAATTAATTCATTTTCATTTATTGAATGTGGAATCAAAGTATTGATAAAATATAATTTATAAACAAAGGTACATTTAGTGATTATTGGTAATTGTAAAACGAAAGTAAAGAGTTATAAATGAAACGAAAATAAAAGTTTCATGGTAGAATTTGAAATGCTTTGTTTTGGCTTTGTTTGAATTGAAGTATATAATAAGAGTGAATTATTATAAATTTAGTAATATTAATATCATAAAATAGATTTGATTATTTTATGATGGTGAATATCATATGAATATTTCAAGTATATTTACAATAATTAAAGAGTTCATTTCAATTGCAATTAATGTTTGAATTAATAATAATAGGTTTATTTAAAGTTAAAAGGTTTATATATTTTCACATAGTATTGTACTTAAGACTAATGGTGATTAAATTTTGTTTGAACTAAAATAAAGAACCACATATTAAAAAATCAGCATTTTAAAATCAGTTGAAAATAACTCTTCAGAACTATTAAAAATGCAAAAATGTCATTCCTTGGGAAAGGGAAAAAAAGAGGATTTGAGAAACCTCGCTATAGAAATGGGGCTAGGGGTAGCAGATGATCTGAAAGTAATTCAACTGAAAGATATTATAACCAAATCAAAATATTATGAAGAAGAATTCGTGAAAAATATGCTAACTAATATAATAGAGGAAAGGCTTGAAATAGAAAAACAAGCTGAATTCGAAAGAATTGCCCAGCAAGAAGCTGCTAAGGAAGAAAAACTAGCAAAAGAAAAGGAAGAGGAACAACTACGCATTGAAAGAGAGAGAGCGTATGAATTGCAACGCTTAAAACTTCAAGTGGAAACTCAAAAGTTACTTTCCTCCACTGCCACAGCTCTTCCCAGTGAAACAGAGAAAACAAATTGGGATCTAAATCGAATTCTCCCAAAATTTAATCCCAATAAAGATGAAATAGGGCTCTATCTGACATTATTTGAACGTCAATTAAAATTAGTGAATATACCTGAAATGAATTGGATGCCGTACTTGATAGGCTCATTGCCAGCCGAAATAAATCAATTAATTGCTAGAGAAAATGAAGAAGATGTTAAAGAGTATTCAAAGGCGAAAGAGATGATCTTGAAGCGTTATAGACTTACATCAGATAGGTTTCGGCAGTTGTTCTCGCAACATAGAAATGGTACAGAAGTAACATGGAAAGACTTCTATTTTAAAATTAAATCGTATTTCGAAGGATGGGTAAAAGAGTTGAATATCATCACTTTTGGGAAATTGCAAGACTTAATCATAGCTGACCAGTTAAAGAAAAGAACACCTCCAGAGATTAGAGAACATTTTGTTGATCAATGGTCAGAGCTGAATGATCCTTTAGAACTTGCAGAAAAGCTTGACAGTTATGAAAATGTAAGACTGGGAATGAAGAAAAATTCCCCTATCTTTGCTAAGAAGCCAAATTTTAAAGACTATGTTAAATTTGCTTCAGAGAGAAACTATAAGCCTCTTAACTCAAAGGAAAATGACAAAATCAAATATTCCAACTGTGAAAGTCCAAAATTTACTAAAGACAAGCTAGAAAGAAGATTTTCTGTTCATTGCTATGGATGTGGTAATCCTGGTTTTATTCAGTCTAAGTATCCAAAGTGCAACAAACTAAAAGAAGTGACTAAAACAATTGTTAATGGTGTAAAATTGTATACCACACGAGCTTCAGATTCATTGTCCAGCTCAATTTTTTTAAATGTTTGTGGTGAAAAAGCAGATTTTATAACGACAAAGGTGCATCAAATTCTATTGCTGGAGAGAGATTTTATACTTTGAAAGAGAAAGGTTTTAAATTTCAAAAGAATATTACAATAGTACTTGCCGATGGAAAAGAAAGAAATATCCCTGCTTTGACAACAGACGTAAATCTTAATGTAGAGGGAAAGAAAGTTCGCATGAAATTTATTGCGTTACCAAACGCTAAAGGCAATTGAACATTGCTTGGCACTGACTTTCTCCAGGCTGCTGGTATTGTGCTTAACATCCAGAATGGCACTTGGCATTTTAGTGAATATCCACACTGACATTTCCCCTTTTAATCATGAACCATCGGAAATCGTAAGTACTGCAAAAGTAATAATGTCGCAGAAATTAACTTCTCCTGATAAGTCTGCTGAAATTTCAGAAACCTCTAATTCCGTGAAATTGAGAAATGATTAAGGAAAACACTTGACAAAAGAACAACGACACAAATTAAATTCATTGCTGGAAGAATTTGAAAATAACTTCAAGCCAGGGGGAGAACCTACTCTTTTTATTGAACATAGAATCCAGACTGGAAATAGCTTACCTGTTGCTGAACCTCCATATAGAATGACACCTACAAAGAAAGAGTTGTTGAAGAAAGAGCTAGATTCCTTACTAACAGAAGGAATAATTGAGGAATAAGAAGCTCCTTATGCAAGTCCTCTGGTATTAGTACCTAACCCAAACGGTACCATCAGATTGTGTGTTGATTACCGCAAGTTAAACTCGACGACTCTTCCGGATAATTATCCACTACCTAGAATGGATGATTTATTGACTGAAGCCAAGTCGACGAAATACATGTATCAATAGATTTAAAATCTGGTTATCATCAGGTCAAAGTTCATGAATCAGACCAAGAGAAGACTGCCTTCATCTGTCCATTTGGAACTTTTAAATTTTTACGTATGCCTTTTGGATTGCGCAACTCACTCGCAACTTTTCAACGTCTCATTAATAAATTTAGATCTGGTCTTAAAGATGTTTTTGCATTGTCATACCTTGATCTTATCATTATCTTATCAGTAACTTTTGATGAACATTTATCAGATTTACGAAAAGTGTTTGAAATACTTTTTATATTTAAACTGAATGCTAATAAAAGCAAATGCAATTTCACTTGTGACAGAGTGAAGTATTTAGGTCATTGAATAACTGAAAAGAGCGTAGAAGTGGATGCTAACAAAGTATATGCTACTCAAAACATTCTAACACCAAAATGTGCTACAGAAGTTCAGTCCTTCTTACGGACTTGTTCCTGGTTCCAGAAATATGTTCCCCATTTTTCTGAAGTTGCTAGGCCCCTTAGTGACTTAACTAAAAGGAATAAAAAGGACAAATTTGTTTGTAACTTGAACACTATTTCTAAAGATTTTCCATCCCGGAAATCTAAAGACATTCGCGAAGAACAATTGAAGGACGAGGATGTAAGAACGATCATAAACTGCTTTGAAAGCGGACGGAGAGATGAAAATTGAACTAGTAGAGGTTATCTGATTAATAAGGGAATACTGTATCGATATTCGCCTGAAACAGAGTCAGAAGAAGCACAGCTTGTCCCTTTCTATGAGCGAGAACGTGTTCTACAGCAATATCCTGATTCTCCCACTGCAGGACATTGTGGAGCTGAGAATACGTATCATAAAATTGCTTCTTGGTATTTCTTTCCTGGCATGATAAAGTTTATCGCCGAATACGTAAAAAATTGTGCTGAATGTAACCGATACAAATCTAACAACCAGAAACCTGCTGGATTACTCAGAACGCCTATTTATTCACAAAGATTTGAGACGTTGGCAATAGACTTGTTTGGTCCTTTCCCAGAGACCCCAACTAAGAAAAAACGGTTATTTCTTATTGTAGATACCAGTACAAAATGGGTCGAAATTTTTGCCCTAAAAGATGCCACAGCTATCAATTGCTCTAAAATATTGATAGAAGAAATCTTCTTTTGCTATGGCTTTCTTAGATGACTAATCAGCGACAACGGTGTACAATTCGTATGCGCTGTAATGCAACAAACTTGTAAGATCCTGGCTATTAAGCAAGATCTTATTGATTTATACCATCCTCAATCAAATCCTACTGAACGAAAAAATGGAGACCTGAAACCCAAATTAGCAATTCTAGTTGGTGACTCGCATGATACTTGGGAGGACAAACTACCCATGATACGTTTTGCTTTAAACACCGCAAAATGTGATTCTACAGGTCATACGACAGCTTACCTTCAGTTTGGAAGAGAGCTTCGAACCACAGATGATGTCAATCATGATATTAGAGATAACGATAATCATTGATAACGATAATTTCTTCGCAGAAATAACACTTTACTTGAGAGAATTTGCACGCCTTATACCTATAATTAGAGAGCGTGTCGAGCAAAAACAAGATGCTAGGAAGGATTACTTTGACAAGGGACATAGACCTGTTTATTATCAACCACGCGATAAAGTTTGGATCACTTTACATCCTGTGAGCAAGTTCAAAACTAAAACAAGTAAAAAATTCATACCCATTTTTGATTGTTTCTTGCATAGGCTACTAACCATTGCATTTTTATTTATAAGAATTCCTTATATTTAATAATTCTTTACACACAGATTAAAATTAATCAAAATTAACTAGAGATGTGTGCTTAAAATTGTGCTTCTTCCAAACATATTACTTTACATTACTTTTAAGATTTATCAAACTAATGTTTCATGAATAAAAATTTAGTTATAAAAGTAAAACTGCTAGGTGAGTAATTGCAATTTTTGACTATGCAATATTTTTAAAGAAAAGTTTATTTATTCTATGTTTCCCTTTATTAAAAAAAGAACAGTGTTAAATTAATTGTGGTAAGTTATTTTAAATATATACATAATAACGTCATTTTATTGTTGTACACTTTTAATTTTTAAACATGCCTTATAAACATTTTTAGCTTATACTTCTTATGTGTACAGCATGCGCTTTAACAGTACACGATTAAAAATAAAAATAATCTGCTTAAATAATAACCTAAATTTTTTACCTTCAACAACAGTAAAATGTCTCCACAAAATTCTTCAGCAATATAAATATGATAATTCAAGATGGAGAGCAATAGAACTGGTTTTATCATCAAAGTTTTAAAAAAAGGTGATCTGACTCACATTTAGATAAATGAAAAATCTTTAATGATAATGAATTTCATCTTGAAAATTTTTAGATATTAATCTGAAGCATGTTTTCTTAAAAGTAATTTTTTTGTGTTATCTAGATAGGATTGAGAAATACTTTTTTTTATTTTACATCTTTCTTGCTAATAAATTAACTTCTATGTAAAAAAATCAAAGTTTGTTTCCAAGTGACAAACTGTCTGACTCGGACACAGACATCAATCTCAAAAAAACTGAAAAAGTTTTCACATTTTTGCCTATTCTCTTCTTTTCTCAAATCTTACCTTTTTTCAGCTGACTGCAAAAACTCAGGTGTCTCGAAAGGAAAGTAGCTTTTATTTTTCATGACTTTAAAAAAGAAGCTGGAAAATAAAAAAAAGCTGAATACCTTACAATATTAATGGCTAAAACAAAATAAAAGATGTATGGTGAACTTAATTTTTAAATTTATTTCCAATGATATAAGTGTCAGAGTTGCAGTAACAACTATTTTCTTTGTTTTAATGTTTATTTTGATTTACTGATTTGTGAAGAAAGTGATATTTCAAGTAAAACAAATTTGGCTTTATATAAGTAATAATCATAGCATTGTTAAAAAATTCATTATTCCTTACCTCCAAATATTGAGTCAATCGACGGACATGATGACCATCTTTTTTGAACTTTTTGAAAATGAGTGTTTACATAAATTGAACTGTATACTAAATAAAAAATAAGTTTTTAACTTTGTTTTTTGTTTAGAAAAATAAGACAATAACACTAATTTTTTTTTTTTTAATAGCTTTATAATGGAGCTACTTTTCTTTCCAAAATATGTTAATAATTGGAGAAATATTAACATTTTATTAAAGTGCTTTTGATTCATTTTTTTATTCATTTTATTGCATAACACTTTTAACATCATGCATTTACAGAAATATTAAAAAGGGCTTAATATTATATCTAAATTTTAATTTTTGTTTGCTTAGAATATATTATATTCGTTTGCTTAGAGTTATTTAATTTTCGTTTGCTTAGTGAATGTTTAAAAAAAATTCTCAATATTCATGAATTATTATTTCAATAAACGCAGTGCGGAGACAGCGGAGTGGTTAGCTCTCTTGTCTTCGAATCAGCAATATGTGGGTTTGAATACCACCTGAATATTTGTTGACATTTAGAATCTTCTGCAAGCAACAAAACCCCTACTAATTAACCTTCATTTGTATAAAATGATTAATGACTGAAAAACAAACAATTCTATATCAATAAGAAATTGTGTTATGTGGGTTCATCTCAAAAACTACAAATGTTGAATAATCAGAAACTATTCCTTAATAGGAAATCAGACGCAGAAAAATGGGCTTAAAAGATTTCTGTTCTTAAAATGCATAATATTAACAGAATGAAATACATAAAAAATAGCTTAGGAATATAAATAAAAGTATTCTTTTAAAGAGTGATCGTCATGAACGAAATTTTATTAATTTAAATAAAAAAAAGGAATTGAAATTTTATTTTAATAGATGTAAATAAAAATGTCTTCTATGAATATAATTTTATTAATAGATAATATAAAAATATCTCTTTATGACATTTATTATTAACTGTATCAATGTGTATTTTTTTTATTTATTTTCGAATTACTAATTTAAAAATAGTAAGAAATTATCAATTCAAAATAATCCGGGAAAGTTTTCTAAATTGAAAACACTTTTCCTTTGCAAAGAAATTAAATTTCGGTTGAAAACAAATATCTCATTTATTTTTAATTTTATTTCTTTACTAAAACTATAATTATATTAGAATATTCTGCTATTGCTGCCTTAAAATTATCAGATTTGAGGAAGGAGTGTCAAGCAGCACTTTATTTTTTTTCCCGTCGATTCTCGTCACTTAATCATTTTTCATTTTCACAGCATGTACAGTTTCTAACCTAAAAATAGAGAAACATTTCTCATTTTTATTGAGCAAACTAGTTATATCTACTCAATGTTATATGAAGTCTGCGTTCATTAAAATTTTTATATCTCCTTCAGACATTTCTCTCTTACTGTCTCTTTCATTTATTTCATGTAAAATGTTGAATATATAACTAAGTTTATTCCATGAACTTAATTAACTTACAATGTCTTAGGAAGAAAGAAACGATTATAAATGAGTACCTCTTCAAAACTTACACAAGACAAATGAATGCTTTTTCACTATATAAAAAATATGCAAAAATATTGTGTTTCTCATATTAAAAAAAGACTAATTTTATTCCGACAATTCACAAGAGCTTCTTTAATTTTAGATTTTTTTGCTCCAATTTCTATCTCATTTCGTTTTAAGAAGATGAATTTTTCCTTTGTTTTATAGTTAATACATTTATGTCTAATTTTTAAAATTTAAATAAAGGTGGTCAAATCGCTTATTAGTTTCATGCATTCTAATTTTTTATATGTAAAATGGGGAATATTATTCAGAGCTGGATATTAAAAGACAACTTAAGCATAAATGGTGTAGACGGAAATCTGAAAAACATGAAGATTAATCAGTTTTAAGATAATAATACTTAAAAACTGACTTTTTTGTAATCATTTAACAATATAATAGTAGTTTTGTCTATAAATATGCAAATGAGTACTTATGAATTTTACCAAAAAATATATGGGAAATAATAGTTAATGGAATATCTTAGAATGAGAATTAACTCGCAAACATGATAATTAGGAAGAAGGGTATCTCAAAAATGAGGAGATAGAACAGGAACTGACCAAATTCCCAAAGTTAAAAGGAAGAAGGATAACATTATTAAACTTATGCAACAGATGTTTTTTTCCATAACGGCATGAAGATTTCTGTGAGAGAAATGAGATTTAGAAAGGAATACAGTATTCTCTATTTTAACAATAAGGAAAGCATTGTTGAGAAGAGGAGAATACAATGTATATATAGTATTGAACCAACTAAAATGACTTTATTGAACCTATACTATTGATACATATGATTGTGTGTCCAAGAGTATTAAGTGTTCTTTGCTGGTATGCTCCTTACTGCTAAATGTTTCTTACTAGTTATGCTTTCGTATTACTGCAGTAATTGCTTAGTACATTACTCCACATTCAGTGACAGTTTATCCAACAATTTTTCAAGTAAGAGTACTTATTCCACATTCGCATTTTTTAAAATGTTGGACATACTCTTCAGGAAACAATCGTGTCACAAGACTTCGTGCTAAAGTCTCCTACAAATATTCTATAGGATTTAAATCTAGAGAATATGCTGGCCAATCCCTTCTTGTGATATCTCCTTTTTTCAGTATCTGTTTGATGGCAGGAATCCAGTGTGTCCATGATTTTTCATCCATAAAAAAGTCTGTTCTAATGCCAATACGTTATTTATACGTTTAACAAAGTGCCAATACGTTATTTATACGTTTAACAAAGGATCATCTTCTTATAACAGTAATATTTTGTTAAAAAAATTATTCAAAACTTGAATCTCAGGCCCTCATGTAACATTTTGCCTTCCCTTGCGAAAATTCCTGGACTGACTTAACGATTTTATTACATGAAATTATTGAGCTTAATCGGTGAGCTGACGTATATTTCCAAATCAGCTGTATTTAAGAATTGCTTATGGCATTGAAATTTAATGCATGAAAAGCACACGGTTCGAATGATTGGATATCCAAATTTTGTGCCCCTTGCACAGCCCAAAATGGCCCGCCAATTTTTAAGGGATGTAGCGTACAGGATAATTATACTACTTCTGTGAAGCAATTTGGACAGAGTGAACAACGAAACTTGCCCCACAGTTTTTATACACAGCTACTAAGCATATTGTCTTGTTTTCAATTATTTTTCTCTGCTGGCTATATATATAGGTTATCCAATGCAGTTACATTCCTGAGATATCTACCATCAAACTTTTTATAGCTCTAATAGGGATTGGAAAGCTTTCCAAACAGGCTGGATAATATTTTTGTTATAACTATACTTATTATATACTATTTCATTATAACTATACTGTATACATTACGCTCATCCTCTAACTTTCCCATCATTCTCTCACGTGTTAACTCGTACAAATGATTTCTTGCTGACTTATTTCACGAAAAAACTCTTTTACTCCCAGAGAGTTTATTTTACTGCGCCTTCTTCCCTCTTTGTAATATAATCTAGGACACGTGAATGTTTTAAGTACATTCGCTTCAAGTGTGATGTTTTGTTTTTAACATTTGAATACACATGGACTTTCCACTGGATTTCACGTTTATTTTTTTTTATCCTAACAACTTCATTAACACAATTTTATAGATATCTACTTAAAATTCACCTTAATTGCTCATGTTTTTCATGCCAGCATATTATAAATGATTTTATGAATGTAGACAATGCAGTCCTTCGGCATGGCAAGAAATGCAATGTTACATTAAAGGACACAGTTAAAGTATGAGGAACGCAGTTAAAGCATGAGGGAGTTACTAGTACTTATTGAAAATCTGTACCAATTATTTGCTCTTTTTATACTCTTCTACTTACACTTATAATTATATTGCTTGCATATTTGTGTCATAGATTACTTATATCGTCTGTTATGACCATGATTAAGATACCTAATTTGTATTTTTATTACCATAGATTACATGGATCTATTTATTAATCTATTTTCACAATTTTAATGCCATATTTGCTTCATGTCATCTCCCATAGCGGGAATTAAATGTTTTATTGTTGATGATATATTTCAGTCAAATTTTTAATTTCAAACATTAGAGACTTATTGAAAATCAATTTTGTTTTCGAATTTCGTGACAATTCTATCACACCAGATGTATTACGTGGTGGAGCTATACCTGATAGCCTAAAGTACAGACCAGGTGTTTCATTGCGTATGTCTATGTCTATTAAATAAACTGTTAGTAATATCAATATCAAGTGGCTTGTGATGTTTTGATTGACTTGTCTTATCAAATTCCTCTAAAAATGATGCTGAAATGTATTTAAATATTTCATTGCATGCATTTTTAGAATTGTTATAAGAGTTGCTTATACATTTTTTTCATGTAATCCTAATTGATTAAGGGTGTTATTTTGTGAAAACAATTATGATTAAGATGAGATGTAATAGGAGTTATAGTACAGAAATTTCATGTGTCGTATTGTTGTGTATATAATTACTGTTATTAAATAACGACTATAAATGATATTTTAAATTAAAATAAGGTATTATTTTTTAAACATTGCGTTGCGTATTTATTATTTTATTTTCTCTACCCAGAATCAAACCTGAAAAATAAAAGCAGAAACTGGCTTTATTTTAGTAATTAAAAATTTTCTTTATACTTATATTCCAATTTCATAGCTTTACTACCAACATGATTAAGGATCCACGTGGAGTTAATCATTTACACTAGGTTGCTTAAAGTTATATTCATATTAATTATTACTCAAAGCTATAAAATAGGTGATACCACACTAAAAAAAACTGGCTGGTAAAATAAATTTAAAAAATTAACTTACATACAAACAGTTTGTGAACTAGGCCGTCTATTTAGAGGGCTTCAAAAACCTGGTTGATCAGTTATTCGGCAAAGCTTCCTTCATCTGGACTCGTATTAATGACGATTTTTTTTTGTAACAATACTACAGGAACCTATTTCTTCTTCCGATCAAATTCGTAGGCTTTTATTATATGGAAACTTCAACTTTACTGTTTATAGACTCCAATAAAGCGTCAAACTTGAATCACCAACAGGGTCCCTTTTTGAGGCGATGTACTGCAACCTTTTTCTCTTTTCCTCCTTCCTCTCACAGCTATCTTCTGCCTCCTCCTCTTGATTTCTGCTTGCAAAACTCGTCTCCTTCAAGTCCTACGTTAGGGCATCTCACTTAATCAAAATGGAGGAATAGGGAATAGAATTAAATAAAAAAAGGACGTCCAGCCTGAAGAAAGGGGTAGTTTAATTTATAAAAATTATCAAGCCAGTGAATACAACAGTATGACAAAGAAATAACTTGATGATTCTTGTGACGTAACTAATGATATATCAAATTATTTGTATTATCGGGACTTTATTAATAAAGTGAATTAAGTCGTATGAATAGTATGTACCCGAGCAACTGGAACTAGGAAACATTGGGTTTGGAGTTAACAATAAAAAATGCGGATAAAAGAAGAGGTGCCCAATGATATACAAACCCAATTTTAAGAAGAAGAAGAATTGATTAGATTAAACTATTTATTAAATCATGTACAATATGAACCCGTAAAATAAATCTCGCACGCAATTTGTTAGCAATATAGTATAGGAAAACTATTAAAAAACAGAGAAATGGAAAATTATATTGATTAATTTTTAATGACTAATTAAAACATTGTTTCATGTTAAAAAATTAAAAGTTCTAAAGTTTTAATCAATTATATAAACTTAGTTAAATTTATTATACATACTATATATAATGCAATGGTATTAAATTCTAAAATTTAAACGAACTTTCTAGAATATTACATTTAATTTAGATAAATTAAAATTACTGAAGACATGTAAAAACTTCTACTTGTTTAATATACTGTTTAAACTCATTGAAAAATATTATGTTAAAAATAATAAAATATTTCATTAATATTTAGTTACGATAGTGAATAATATAAAAGTTAATATAGAGGAGACTACAGATCAAAATTTTGCACACACACATATATATATATATATATAAAATGTTACTCTCAAAGAATTTTAGTTGAAAAATTATTGCTTCTGATAATATATTTGGAAATTCCTGCTTTGAAAAACTTTTAGTTTAAACGTGGTATCAAATCTAATTACCACAAAATATTATTAATGGTTTTTAATGATTTTTTAAAAATTGAAAATAAAATTTTTATTCTCATTAGTGATCTAGAATTGTGTACAAATTATAAAATTAATAGGCATTAAAATAAAGAAATGTCACATCAAAATATAAATGAATAACATCTATATATATATATATATATATATATATATATATATATATATATATATATATATATATATATATATATATATATATATATATATATATATATATATATATATATATATATATATATATATATATATATATATAGTACCTAAGCAAGAGTAGCAGAATTATTTCGGTAAAAGAACTCAGAAATTTGATGAATTTCTCTTAATTTAGATTTAAATTAATGAAGTTGAAATAACATTTTGTATAAGTTTCTAAATATTTTTATATTTTTTCAACACACACATACTGACATACTAATTGCAATAAGGTAGAAGTTTTCATAATGTTGACTTATGCTGTGTTTTCTATTTATAATAAATTAATTTAAATATTTCATAATTGATGAAAACAAGAAAAGAAAATTTTATTGTATTTCAATGAAAGTGTGTTTGCTATATTCAGTAATCCATTGATAAATATTACGTAAAAATGCATTTCACTCTCGAAATTGGAATAATTACCTGTATTTAATAAAACCTAGTCGAAATGTCTTCAATGGAATCTTAAAAGGATTTCATTAATGTCATAAAGAATGATTGTAGATACGAATTCAGCGATGGTTCAGTTTTTCCATGTTATTCCTCAGATGCTGTTTACATACTTGTTTGTACGGGTTGAAATACGCAAAAAATTCCTTTCAAGTTTAGATTGCTTACTAGAACAATGATATGTGATAGCTGGAGAAAACAATTAAGTTCAACTGAATCCCACAGAACACACATTTCAGCAAAACTATAGATCAAACTACTTGCTATTCCTAGTCAACTTCAGTGGGAAAATCTATTATTCAAATTTCTTTTTCATGACAATAAAATATTAAATATTTTAAACGTTAAAATTTCAAAAGGAAGCCTATGGGAAAGTCTTTCCCTTATAGATGAAAGGAAAAATACGTGGTAGATGTCAATTCGTTCAGATGACATGATTGGCAGTTCATTAGTTTGATTCTCACCCCATGCTTTGGTGTTTTTAGAGGCTGGAAGTTTATTTTAAACATTGTTTTAATATTGATTTGGTTCTTGAGGAAAAATAGATATTTAAGGTCAAACATACCAAATCAGTTACACGTGTTAGCTGTCCACTTACGTACATTGACTATTCTGGCGACAGTACATTATCCGTTCACAGAATAACGCAATTGTTTCTTGAGAACAGAATATTTCTAAGCCTTGGTATACAATTAACGTGCCTTACAGGTACGTGTGGAGACATAATTACTTAGAGGGGGAGGTGAGCCATTGAACTGCAAAATAAGGTTAAAGGATTTGGAATAGTCGGCACATCACCAAGTGCCTCATAATTTTGAATCACGGTCAGGTGACGAAATCACACTTGAGTAAGAGTATATAGGAAATCATTCTTCAGTAAAAGTATTCAAGAAATCAAAAACATTTTTTGGATTTTTTATTCCCAAAGGCTTACATTTTTAACAATCATAAGCAGGATGTTTTTAAAGTCAAATTTCTATCGTTATTGAAATATTTTATGTAGCATGTACAAGGTATACAACAATGCCTTAGAATTACTTAAAATTCTGAAGAAAAGTAGTAAAATGTCATTATTGACATTGCAATGTTCTCACCTATCAATACGGCATATTATGTGTGCAAAAATAAAATGCTGAAGCATCATTTCAGTGCCCCAATGATTCATTTAGGTTCCCGATATTATTCGCATGATTTTTGAGGTTTTGGTTTTAAAGTGGACTTATTCTAACATTTAAGAGATTAAAGCATCAAATTCCATAAAAATCAGAATAGAATGATGAAAAATGACTTAAGTTATAGATTCCTCTTGCGAAATAATGTCCATTGTTATTTTCAGCAATCTCTTACAGTGAAATAGATTATCATCTAGAATAACATAACACATCTTATAAAACTTGGAATTTCAATAAAAAATGCTCTTCTATCATTGTGTTGTTATTTGTCCTTTACAATGATTACTGTAAATATTTTATAAACATTTTTATTATATTATTAATCATATTTTAATCCACTGGATAATTAGATAGAATAAAAGACCTTTTGCATTCAGAGAATTTTTAAATTTCTTTTATCTAATCATTATTGCATATAATCTGTTTCATTTAGTACTGTCACATTCTGAAGTTCTAAACTTTAAAAGGAGGTTCTTATGGGGTCATTCTGAGTATCAATAATTATTTAAATACAAATATTTTCGGCACAAAACACATGAGGAAGAAAATTCCATTAAGGATAATAAAATTTCATTTTCATGTTTAGAGATTTAGAGTCCAATTATACTTTAAGTTTTTATTATAAATTTCATCAATTTCAAAATAAATTTCACGCGTGAAATGATAGATATCGAACTTTACGTAGTGGCATAAAATTGTTGAATGCAAAATTTGAAAGTATGTAAAAAATTAAGCAAGCATTTTTGAAGACGAAAAGCTTTAATCCATTTTAAAAAGAAAAAATTGCAAAATAATAAGCTTAAAAGCAAACAAAAATTTGCGAAAATATATATTATGAACAAATTTTTAATCTTAAAAGAGTAGTACTGGAAACTTACAATATTAATAATAGTACTATAGTCCTATAGTCACAGTGTTAGATTCTTTTGGAACTACCCTACCCTAAATCTAAAATATTAATATTATTCAACAATTATATCAAAATGAAAATAGAAATATACAAAAGATATATATTAAATGATTTAATAGTCATTTAAAACAAATCACACTCAAATGAAATTAATAGTTTAGTTAAAATTATTCTTTTTGTGATTATTTTAAATTATAATATCAGTGTATTCAAATACAAATTAAACAAAAATACACGTTCACTAAAAATTTTTATATATTTTTGAGTGCAAGTTACCCATATATATCGAAATAAAAAAAAATAAATAAAAATAAAAAAAAAAGACTTGATTAGCAAATGGTTGATGATTCCTGAAATGTTATCATACAGTATGATTCCACTCATCTATTTATTCCCAACTTCTTAATTCTTTTCCCAACTTCTTAATTCTTTTCCCAACATCATAATCACTAAAAAGTCACATTGATGCATTCTTTTCTCACTCAGATCATCTCATCTCTTCACACATATAAATGCCTGTCAAAATATTACGATACTCGACTGTTTAATTGATACACATATACATAGTAATGCAGGTGAGTCCCGGGCTGTACCTAAAGATTAATAAGCTTAATATTCAGCCATCACCAACAGCCTTTAAATTTTGAAACCACTATCAAGTGATGGGGTTCTCCACAGCCAGTCTCACAATGGAAGGACTTTGAATCCCACAGATTAAGATGGACACGTCAGCCTAACATTTTAAGATGGTTCTGTTTTAATATCCACAACGTATGCTGCTTCGCGAGTTTCTTAAACAGATATTGAAGACTATCTTCTATCGATAAACTGAACTCTAGAAGAAATTTATGTGTCTCAAAGAAAAACACCTAGAAAACGCTTAAATATTTATTCTAACCGACGCGTATATAGTAGTGATAAAATTGTGATATGCTTAACCCATTGTTCAACAGTGTATAGAATCAAACTCGGGACTTTTGAATCCAAATTGCATAGGGAACAGGTAAAAGCTATCTAATATATTAGAACTCAAAGAAGCTGTCAAAATTTTAGTCTTATCAGTTGATAGGATGCGAATGACAAACAACAAGATGTAGTTGATATCTAGAAGGCTAATGAAGCAAAATTTACCATCGACGATAAGCATTTCATTTGATCTAGAGAGAGCATATAAAATACTAACAAAGTATCTAAAGTATTTGGCTAGTTTGGTGTTATATTTTCGTGTATTATACTCATATTTGTGCATATGGTAAAATTGAACCCAATTCGTTACATCTCTCTCTCTCTATATATATATACATACATACATACATATATATATATATATATATATATATATATATATATATATATATATATATATATATATATATATATATATATATATATATATATATATATATATATATATATATATATTTACATATATATATATTTAAAATAAATGCATTACGTTGCTTGCTGGGAAAAATATTTAAAAGAAAAAAATCTTTTTTAATTTAAAAAGTAAATAAGCGTAAATATGCATGTATTTTTTATTTTATTCAATCACTGCAAATTGTGAAAACCAATTTAACTATTTAAGTAATGATTTACAGTGATATTCATATTCTTATAATTAATTAGCATTGATATTTACACGCTAAAATTTTTCGCACTGATGCACAGATGGCAGCACTAACAGCTTACTAGATTCATCTTCCGTGAACAGCAGTGACTAAACTCATCGGTCAATTCCTACATCTTAACAGTAGTGAAACGTCCCAAAGTGGGATAGATCCTTTACCCATTTAATGCTAGTTCACAGCAACATGTATGATGTTATACCGCTAAGAAGTGCGCAATAATGGTAAACTGGCAAGTAACAAAAAACAATTCCCTATCAATAAGGCATGGGAATATCTCCCCATAATACCTTCTATAGACTAAGCAAAACTGAAAAGATGCAATATTTAATGTGCTTAAATAGTGTACGTATGACATTCTGGTATATGACATTTGCATATATCTTACTGATTTTCGATCTATCCTTCCAGACTATATTCTACTAGATATTAACTGTCTATATTGTCTTATTTTATTCCCGTGCTGGAGCAAACTGTTGCTCCAAGTTTCGAGTCTACTCACAACTTGGAGTTATAAAAACTATAGAGTATCTATTTAATAGATTAAGAATGTAATATGTAATCACATGAACAAATGAAAAGAAAGCTTAAGACGTGATGCAAGTGTTCATGTGAGTATCAAAATACTTTCTTATACCTAACCAAGTGCTTGGTTCTATCATTTAGATGAAAGCTGCTTTCAACTAAATGGTGGTACCTAGAGACCTGGCCATTAGAAAAAGGCACCAAGCAGAACACGCCATGACGTGAATTTTCATTCCCAGAGATATAATTTCACTTGGAGATTATTGCGATCGTGAAATTTTAACGTATTACAGGCAGCTCTAGTGAACACGATAAATATCATTTCAAAGGCTGGTTTGAAATGGGAAAACCATTGTTAGTTTTTTTTAGCGAT
Source organism: Latrodectus elegans (assembly GCA_030067965.1). NCBI lineage: Eukaryota > Metazoa > Arthropoda > Arachnida > Araneae > Theridiidae > Latrodectus > Latrodectus elegans. The sequence continues at coordinate 128,351,698 of CM057813.1, forward strand.
GCTTTTCATACATGAATCTGTTTTCTATATTTTCATTTGGATAAAATCATGCAATAGTCTTTTGGAAATATTAAAAGATATAATCTTAAAAGTAGGGTGGAGATATTTTTGGAAACAAAAATGGAAATTTGTCCATTATTCATTTCTTTGGCTTTTGCTGAATTGTTTTACTAATTGTTCATTTAGTATTAATAGTGAATAAAATATTATAAATAAGCATTTTAGATGGCATTGAAATAACATAATTGTAAAAATTGAAGTTGTTCGATCAATTTTTAAAACTTGTTTTTAAAAAAAAAAAAAAAAAAAAAAAAAAATTGAAATTGGAAATAAACATATCTAAGAATTTAAAAATGTTAGAAAAAACTCCTTGGTTAACGGAAAAAAAGAATATGTTAAAAAATAACTAGGAAAGATTTTACTAGAAAAAGAATGAAAAATATAAAATATTGTGCAAAAATAGTTATTTTATTGCATTTCTCAAGAGATAATATATGAGTATATAACTTTTTACCTCAAAGCATATTTCAAAATAAAGCTGGCAGTATTTATTTCAACTAGTAATCAATAGGTGGCAGCACCACTTGTGAAGTGACACTATTCATTTTGAAAAGCGAAAATGGTATCTCTGTGTATTCAGTTAAGGTTTTTTTCAAAATTCTTTTTGAAATCCGCACTTATTATTTAAGTATAAGTGAACGTTATTTTCTATAAAACATTCAGAAATCATATTTGTAAATGAGTGACAAAAACAGTTTACGTACGTTTAAAAACAGTTTTCTCATTATTCGCAAGTGAAATAATTTTATTCAAGGGAAGTAAGAATATATATGAAAATGGACTAGATTAAAAGAACTCACACACCTTTCAATAAAAAAAAAACATGCCTTCTAGCTGATAAAATAATAATGATTCTATATTTCAATAAATAATTTTTTGAAAATACAAACAAAATGCTATTTGAAATTGAATGAAAGCAAGTAAAATAATAGTTCTTTCCTTATTTGTTCAAGCCTAATATATTTAAACATATAAGGAAAGAACTATTATAAGGTCTTTCCTTATTTGTTATAAGTTCTTTCCTTATTTGTTATTAAGTTTTATCTTAAAATTTACTGACTTATGAATGTATCACTGTACTTTTATAATATAAATCAGCCATGTTTTATTAAAGAAAATACTTTCTATTTAAAGTCATTTAATCAGAAGTTTTATTCGTTTTATTACTTGATATTAAACAAAATAAATCTGTAATAATGAATAAAGTAAAAGTATTATTTCAAATCCTGAGGTAAATTACAATTTTAAACTATAAAAGTTATCTATTTGGAATGAATGATCTGAGTTTGTTACGAAGTAATATTGAACAGCAAGAGACTCTGCACTTCTTTTTGCATGTACATCTCATAGTATATTTCATTTGGAATCATTCATAATAAGTACCATATTATGAGTAATGAAAGTTATCGAAATTTCTGAAATGGGAACTACGGAAGCCTTCAGCTGTTAAGATGACTGTTGCTCAAGGTCGTATTTTCATACGTTAAATCAAAAATTAAATTTGAATGAATTGGTGGATAAGATAACTTAATAAAAGGATAAAATGTATATTTTTTTTCTGATTCAGCTTTTCTTTCGAGATGTTTTATGTTATTCACCGATGGGTTCTGTGAACACTAGATTTTGTCCTGTATAATACCCAGAATTGGGCTTCACCATTTACGTGAAAGTCACCAAGAAATTTGGTAGTTTACAGAATTTAGAGGCAAGGACGAAGCAGAAAACTTAGCAACATTTGACCTGCTAGCTTATGAAATGACCATGAGATACCTTTTCACTTTGATGACATTGTGATTACGGAATTTCTAACGTGCTCCACTTCACCTTAATGGACATTATGGATTCTTACCTTTCTGTGAAAACAATTGTTTTTTAGATAATTCGGGATTCGAACTTGTTATTTTTGATGAATATGATGCCCTGTCCAATCAGGCTGCATATTCCTGCTTTCAGAGGAAATATTAAGAATAGTGATATATTACATTTCATCATGAAACTCTGTCCCCTGTAAAGTAGCAGCAGGTATCAAGTGACGTGGCATCATTTAGAAAAGATCAGAAATACTTTTGTAAAGTATGTTTATTCTATAGAATACACACGTGGTATAAAAATTCCTAAACATAATTCACCAAATAAAATAGATATGAGAAAAAACTTAATTGATATAATTAAAACTCTCTTTAGTTAATCGTTTTTAAAATATTTTTAATTTCAATAGTATCCAAAGTCAATGATGATGGTTACATCACTAACATGCATAAAAAAGACAAAGAATCCAATAAATTGTTTAATATGCAGTACATGAACTTTTACGTGATATAAAGTTGTAGTTAGATATGACCATATCACAAAAAGTATATCTTGAAAGACATTCTGATCTACTGAAACAGGTTATGCTCTTACAGGAATTTTCATGAATAGTCTGCCTCATATGATTGAATAAATGGTTACATTAAAGGATACCAAGGGTCAACTAAGATCACGCTTTTGCTGATATAAACAGTAATTAAACAATATCTATAACTTTTGCGATCATAGCTGAAGACATACACTTCTATAATCATATCGTTTAATCTGAACTACCATCTTATTTATGATTTAGTTCTGAAACAAAATTAGCATTTATGACCGTACTTAGAAGGGCAGGCTGGTCTTAAAATAAATCGTAACTGACAGACAACTCCGCATTGCACCGGATGTGGTGAACATGGTTAAAAGATGGAACTGTGGAATGTTTATGGGGTACTGGTGGATCCAGAGTGATGTCAGCACATGTAGACCGATACGGTCCACGAGAGGTGGTGGTATTTCTACAAAGCACGTTTACTAAAATATTTTACCATGATCAAAACACCCTGGATTCTCCCATATCGAGAAAAACCATTTGCAGTTTATTAATTGTGATTGATTACTTGTTGCCTGCGCTCATGGTTTCCATTAAACAGATTGCCATTGAACCCACAACATAGACGCCAAAGTCTGGAATGGTGCTGGATAAGAGCGATGTGGAGCAATGGAGTGGCACTGGAATTTTTATTTATGTGAACTGTATATTTTTATGCATGTGTTTGAATCAAAATGCTTCAATTATAAATTTCAATATATTGTTAGAATTTCATCATTTAACAGTGTACGATTTCATGTGCTATAATTTTAGAAACTCAATTGTTAACTTTACTATTAATTCAATTGTTTAGTATTAACAACTCAAAAACTCATTGTTATTTCAACACAGAAGAAATTATTGTTCCATTTAAATAGGCATTTTATCACATTTGCAATTTCTACCTCCAACTTTTAACGCCTAAAACTTTATTCATTTGCAAAATTTACAAAATAGAAAATGAACTTGGAAAATACTATTGCATTCCTTTTTCCCACTGATATTCTGACTCGCACAATAACGTGGTGCATATTGACTGTTTTCATAGTTAATATAATGCTATTTCTGTGGAACAAATATATTAAGAAAAAGTGTATTTCTCCTCTTGAAAAATTAGAAAATTGTAATTATCGCCCAGAATCTCAAATAGATCAGTTTCCGTTAAAAATATATTCCCAACATTCCAAAATAGTGAGATATTTGTATATTATACCCGAGGAAGATGAATCTATAAAAAAAATAGAAATTATTACAAGCGATAAATTTGACTCTCTTTCTCTGGCATTTTTGATAACAGGTAGTTACAATTAACTTTAGCATTAATAGTAATTAGGTAAATAAGAAAAATATAACGTAAACTTATAATTCATTGTATCAGTTTTTATAAAATGTCCACCTGAATTTTATCTGTGTTTTTTAATCATTTACCAAGTAGATTACCTAAATTAAAATCCTAAAAACTTGTAGGAACTTCAGTGATAATTGAGGAAAATAGCATAATAGTAATTTTAGAGAATTATGTATTTACAATTGTAAAACAGATGAATAGAACTCGGAATACATTTTGGGGAATAATGCAACATAATATTTTTTTCCTATTGTGTTCAAGAAATTTGATACTATAAGAACTTCGTTTTTAAAGTTCTTAACAATTATCTGATAATTAAATAAATATTTGAGAATATTGATTCTTAAATTAAACTTTTATTTAATTTTCATCAAATACTTTATTGTAAGTAACATTTTTATAATAACATTCATACATAATTTACAAAACATTATTGCACCTTATAAATAAGTTGTAATAATGAGTGATAACTAGTATTTTAAATGGAACAGAAATTGAATGTGGACGAAAAGGTATATAATCGTTTGTTTCTCCATAAAGAGACACAAATTATTATATTCCATTTCGTCCGGAATTGTATAACGATAAGTCTTTGGAAACCCACACATTGATTTTCTGATTATTAAGGTTCATTCAAAAATAACATAATTTAAATTATATTAGATATTTTTTTACAAAGAAGTAAATAATGAAATATAATGGCAAATAAATCATTGCTTGACAATAATCTCCTCTAAGACAGTAATCGAATCATATTCTCTTCTGCTTACAGACAACAGATTGGAGCAATTCTCTCCCTTGGATTCTCAAAACAAAGCAACAGAAATTTTTTCCAGTCAACAGCAAACCAAATCTTCCAGTTTTATTCAAGATAAGATCCAAAAGCAAGATAATATTTTGACTCCAAAATCAATAAGTTCCATAGAAAATACTACTCCAAACTCAAAATCCTCATTCCATAAATCCAAAATTCTTAAGACAGCAACTATTTGCCTTACAGGGAGTATAGCAGTGTTTCTTATTTATAAACTGATCACTAAACCAAAAACTAACAACTAAACTTTTTTTAAGCTGTCAGTAGCTTTGAAAAACTTATCGGTTTCCATGATTGCAGCAATGCTTTTGTTAATAAACGGACTGCAGTCTGACTTCAAAGGAGGTGTGTGGGCTTCTTACTACCTGAAGCAACCACATTCGCCCACTTTGTGCGAATCACACATTCTTCCAAGCCTAGCAACCACCTTGCAAGAAGGAACAACTGAAGACTGCCCAAGCTGCAACGTCATCCGCAGCACCCACTCTCCCCTACTTTGGGTGAGATGCGCAGCTTCCACAAGAGACCATCTTCCCACCCACGAGGAAGAAGTCGAGACTGCTTTAAATTCTGTTGATTTTGAAACTCCACCAAAGAAAATGGATGCAATCATGGAAAACGAAACGTTCCATAATATTTTTTTTTAATTTATCAATTTTCTAACTTATTTTGAAAATAAATTTTACAACTGGCTTAAAATTAGATATTTAATTTTTTTGGTTTTTATTTTATTTCTTAATATCAGTTTTTTTTCTCTCAAAAAGTATCAGCAGTTTTTTTCATAAATTCTAAATAGAAGTTCCTAAATATTTATACATGTTTTTTCATTAACTTTTAACTGATGTTTACTTTATTTAAAAATTTTTATTATTTATTAAACATTTTCAAAATACTTTAACATTAATTTTTGAATTTAGCTTTATATAATTATAGAAATTTTAAGAGCAGGACAAATAGTAAAGTGAGTTGTATTATCAATCGCAATACAATTAAATACGGAATTTTTCTATCACCAAGCTTTTATATGTATTTAAATGTTAAAATGTAATACAAAAAATTTATTTGGGAAATATTTTTAATAACTCACAAGAAATTAAGCTATAGCATTTTTCACTATGAAATTTATAGAACTATCTTTATTGGGGAGAAGGAACAAAATAATTACAAAGAAATCGGATTAAACAGTATTGGAGAATATTTGCTTTAATATACCATCAAGAAAGACTCTATTCAAGATGTAGCCATCATTAAATTATTAATGTTCATCCAGAAATTATGATTTTTTATGAGGAAAAAATATTTCAGTCCAACAAACGTGCCCCACGATAAAATTATCAACAGAAAAATAAGTACGAGATTTAATGTACATCCAGACAGTAAACTATTATAAATTCACAAAAAGAAGCTCAAGTAGATGTATTTAAAACAGAAAAATTATATGCATAGTAACAGATATATGAAAATGCAGCAGATTGTTGCACATAAAGACTCAGATTAAAAAAGAAATTTCTTACCCACTTCTCTTAAACTGATCAAAAATAGCCTTCTATTTCTCTTTCTGATTGGGAAGATTTCCCTCTCCCTTTTGAAAAATGAGCATTGAATTTGCAGAATGGGGTTGTCCCTTACTACAAACTACCTTCTGTAAAATTTTATGTATTTAGCAGTTTTCTAAAATGAACTATACATTCAAATAAAAGTGCTGAAAACTAAAACATATGTAAATATTATTTTTGAATATCAAAATTTAATGTAATTTTTTTTTCGTTCCAAAATTTTTAGTTGTTTATAAATAAAGTAGTTTAGCTCAATCTGTTTCCGGTTTTTTTAATTGTTTTTTATAAGTTTCACTTGTTTTCAAGTCTTTTAAATTCAAATATTCATATTTTAGTACAAGGACACACACAACAGAAGTAAATATTCATAAATTAAATTTAATTAATAAAAGTTTATTTGTAAGTCTTAATAAATGTGACATATTAACTGTAATTTACTCTTTAATATACTTACTATTTCAATTACTTTATCTTTACATAACAGCTATTTTAAAATATTTGTATAATTTTTCAAGATTATTAGTTAATTAGTTAATTTTAAGAATGTAATTATTTTTAAAGTTAATTAAAAATTACTCAAGATAATTGCAAGTGATTCAGTACAAGCAGACTGAATGTTTTTGTAATGGATTATTAACAGTATGAAATTCACATTTGTAGAAATATTATGCTTTATTGGTACAGATACAACTTACTTTATTTTTACAAATATAAGTACGCCAAAATTGCTTAGAGGAGACTTTTATTGTAATAAAATCTGAACATTTTTCTTAAAAGAATTGTAAAATTAAAATTGCGTATCTCATGGAATAAATGAAACCAGAAAAAATAACAAGTATTCTGAAGATAAATATGAAATTGATGTCTGAGTACTATACCATCGTTATACATAAGAATTCCTTGTTAATAATAATTTTAAAAATTAGCAATCTATTTTCAATATTTCTTTTAATTTCATATATTTTTAGAGCTTACATTGATTTTAAATAGGGCTAAATTCAGAATTTGATAAAAAAAATATTGCTAAATATTTGAAAACATTTAAGATATTGTGCTGTAAGAAGTAGCAATAATTTTAACTACAAATTTCATTCTTGCCAACAAAATAGTAAAATATAGTTATAGAATTTTTAGATAATCAGAAAAAATTCATTGGTTAAGGAATATATAACCGAAGGTAGTTTATGCTTCAACAAACTGCATGATTAAACAAACAGTTTTGTTACATATAAGTAAAACACTCAAAAGAGTGGCAATAAAAACATTGTGAATAAAAGTTATTTCAGAGTCCATTTCGTAAAAATTGTAATTTATTTTCATATTAAGGAAACAATAATTCTAGTTTATTTTTAGTATTAAAGTAAATTTCATATGAAGTTGCATACAAAAAATTTGTTTCACTTTCGATTTTTTGCATACGTTTTAAAATGTCAGACCTCATAGAAATTTACAAGATTAGCTCATACGCCTCATATTAAAAAGAATGAAATGTCAGCTTTCAGGCGTCTTTAGATGTCTGGTGATGTGACACAATATACACAGCGCTACAGTACGTGTTTGGAAAAACAAAATGGTGTGAAAGGAGGAGGTGGATGAGGGTTATGAAAGCGGGTTGTAATAGTTAGGCGCTAAAATTATGGGTAAAGTATTTGCTAATTCATTTTGTGCTAAACCACAAATTTTAGTATTTTCTGGATTCAAATTTGATGCCATTCGATAATTTTATGAATATAACATTTTAGCACAGTAAAACAGTTTAAAAGCAATTGAAACTTATTTGGTCGCTTAATAGCATTGCGTTTGGATGATAACTTTATGACTGTGACGGAGCTATTGTCCTTTTTCCACTATCAACAGGATAAATAGATTTGTAAAGATATGCAATGCAATGTCTCTCTTATTTTCGTTCTCGCTATTAACTTTAAAACAATTATCACTGGGTAGAAATGTGCAATAGTTTCGTAAAAAAATTATATAACATTCCATTACCCCTTATTCAAAATTTGTACTATTATATTCCAAAGAAAATCGAAACTAAATTTAACTGCAAAGGGCATTGCTACCCAGTATTAATAAGTAAATTTATTTATATATGTATAAAAGTATAATGTGCGTATCAAGTCATTTCATCATATATCAAGTCATTTCATGTACACACGCACACCGAAACACACAGATATATATATATATATATATATATATATATATATATATATATATATATATATATATATATATATATATATATATATATATATATATATATATATATATATATATATATATATATATATATATATATATATATATATATATATATATATATATATATATATATATATATATATACATACACAGGGTAATCATGAAAGAAACTATCCCGGAATATGGCACCTAACTATCATACTATTCACAGAAAGTGAATAAAATTTTGTCATAAGGTTTTTTCAGTTATTTGCTCAAGAATGATACGGAAAATAACAGTGTCACTTTAACAAATACAGTTACAGTAAGAAAAGTTTGAAAATATCAAAGGGCAGCAGCAAAATTTATGTATTGCAATGTTATCTCCAATGTGAAAAGCCCTAAATAGCGTTCGAATGGGGAAAAAAATCACCAATGGTAGATAAGCTAAAAGTAAGAACAACCAATAATGATGGTGAAGTAGCATCAAATAAAGCATTTTATTGTGTTTTACAAATTATCCACTTGAACTCCTTCACAAACGTTGAGACTTTGCAGGAGGCAGCATTGCAGCACGTACATCGGCAATAGGAATCTCTTGAATCGCAGTTCTGATGCAGTTTCTTAACGAAACTGATATACTTTAGATTTCACATATTCCCACTGCCATACATTCATTGGTGTTAGATCAGGAGACTTTGGTGGCCAAGGAAACGGGAAATGATGGGAGATAATTTTGTCACCAAACTGTTGATTTAAGACCCTACATGTAGGGGAGCGAAATTTTGCACCCACACATATTCAGATAGAGCGTTTTGCCGTTCTAGTGCGAGATTCGCCTTGCGAGTTAACATATCCTGATAAAGATAATTTTTTACGTTTGCAGGCAGTAACCACTTCAACAAAGTAAGAGCCAAAGATGGACATACTCGCAATATCACACCACACTTTTACCTAGTGTAATGGACGTGCAAGCACATCATTTGGATTATTCTTCACTCCGTGCACACAATTTTTCGAATTCACGTCTCTCGTTAATGAGAAATGCGCCTCATCTGTACACAAAAATCTAGCGGCTATCTTCATAGTACCGGATAAGGAATCCATTTGAAAAATCCAGCCGTATTTTATAGTCCTTAGCTTCAAGTATCTGAGCAAGGTGAAATTGATACCTATCCGTAAGATACTTCTCTTTATTTAGATCAGAGAGAAGAATCTTACGGACAGTTGAATTTGGCAGATTTAGAACACATGAAACACCATGTACACTTACGAGACTATGCCATTTGGCGAACTTCTCCAACCACTTCCACAAGTGCTGAAAGTTGTCCAGACCAAGGTTTATCTCATGTACAACCGGTTTCCTCAAATTTATGAATCAAGACTCATACAGATATGACAGTGCACGGGCCTCTCCGTAATACAATGTTTCTGCGCTAAACACTTAATATCTATGCGTCATTTTTTAAATTAAGTTAATATATATTAACGATTTCCACTTGTTATTTTCCTTAAAGTAGCATCTTATTCGGAATGGCATGAAGCAACATAAGCGGCCATCTTTTCACAGTACTTTTTTCATTTAACTAGCGCAACGACGTCAGTCACGGGTGTCTTACGCAGGACCCAAAATTTGAGTCTCTTAGTTTCTTCTCATTTTTTGGAGGACTAATCAGGCTGGAATCTCAGCCAAAGAAACCGGTGTGACGTAAATGAAACAAACATCAATGCTTTGGTATACGACAAAGTCCTTTACACTTTTTGCTTCCCTATCTTCGGGGATTCTCGGGATATAGGTGCCTTTGCAAGCTATTTAGTGTGTTTCAGGATGGATATTTCATTTCAATAGAGAAAAATGGGTGTTGCATTTTTAAATTCTCGAAATTTTCTCACTGTAACCGCAACAATTTTAAAAAGAAAATTATATATATATATATATATATATATATATATATATATATATATATATATATATATATATATATATATATATATATATATATATATATATATATATATATATATATATGCTGTCTAACATTAAAAATGCAGCACCAAGAAGGAGTGGCTAGAAAATTATGCAAGCTTTAGGGTAGACGCAACTTACATGAGTTGTGTAAATAATGTGAAATGTGTCACTTTCCAAGGCATGTGAGTTAAGATAGAAGGTATAGAACCATCAGAGTGGGCAACATTCTCTCCGTTAATGCTGCTTGGAAAATAATCATACAAAATTTGTTCTTGTTGCAAAAGACAAATGTAACACTTGTAAAAAATGCAAGGCCATAATCAACGGCGTAAGTTCCAGCAGACACGGTTCTATGAAAACTTAACTTTATATGGAAAATATGCTGCGACTTATGACACTTCCATACCTACAGGAGTATCAATACCATTTAGTAGCAGAAGAACGCCCATCATCAATTTGATCTCATCTGCATTGTAAGGCAGATTATACACTTTAGGCAATGAGCATGGAGAGCCATTTCTCAGGACCCCATCCGCACTCCCATTCATTCTATGCCTTCATATATCACCGTCCATGTTGGTGTTACAACTTACTGACACAACTCTTTTCCCTCTTTGTATTATGCATATCAATTCGAAATACAGATTTACTTATAGTTCTTTGCTGTCTCTCGCACTGTTTGCCGAATTTCGTTACCACATTCTCAAACGCGTGTTCATTTTTAATGTTGGGCGTATATTTTGCAGTTCATATGCTAATCCTTTTGCTACTATTTCCATGAAGCATGTCTATATAAAAATAATCAGACTTAAAAAAATTTCAAGAAAGGAATTTAATATTAAAATTTTACTAGAAATTGAAATGGATTTGTCAGAAAGATTGCTCAATTATTAAAACTTTTAATTTCAGTTTAACGGTTTACGATCTCGATATCTGTGTTAGGTATCATTGATTTGTTGTGGTTTTAACACATACATTTAAACAGTATACCGCAGTCAATTTACACTATATTGTAAAAAATCAACAAAGTTGTGAATTCTCTCAGATTTTCGTTTGATTTACTTTATAACATAAACACGCACATCTTATTGATAACCAACTAATTTAAGATTATTTAATTTAGAGCTTCAAAGCTTTCTAGATAAATTTTATTTTCAGTATCAAACACTTTAGAGTGCAAAAATATTTTTTCTAGTTAATTATGTGATGAGTATTTAAAAAATAATAATTCCCAGCCTAATTTGCTAATTAAATACTAACTGAAATTAATTTATAAAAAAATTGAAATTTAGATTGCAAAAAATACTTATGTATCATAATATTTTATATGCATGTTTTACTGGTCTCAAAATTTCTAGTCTTAATTTGTTAACATTATTTATAAAACTACCTACTGTTAAACATTTCTAATTATTAAATGTCAATGTGAATCAACAAACTGCCAAGTATTTTTATAAAGTTATACTAAGATAATTTATATATTATGTTGCAATTCAGTTATGCACCAGGATAACAAAAATGAATTAGAATGCATTTTTGTCATACTAATAAAATTTATTTATTACAGATAAATTCAAGAGAAAAAATACAGAATATTTTTGAGTATTTTTTACAAGTGGATTATAAAAATAGATATCACTGTTTATTTATATAATTTATTTATTTTTGCTTTGTATTTGATATCTAAGTCACATTAGAATCTAATTTGTCACATTTATGAAGTTTTAGTTTAATTTGAAAATTGTAATACAGCAAAAAATGATGATTTTTTACCAAGTCATATATTATCTTTTAATAAAGTATAATCTTTTCATGTCATTGACATTTAAATACGCTACCCTAAATAATACTTTGCAAAAAAGAATATTTTAAATTCTTTCAAAAATTACCCACAAAAAACCAGTATTTATATACATAGAATGTGTATTATCCTAAATAAATCAATAAATAAAAAGCATAATAATAAACACAAGCAAAATAAATTTCGGAAAAATTTAAATCACTACTTAATTTAAAGAGAGAGAAGTACCAAAATATATCAATTCATTTGTAATAAATATTTTTTTTCTTTTGGAAATCAATTAAAAATATAATAGGAAGGAAATAATCGAAAAAAAAACAACATATCTTGAGAAAATATGCAGTAAGAGTTAGATTTTATCGAGTTAATCTGAACTTTTCTTTCTTAGTATTTTAAATTGCATGTTTTAATTTCTAATTTCTTGAGCGAGAAAATTGTTCTTTATTAAATTAATTTCTTTTACGTAACTTTAACTCCAGGCATCTTCCATAAGCGAAGATTTTTAATGTTTTGTACTTTTTTGTAATCATGTATTGAAAAAGAGAGAGAATTTAAAAAAAAATGTACAGCTCAATTTTTCTTGTTTGTCAGAGACAGCACAATTGTGATGAAGAATACTGATGTTCTCAAATCTTTCTTAATATTTCTTACAATTCGGCACACATACAAAGGATATTTCTACCATTTTTACGAAGCAAACCTTTGAGTAAATACGTCATGAATAAGAGCTGGTGGCATCTACTTAGCACTCCATTATGGTTTTATCGTACTTTGAACAACTAAAGTACAGCCAGTTAAGCGTTTTCTCTATCCTCTAACGTAGTTTTCCAGACTTTTTTTTTCTTTGTTGTTTTAACTTTCTATCCAGTTTCCACTTTTTAACTATCCTAAAAAATTTTCCTGTCTTGTTCAGTTTTCTTGATATTTGGTAAAATGTCTTTGAAACTTCAACAATCCTTTGATAAAAAATTGTGTGAGAGAGAGAGATTACCTTTCCCTGCTTCTCTAAGAGGATTTTTTTAATACTGAAAGAACAAAAAGGATCCTACTAATTTTTGGTACAAAGTACATGATTTTCATAACATTTTTATTCTTGTTTTGTTGTGAGAAACTTCAAAGGACTCATATATGAGATTTTAAAAAGAAAATATCGTGCTTTTTTCCATTATCATGTAAAATTTCATATTGAAGTAGAATAATTTGTCTGAAAGTATAAAACATCAATGAAGTGTGCTAACTTATCACAGGGGAAAATATTTTTGACAAAGAATTTTCACATTATACTTTTTATTATTCCAAATTATACTTTATATTATTAAGTTATTAAAAGTTTCAATAAGAAAAAGAATATACAGCTAAGATATCAACTATCAGAAATATATTTAAATATTTGGGTTAAATTGTCTTGATTTAAGAATGCTCTTTTAGGATGTTTAGGTTTAAAAATCAAATCTTTGGTGGATGAATTCTAAATTATTTAAAGAATGCATGGATAATTTTCACTCATTCTGGTAAAGAGATAATTTTACTAGCATAACATTAGTGTGAAGTTATCATTAATTCATTAGATGTTATAGAGGTATTGTGAATATAATTTTAAGGAATAAAATAGTTAAAAACACAGTTCACTTATTAAGTTCTGACGTTTTTAGTTATTATTGAAAAAAAAATGATGATGCACTTTTTGGAATCAAAGCAAATGACATTATTTTCAAGTACTTCAAAAATTAGTTAACGAATTGTAATGACGAATTTTTCATGTACGTATGCATTTAATGAAAAAAAATATATATATTAGTATATTAATCATTAAAAACTTATTTTAAGAGCATGTTATATTCCACTTGATATGAAATTGTTATAACTTTTAATAACACTGATTTTGTTCCATAAACTATATTTATTTCACACATTTTTGTAATTTCGGAAAATTTTATTAAATTAAACTTAAAACTTGAAATTATATAAATAAGCAAGAAGGATTGACTAATAACTGAATTAATAACCAACATCATGGCATTACATATAACAGATTCTGTTAAGCAAAATATAAAAATATTACTTAAAGGATATTGTATGCATATATATATATATATATATATATATATATATATATATATATATATATATATATATATATATATATATATATACATATATATATATTATATATATATATATATATATATATATATATATATATATATATATATATATATATATATATATGTATATATATATATATATATATATATATATATATATATATATATATATATATATGTTTATACATATATATATATGTTCGTTCTACTTCCATTCTGAAACAAACCATTTTAGTTTGCATTAAAACTGTGTTTATTGTAATTTTATTTACATAAATAATTTATTTTTAATTTAAACAAAATTATCTTACATTTTATCAGTTATTATCTCCTTTTTCGAAATTATATTGAACATTTCCAGATAAATATAGTACAATGGAAACAGTTTCATGTATTATTTTATTGTAAAACAATGCTTTAATTTTTACTTTGTTTTATTTAATTGATATAATACGAAATTAAATATTATTGGTAAAATTAATTAAGTTAAAATGGTTACCATTAGTACTTACCTATACATTAAATAATTTATTTTAAAGAAAAAAGTGACCTGCAAAATTATTCTAAATAAGCATTTTATTGTAATAGATTTGGCTGTACTTTTCAATAAGATTACTACATGATATTCAGTTAATCAAAATGTTAACATAATTTGTATGGTATTTTAAATAGAAAAAATTATATTGTAATGTTTATCTATGTATAGTACATACATAGGTAAACAAAACACTCGTTCGTCAAAAAAAATTAGCCGATTTTTCTACTGTTCGTATTAATAAAGACTTAACTCTACTGTTTTGTTTATTTTGATCATGTACTTATATAATTCTATCAAAAGGAATCCAACCTTTTGCATTTCAATATATAACAATATTTATATTTTTAATTAATATAATTTTAAATTTTAGTCAATATTTAACAGTCATTAATTGTAATATTATGTTATATTCAATAACATTTATGCTTAGTTTTTGGTGAAGGAGTCAACCATTAAAAGCAAAAATTTCATTTATGCTTATCTGTATTTAATCGAAAACCCTACAAACTCTAGAAATAAAATTAACAGAAAGGCTAATTTTTCATATTTTATAAGGATGTTATGCAAAATTTCGTCAAAGTATTATACATTTCCTCAAATACTTTAAATTAAAAATAAAATTAAAGTATAACTGTAATTATTTATACTTTTATGACATAAATATAGATATATTTAACTGCATCTTACAATATTTTAAGTACAAATGTATATATCACTAAAATACTAAATCATTACATTTTGCATATTCTTTATATTTTTGTATTCATCAAAATTTCTTGCATAAATTTTGAAGTTTATTATTTGACTAACGCGATTAATAGCGACTAATTTATTTTCTAATTCTTGTCGATTTTTTTGTTTCAGGATATTAAAATGTTGCACCTTTTTATTGTTCAATTCTATCGTTTTAGTCTTTTGGATTTTTTATCTTGTTTGGTTTTCGTATACAAAGATAGTATAAATTATTTTGTTTAATATTTCTCAAGTATTATTTATAGATTTACGGAAAACTTCCATAGAGTTCTTTTGATTCTCAAGCATTAGATATTAATGTGATTTGAGCAATAAATAACTTATTTATTTTATTTATGTATGTATGAGACAAGCAAGTTATCATTGTTGAACATGAGTAATAATGAACGAATTCCCGTGATTTTTATCTGAAGCAATTCCGGAGAAATGAAACTATCACTTCTTCTCTGTTTTAGAAACTATTATATTCCTTTCTAGGTATTCTAGATGAACAACTCAGGAAAGTTTTATCACATTCTTTTAATCGTGACAGAGAAACAGAGAAATCAAGAACTATTATAAGTTCAACATTTCTTTTCATGTGGTTAATACTTAAATCATTGTTGATCATAAAAATCATATATATATATATATATATATATATATATATATATATATATATATATATATATATATATATATATATATATATATATATATATATATATATATATATATATATATATATATATATATATATATATATATATATATATATATATATATATATATATATATATATATATATATATATATATATATATATATATATATATATATATATATACACATAACATCAATTCTTTATGAAAATAATTATATAATTTATATGCAATATACATGTGAATTCTGATAATTTTTAAAAATAATTACATTATTTTAGCTTAACTCAGGTTCAAAGAGATTTAAATAAAATTCAGGTAAATTTTTTGTCATATGTTGCAACCAAAAACAAAGCACAAATATAATTTATCTAATAGAAAGTAAACTAATTATGCCCTCCACCATTTTATTCTGGTTTTATAGCACCAATTAAAATTTTTGGTTGAAATTGATATGATTACTGCATTATGCTCAATATAAAACTACATAAATAAATATAAAATATTTTTATGGTTGTTTTTATTAATAAAATATACTGAAAATGGCATTGTTGTTTTATCATAAACTTGGATTAATTCTTAAATTAATTTCCCTATATATCTAAATAACTATAAAATTATTTTCGATTTCTTTAATGTATATTGTCCTAAAATTAGTTTGAAAATTAGTACGGTTTAATTTTATTATTCCAAACTTTATCTGAAGGTGACTTTTGTTCTTTAAAATGATAAATGTCAAAAAATAAAAGAAAATTATTAATAATATTGATATAAAACTTGAAATATCTTCAAATAGTCGTACATTGTTTGTGTAATTCTTAAGTTTGTTGTGAAATATTCTACTTCAGAAAAATTTTTTTACCAACAGATTTTGTCAAATGTTTTCTTAAATTACACTTTTCAAGTAAAATTAAAAATTGAAATCAGTTTTTGAAAGAAATACCCAATAAAAATTAATTTTTTTTATCTACATTTGAAAATAATCTTCTTCTTAAGTAAAGACGTTTTATACTCTACGCCTGAATTACCAATGAAAATGTATGTTTTCAGAATCAAGGACAGCTCATTTGCAGTTTATATGACATAATTTTTTATTAGTCAAAACATAAAATTATTGATTAATTTTTTCATGTTTTGTAAACTTTTTATAAATTATAATAAACTGGATTAAAAACTTGTTCCTTTCGTTTCAAATAGATGTTATTCTAAAATATATGCACTATCAATGCGATCGTTTCTTATATAAAATATTATTCAAAATAAAAAGATAGAAGACGTTTTTTCTCAATTTGATTAACAATTCTTTAATATTTATTGAGATTATATTACTTATATGCATTATACTAATTATTTCAACTATTCAAAGTATGAATATTTGCTATTTTTATATAAATAAGTCTTAACCTTCAAATGAGGAATTATAGTTTATTCATCCAGATTTATTCATCGATTAATTTAACTAATGTGAATTAATGTTTGCATATGTGAATCGCAGCAGAATTAAGTGAAAAATAATTTTCGGATCTACAAAGGAAATATTTCTTTCTTAGACAAAAATGCTCGAAAAATAATTTTATTTTAAAAGAAAATCGAGATGTATTTCAATTATTGTTAAGGTTGGAAGATATATCCCAGTAAGTTATGGAATATACTATTCAGAAAATTTGAAATTTATAGAAAGAATTCTCTTGCAGCAGATAAATCCTAATGTTCATTACACTTTTATATTGGTCAAAATTACAATAATTTCATCGCATGTTTTTGTAAGCATTTTTGTATGCAATACTCAAAGATGTGTAAGAATGTAGATAATTTGTAGTAAAATTTAAATAATTTAGCTTTTTTAAAAAACTTTGTTCAAAACATAACTTCTTAAGTTATTAAATTAATATTATAACATTTTAATAATTATTCAAATAAAACACTAATAAAAATTTAATAAACATTGTAATAAATGGCCAAATTAGAATAGTAACTCTTGATGTGGATATATGGTGCCACTAAAGAATAGAGTATTTTTTATACATTTTCTAATAACCATATTTAAAAACTCATATTGGCAATAGTTAAGTATATCCTTGGAATAATTGCCAGTGTGACATTCTGACTTCTCACTTTATTCTCCTTTTAATGAGAATCCTAATTATTTTAACTATTAAATGTTAGCAAAATCTAGCTCTATGCGTTTCACTAATGTTTGTATTAGGGAATTAAAGTATGAAATTCAAACAAGTATGTATTTTTTAATTTATGAGCTATATTTGAATAGTCATAATACTTTAACAAAAGCACTATTTCTTATTTGATAATAACTTTTCATCAAATAAATATCAATCATTTGACTGAAAGGCCTTATATTTCATGTATGAAAAACTTAGAAAATTCATAGTTGTGATATTTTTATTTAATTATACAGTTCAGATATATTATGAAAAAAGATTTTCAATTAAATCATTTTTATTTAGTTAATGAGTAATAAAAATGTATATGAAGAGATCAATGTAAGAGTTCCAATGTAATTATTATTTTAAAACAAAAATACATTAAATTTCTCTTTTTTAAAAAATATTAAAGTTTAATATTTGAATTATTTTAACAATATAGTGGATAGGAAAATACATATTGCCATTTTGGAAGGTTTTTTAAAATAGTGGAACATTGTTGCAGATTACTGACAGGAAATTTGTAAATGACTGATTCCGAAGTTCGGACAACAAAAAACCAAAACTTTACATATTTCTAGTAGTTATGCTATAAATGGAAAAGAACCAAAAATTTTTTAGTTCAGTGAATGTGGTCTTATTTCTAAACTAGAGTGAGTATTTAATATATTAAATAATAAAAATAAAATATAAGTGCTGTTCTATAAATTAAACTTGTAATTAAAGTTTGAATAAAACATGCATATTGGTGTTTTGGCCCTGAATATTGCCTACAACTCATGCATGTCTTGAGTTTACGCAAAACCTCGCGGGAAGAAATTTATTTCATTTTAAAATTTTCTTTAACTGTGCCACACTATTTATGAGTGACCCTCACTTCAACGAATAGCATTCAGTTAGTCCGTCAATGCTTTTGACGCCAAGAAGTGGACAGTCTGAGTGCCAAAGTTCATCCACTCATAAATTACCTTTATGGAGGATTTATCTTATAAAGTGGACCTTTCTCATGTGTCGTCAAAGAGGAAATCCATAAAACTTTTAGACACCACAGATATGCAAACTGAAATTAGAAAAGCAACATTTATCTCTTAGTTGCTCAATAGTAGCTTTAATATGAAACTTAGGAATTTTTATTCTGAAGAACGATGCCTTTCCAATAGGCGGCAGTTAACCCGTCTGAGAATAAATGTATTGACCCATCATGTAACCTGACTAAATAACAAGATATTGTTACCAACGGTTTCAAATAATCAATAATAACATAGTTATTAAGGATTTCGACGCTGCAGGTGGACAGCCTCCTCACGTAGCAAATAATAATAATATTCGCTGCACGAGTAGGCTGTCCGCCTGCGGTTTCAAAATCCTTAATAATATGGCGATATATTTTTACCACGGATAATCTCATTTTCAATGTAAGATTCCTTTTCAATTTTGTAAATATAATTTTAATTGGTAGTAATAATGCTCTCTGTCCATCTCATGATAAGCAGTAATTATACTTACCTTTAATTAATAGTCTTATGTCCCTACATATCGATACATGCAATAAATCATTGTTCTGGTATAATATTTGCTCATACAAGATGACATAAGATATTCCAAACAATTCCATTAATTTATTTACACTTCGCTATTAAAAAAAAATCTATAACGTGACTGCCCAAATGGGGTACAAAGCATATTACCTGATTAGATGATCAGCTTAATGCAAAACTTCCAATGTTTGGTTCCCAAGAATGCTGGATATTCATTACATCGACTTACTGAAGGGATGAAAAGATGAGTCTACCTTGCGCCGGTATCTAATCGAACCACAGACGTAAGCTATGGAAGCGCGAAAAACTGCCACTAAGTCACCGGACTTCCAAACCGCTATCTGTATTCTCTTATAAAAGTAAACAAATTTAGATTTTAAATTCCAATTAAATTTTCGTAATTTAATTTTTTTTAAAGGGCGGATGCTTGATAACCATTTAAAATATAATTATTAAATAGGAATGCATTTTAAGCTACATTTTTTTAAAGTAATCATATAACTATATTAACTAAAGAGCTTATCTAAGACTAAAAAACTGACTTTTTTAGCCTCTAAAATATATCAAAAATAAGTAAACATTTCTTTTAAAGACTTTAAATTCATGAAAATAATATACTACCAGTTAACCATGCGACGATTATCCATTTCTCGTAGGTTTTTAAATTACAAAAAGACTCCAGAATATCCAGAAAACAAATTTTTAACATGAAAATATAAAAATTTTGAACTGAATGTTTAAAAAATTATTTTTGATCAAATTCGTTAATTATGAATATTCGTTAATCATTTTTGCAACAGTAT
Organism: Latrodectus elegans; assembly: GCA_030067965.1. Taxonomy (NCBI): domain Eukaryota; kingdom Metazoa; phylum Arthropoda; class Arachnida; order Araneae; family Theridiidae; genus Latrodectus; species Latrodectus elegans. Next base: position 128,372,353 of record CM057813.1, read on the forward strand.
GGATTTTAGAATTTTAGTGACTGATTACATATAAATTACTTAAATGCAAATTTTTGTTAATTTGTTCCTCTTTTTTATAATTCTGCTTATTATTTGTGATAGTCACAACACTCAATATCACACATTATACAAAATTTCATGTTGTATAATTTCAGTTTATATCTCATATCACAATTAAAAAATTTTTCACAAAATTTATCAGGTGAGGAACAATATTAAAAGAATGTTTGTTTTTTATGTAGCAGTCCCTTTAATATTTCATAAGTCTTAAAAAACAATATTATCTAAAAGTAAACCATTCAATGGAGTCTAGGTGTACCTCCCTAGAATGGATGACGCCAAAAGAAGTTAATCTAGGGAGGGCAAGGGCCTCGCATTCGTAAATGATATGCTTGGCCTTTTTCTCTTGCATATGTCATTTCCTGCAGATAGAGTCTTGATGAAACAGTCCTATATGGAGGTGTTTTCTGAAATAGCTGTGCCCAGTTATGAAGCCTACGATTAAGCATATCATCTGCTTAGATCATCTTAGAATTTCAGAGGCAATCCTCGCTGATGATCCACAGATCATACTTTTAGCGTGGGTTTGACCAGGAGTGTTGAACCAAAATTCACACACCTTCTGTTTTTCCCATCTAAGAAAATTGGTTTTTGTGGTTTTCAAATTGATCCCACAAAAAGCTTCTGCACTGATGGGAACAAAGGCGATCCTTGTTTAGCAAGTTCATCAGCCCTTTCATTACCTTCGATACCTTTGCACTCTGGCACCTTTACAAGGACTACTTTGTTTCTATTTGCTAGTTCTGTAAGAAAATTTCTGAATTCCAAAATCATTTTATATTTGATTTCGAAAGAATTAAGTGCTTTTAAAGCGGCTTGACTTTTACTAAAAATGGGAATCCTCTTACCGAGGTAGCCCTTACTCTTATTTAGTCACAGATAGTGGATAATGGCCAAAACTTCTGCCTGGAAGACTGTAGCGTATCGCCCAAGGCTTACAGGTAATCTTGTCCTTGTTGACACGTCACATACTCCCAGTCCTGAGAGGCTGTTTTTCAGTGATGCATCTGTGTACCAAATTAGATCTCCTGTTTTAGTTTTGAACATGTTGTTGTCCCATTCGTTTATAGTTGGAAAAACAATTTCAAATGTCCTTTCAAACATGTGTGACTTTTCCATGATGTCCGAGGGCATCAGGAGAGTAGGATCTTTAATTTTCCAGGTAATACCCCCGTACCCTTTCGCAACAGGCTGGTCATACCATTGATTTTGTAACTTTATTCTGTATTCAGTCATTCTGGCAGTGCTGCAGATGAATATGTTTAAGGAAGTCAGATCCAATATAACTTCCAATGCTCTGGTTGGCCCGGTGGATGTTGCTCTTGTGATGCAGAGACAGGCCAGGCTTTGTAGACCTCCTAGTCTGTTAATCACAGTTTGCTGTTCCACCTTACGCCACCAGATCACACAGGCATATGCAAAAATTTGCATAACAATAGCTGTGTACATCCAAATTATAAGTTTTGGATGTTGATCCCAGTTTTTACCAATCATTCACCTGCAAATCAAAATGTTTTTCTTTGCTTTGTTAAGTATATCATCAATGTGCTTATCCCAGGTGAGTTTTTGGTCTAAATAAATGCCCAGATACTTCATCTCTGAAGACACATTGATTTCAACATCAAAATGTCTTGGTATGAAAAAACCCTCCCGTTTCTTTTTGAGTGTAAAACGTACAAGGTAGGTTTTCTGAGGATTAAATGTCAGGTCCCTATCAATGCACCAGTAACCTACATAACTGAGAGCATCCTGCACGAGATGACAAGTTATGTCAAAATCTTCACAAAGGATAAGGATGACAATGTCATCAGCATATCCTTGTATATAGTAGCTCCTATCATTTAGATATTTTATAAGGCTATTTACAACTAGGTTCCAAAATAATGGTGAAGAAACACCTCTTTGAGGACAAACTCTAGTCGTCTTTTTTTCAAATAATTCACCGAAGATGCTCATTTGTATACATCTATCCGAAATCAAAGTTTCAATCCAAGTCCACAGGGTCTGATTAATCCCTGCCCCTCTAAGTTCATTTAGGATGGATAGATGGGAAGTGTTATCAAAGACACATTGAATGTCGAGGAAAGTTGCCAAAGCAATTTCTTTTTGATTCAGATTGGTTTCAATCTTAGAAACTAGATGATATAAAGGAATTTCAGTACATTTGCCAGATTGATAGGCAAATTGAAGAGTGTGCATGGGACTGGTACTACCCAAGTTATCTCTAATATGCCGATCAATGATTTTGTCCATAATTTTAAGAAAGAATGATGAAAGACTGATACGTCTGTAAGATGTGGCCTGGTCATAGGTGTCCTTGCCAGGTTTAGGAATGAAAACAATCCTGGTCTTCTGCCATATCTTTGGTATATAACTCAGTGCTAATCTAGCTCTGTAAATTCTAGTTAGTACTGGTATGATAACCTTCTCTTCCTTCTGGATCATGATGGGCATAATTCTATCAGGCCCTGGGCTTTTTAGAGGTTTAAAGGCAAAGATTGCCCATTTAATATTGTTGAAGCTAACGATATTTTTAGTGATGTTCTATTGATGGCTATTGACTTTTTGCCAAGAGCCAATGTAATGCTCCCCTTCGTTGCTACAAATATCTGTAGCACCTGGAAAGTGGGTTTTGGTCATAATTTCCATAACCTCTTTCCGGAAGCAGCAAAATCACCCTCCTCATCCTTTAAGGTGCAAACCAAATTAAGTTCATCCCTTTTGAGGAGTTTTTGGAGTCTAGCTACTTCAGAGATAGAATCTATCTCTTCACAGAACTTCATCCAAGAGTTAATTTTGCTTTTCCTAACAAGTTTGTAGTAATTAGTGAGGGCCGTTTTATAGTTCTCCCATCCATTCACCATTTTTTTTAGCTTTATGAAAAAGTTTCCTAACATTTACCCTTTCGGCTACTAGAGAGTCATTCCACCAAGGACATTGGAGTTTAGCTCTCCTAGTGCGAATAGAGCAATTGTTATGATAAGAATCTAAAATACTACTGTGCAAAAGATCTGCTGTAAATTCTAGATCATAGTTATCTCTAATAGGTCTGTTCCCGAGCTCAACCATTCCTGTCAAATCCACATAAAATTTCTTCCAGTCCGTCCTAACTGAGTCTCTGAATATACGATCCAGACACACATTAGAGTGAATTTCGAAATGGATGTTTTGATGGTCTGAACCAGAAGATCTGCTATCTACTTTCCAATTTTTGATATTTTTGCTAATTAGCGTTGTCGCTATAATAATGCCAATCACTTTAGATCAATTGGAAGTAATGAAATTAGGTTCGTTGCCCTCATTTAGAATATCTTACCCGTAGTTTAGAATGAATTCTAAAAGTCACTCTTCTCTTTTATTTGTGTTCATGCTTCCCCAGACAACATGATGAGCATTACATTCTAGTCCGAGGACTACCTGTAAATTGTTGTCTCTGCAAAAGTTCACGAGCTTATCCAGAGAATGGTCAGGTGTAGACTTCTCATCATAGGGCAGGTACATAAAGCTCAAAACAATTTCTCTGTCCTCTCCCTCTATGTTGAGTCTGACTTTCACAGCTGTCAGATCCCTAAGTTTAAATTCAGAGAGGGGTACAGCCTCAATATTTTTATGTAAAAGTATGCAAGTTCTAGCGTTACTATTGGTACAATAGATAAGTTTACCTTTAGTTCGTTTGATGCCACTGATTCTCCCCCTAACCAGCCATGGCTCTTGAATCAGTGCCAGGTGTATATCCCCGACAAGAAACTTCATACTGAAATTAGTGGTACAACTTCTACTGTGGTGGAGGTTAGCTTGTACTACCTTCACCCTCTTATCAGCAGGAGCTGGTTTGTCAAGCACTTTTGCCTGCACTTGGTAAAGTCCGATATGAAATTTTTTATACCCTTTCACCAAGTGTCATAACATCTACTTCTGGTACACTAAGAACGATGGTCTGCCCAGATGGGTCGTTCTTAATGTTAAGAACGTTCCACTCCTTTGGAGTAACCCCACCGTTCTGTGCCTTGATATTAATCAGGACCTATTTAGGCTCCAGTTTACAGCAGATCCTCGGCAGTTTTGCAATTATCTTGGTGTTTCTGACAAGTTTCCTTGCTTCACCCATCAAGAGTTTTTGTTGCTGTCAGGGGCTAATGTCACTGACAGTCTGTTCCAACCACTTTGAGCTCCCCAAATCTGCACAATTGACAATAAGTGACCCACTCTCAAGTTGACAGAATAGGAAGGTTGGGGCAAAATCCTCCTCACTCCTTCCTATTTCCTCGGTTAACACGAGTTTCGGGTTGGAGGTCTGTTCCTCTGTTAGCCATTTTTCCGGATGGCCTTCTATGAGTACAGCCATCTTGACTACCGTGAGAGCCGCCCTGTTCATAAATCCCCCAGGTCCTTCTCTCTTGACAGCCTTTCCGGTTTTGCCCTGGTCCGCCTGGTTAGCGGGACGCTTCTCGCATTTGATTGCCTTGGGTTTTTCAATCCAAGTCCGTGCGGCGATTTTGCGTTTCTTCACCAGCGTCTTTTTTCTGGGCAGCAGAAAGTCTCTTTTTAAGCTTGATTCTGGTCAGAGAGTCAGTCATGCTAGCAACAGCTTCTTGACTCTTACTAGAAGATGGTTTGAAGGTCATATCTACCTCATGTGAGGAATTCATTGCTGCTCCTTCACTAGATTGCCTCTGTATTCCCTTGTCTTTTTCAGCAAGGTCTACTTCAGAGGTTTCACCTCTGAAATGCAAAAAGGTTTGTTAGTTCTTTTGTGTCTTTTCAGCCATACGATAACAATTAATTGGCTTAGGTAATACAACAGTCCACCCAGCATTGCCTGAGTTACTGGCAAGGCAAAAAAGCTCTAGCAGTTTACCAGGCAACTAGAGGCTCCGTTAAGACACCATTACCACGTTGCCAAATAGCCCTAGGCACAGGTCGCTTAACACCAGGATTTCGGGAGCTGTTTCGTGGTCTCTGATTCTGTATTCAAGACTATCCTTTCATTCCTACAGGACATTCGGCTATCAACCAGCTGCCAACGCGCCTGGTAGCTGCTCAGGCCCCAGGATCTAAACTAATAAAAATTCATTACAGATTCAAATTCATTCAAAACATTTTAAATTATTTTATGCCCATGATTTTTATTTTGTTAAAATGCTTCCTTTGAGAAAATGAAATTGATATAAATCTGAGGATATTATCATTTTGAAAAATAATGAAATCTAGTTTCGCCGTAAGGTGTCCCTCCTCATTTCAGTTTTAAGATAGGACTGATATATATTTTGAAAAATGGTAATATTCATAAAAATAGGTAATATTAATAAAAAATAATTTGTCGAATATTATTTTTTTAGTTTTTCTTTTAGCTCAAAATTACTTAAAATTTTAATGATGTTTAGAAATGGACAAAAATTGCAAAAGGAATTTCAACTGGGCCAGGTATTTTAATTGTATCATTCATTTGCGGAGTGTCTTATCAATAATCGTTAGCTTTTTACCATGCCTCATATACTATAAATATTATAGCATTATTAATAAATACTGGCACCAGTAGCAAACATTACAGTTGGTTTTCTTTTTAAGTAACCAGTCGGGAACATTAAATGTTTCTGAAGCTGAAGTTTTTTAAATGGAAAAAGTAATTATTAAATTTTAAGGTTAATTTTTATATCAAAAATATCTTTTTAATTTTATTATTAGAAAAAATGATTATTGCATATTAAATTCAATGATGATTGTATTAAGAAAACAATTATCAGTATTCTCTCTCCCTTACCATTTAAGATGCATATGTAAAATGAATCATATTTAAAAATAATTGTTATTTCCAATATGCTGATTAAAATCCCAGAGAAGTGCTAACTTATTTTTTATGTTTCAAAACAAAATTATTAAAGTAAATGGCAATATTTTTGCAAGAAAGCATTCCGTAGTTTTTTTGTTCAAACAAGTGCCTCAGTATTTCGAATCATTCGGATGCTCAGGGTAGGACTCAGGTGCTCGTTGTATTACTTTTGTTTTGTACTTGTAAGTAAAATTTTATTCTAATCCATAATACTCTGAATAACTTCCTCATATTACATTTCTTCCATGCAAATAATATCTGAGCCCACTTCTAAAATCTCTTATGCAGTAGTGGGCTTCTTTTTATGTATTCAGGTATAAGTACTTCTTCCTTGATAATTTAATTATTTTTCTATTTTCTTCAATTAAAACTTTATTAGTAAAAACTGTATGATGAAATTCTCTGGATACTGTCTTTTCTGTGACATTTCCAAGCAAGAACTGTCAAAATTATTAAGCGAAAAATATAAATGTCATAAATCCACTCCAAATGATATTTGAGCCTCATTATTAGCTGATTAACGAGCTGTAAGGTAGAAATTAGGTTAGTCTGCAGTTATTCTCCAGAAAGGCTTCAAACTTAAGAGAGAATCAAACGTGAGCACACAGCACCATTATTCAGAATTTTGAGGACTTTATGATTTTCCAATAAAAGAATATGTCCCAATTTCTTACCTTATTTTCATAAATGTTTCTAGTCATCCCTGACTTAGTATCAGAATAGAATACTACGGATTGTTTTTAAATTTTTTTTGAAACACAACTAGGTTTTAAATATTTTCAAACGAACAGCAATGCTAGTTTTTGAATTCTATTAATATTGGCTGCCAAATACCCCGTAATTATGTATTTCACCTTTTTCTCTCAATACAGTCATTGTTTTTGAAGTAAGATGTTTTTTCAGGCAAGATTTTATATGGGATAAGAAACTTTTCTCGTCCACATTGAAAACACATAGCCATCAAAAAGTAGTACAGACAGCAAGAAATTTCCGAAGGGTGTGTCAGACTCAGCGATACCCAGGGTGGTACAAGGAGGTTTGCAACATTAGACCTCTATTTAAAAAGGATGCCACCATATGTAATGTTCCCAGGTGGTCACTCTCCCAAGTACTAACGGTGCCAAAAAGCTATGACTACCATGAGATATAAAATTAAATTCTAATTATTAAATTTAGGATATGGGTCTTTTGCACAAGAGCTCCGAAGAAAAGGCAAAACCCCTCGTCCTTGACTTCGATGATGGGACGAAAACCATCCATCAATCATAGTATGGCCCAGCAGTGCTTTTGCCTTTCTCTCCTACCTAGGACAGAGGGTATTGCTTGTTTTAGAATTATTACTAGATATGACTATTTGCAGGCCTATCTATATAAAATCAATCTGACCAATTCATCTTCTTGTGTTCACTGTAATACCTCACATATGACTGGGGAACTCTTTAGTTGCCCACCTCTTTCTGTAGTTCGTTTCAGTGGTGGCTTTCGAACCCTCTCACTTTTTCGAGCTATTTCAATATTGTTCTGAACTGCAAGACGCTTCATGTCTGAAAGGATGATGGTGGGCATTATATATATATATATATACATATATGTATGTATATATATATATATATATATATATAATATATATATATATATATATATATGTATATATATATGTATATATATATATATATATATATATATATATATTTATATATATATATATATATATATATATATATATATATATATATATATATATATATATATATAACTACACATATATATATATATATATATATATATATATATATATATATATATATATATATATATATATATATATATATATATATATATATATATATATATATATATATATATATATATATATATATATATATATATATATATATATATATATATATATATATATATATATATATATATATATATATATATATATATATATATATATATATATATATATATATATATACATTGAAAATATCAAATATCCTTTGAAAGCTGAAATATATACAAATTTCAGTTCTTCTTCTTTCTACTCATTTCACGAAGCGTTAATAAAGACCTGCCATCACAACAGAGTTTTTCAATATCTTATTGTCGTGGCATACTTTAAATGATTCCAAAAATTGGCTGCCCGTAAAGAAAAAATATTAGTTTAAACCCCTACCAATAATATATTCTGTAAAACATTATCTGAAAATAAAATTTCGAATGTAAAATAAAATAACATCATATATACTATAAAAATAAATGATAAATAACATAAATCTCGTAATAAGAAAAGCGTAATAACTTTCACTATATACATCTCAAAAATTTGGTTGCACACTTTAAGAATTTGGTGGCTCACAAAAGTGCAACGGCACAATGATTAGGAATCACTGCGATAGTGTTTTCGAAACCTCGAACTCTGCTCTAGCTTTAATTTTCAGAAATAAAAGTCAAATTCTGACGGGTTGAGTTTTTTTACACCAATTTTTTATAACAAAATAGTTGAGTTGCTCTGTATTGGAATTTCTATTAATATGAAATTTCACTCGCATCATTTCATTGGGCCATTCAAGAAAATATTTCGTCTGTTTATAATGATTTGCTTTTCTAGCATATATTTCTGTAAGAATGTTATTTGTTAAAACAGCTTACAAATCTCATAGCAGTGTTAATTACTAAAACAGTTTATAATTCTTCCCATTTCTAAAGAAATGCTTGCGTATTATCATATGTATTTATGAAATTTTAAAACTGCTAAAATTTTTTAAATTGGAATTCAATTATTTTTTTCCGCAACTTTTATTTTATTTAAAATTTTCGTGTCATTATTTTAATTCTTTTGTCACCGCAACTAACATAATGGTTTACTTCTTACAATGAAGCAAATAATTTTTTCAACAAGTTTCCATATAATTTACAAAAATTTAAAAAATAATATGGTTAAAAAAACAATCAAAAGATGAATGAAAAAGAATTTTCAAGAAATAGTATTCTTAAAATATTTGTCCATTAATAAACATCACGGCTAAGGTTTTGCTTTTTAAATCATTATAATGTTAATGATCAGTCATTAATCCGTAAATTCTTAAGTACTGGTAAATTATAGGTCTGTAAAATGATAATTGATCATTTTTTTATTTTTTTAAACCGCAAGAAAATCATAATTGCTGAATTTGAAATCGTAAAAATCTCCATGCCTCAAATAGCACTTCGAAGTGGCACTACAGGCATGCCTAATGGGCATCTACGCTTAAATTCTAATCAGTTGCATATCTCACCTCCCCTAGTGCATAAATTTAATGTTATTTGATGCCTCATTCAGGGTGTTGCATTTAAGGTGGACAGCTGTGCATTTTATAAGTTTTTTTTATTTTTTATTTTTAGCTGAAAAACTATGTTTATCCCATGCAAACAAGTCAATATATTTGGCATGTTACATATTGTTTTCCCTCATTATTTTATAAATAGTTTGTTATAAATAACTGTAGCAGACATGAATAAGTATATTAATTAGTAAAAATGTATTGAAATTCCGTTTGCTTATACACATTTGCTGATATTTTTGTACTTTATCATTTATTTTAAAAGTAAAATTGCTGACGTAAAGATCCTTTTTTAAAATGTTTCAAATAAATTCCTTTGAGAAAAAAACAATGGAAAAAAATAAATCAAAAATAAAAAACTATTTTAAACTTCTTCCATATCAGTTATATTTAAGATGACATACTTAGACAAATCTTAAATTATAGTTGAGTTTAAAATGACGAAACATTTTATATATAACATTATGACAAAGATATTTAGATTCAAGGCAATGAGATACCAAAATAAATATTTAAATTTATTTAAATTTAGAAACATTTCTTGAAGAATTAAGTATGTTCCAATATGAATAGGAATCATAATCTTAAAATATAAGTATTGTATTTCCTGATATAATACATGTATGTGAAACGAAAGAAGCATTTGTTTTAAATAATAGTGCCTAATTAATGGGCTTTAAAATATTTTTCAAATCGTTTTTCAGCCCAATTAAATGTAAATAATTTCCTTTCAGATTTGTACAATTAAGAGCTCTTACTTAGCGAAAAATGGAAAGATTGTCAAGGTTATTAATTTTTTATTGATGATGAAAATCATTACAAGCTTATTTGAGAAATATATTTGCATTGCATTAACATATATAAATCCCAAAAAATCATATAAATTTGCTTTGATCCAAGCACAAATTCTCCCTTAGAAACAAGAGTCTTGATGTGTAAGAAGGTAAGGGCTTGCTTTTTCAAAGTATTTTTTTAATAAAATGCTTTTTAGTTTAGTATTTTTCTGTTCAATATATTCCACTTGCTTTTTACAGCATAGTATTACAACAAAGGTTATAATTTTTATTTTAAATTTTCAGTAAATCTTATTTAGTGCTAAATGATTTATATATTTTAGAAATCATCAATAGCAAAATTAATATTTTTGCTATAAAATATTCACTATAAAATTATTAGTAATTTTTAATACATATGTATATTAGCAAAATGTGTAACTACACTTACAAAATTTATATCTTAAAATTATCATGTTTAATTGCCGGTCAACTAGTCTAGTGGTCAGCTTGCCTGACTACGGATAAGGTGGTCCTGGTTTCGAAATCCGGTTCAGGCATAGATGTACTTTCTCTCTATATATATCCTGTCTTTGTCCTTTCCTTGTGTGTGAATGGTTGCCTACTCTATAAACGGGTCCCTATTGCAAATGTTTGTACTGAAGACGTCGGACTCCACACAAAACACAGTTCAGTTGGAAAAATGGAGCAGCGCACCTCAATTTGCGAGCCTAACTGGCACACTAGAACAACAACATCATTTTTAATTTCTTGATGATGTTTTTTAATCTTTACCACCCACCTCATATATAATAAATAAATCGAAAAGAAACTAGAATAATAATTCTTGTGCTGTTTGAATAATCTTCATAAGTTCGTACTTTTTATTACCTGATCTTTCAATAAATATATCTCTTCGCAAGCTGGCTGATGGCTGAGTGTCTAAGAGTCAGATTAACATTCCTGACTCTTAGACTGTTGGTCCCAGGTTCGTGTTCCGTATTGTTTCCGGATATTTCTTTGTCCCTTCTTTTGTGATGACGATTCAACGTGGTTCTCCTTATCAACGGGTTTCTGGTGTATGGATGTGGGTGATGTCACTCGTTTCATTGTCTTGGTTCACAAGTCCCCTCAGGGTAACGATTAATGAGTATCAGCTCTGTTCTCGTTGTGGTGAAAGGTTAGTCAGTGTTCACAATTATTAAAAAAATAATTCTTTATAACATATGTTTTATCTGGAAAATTTGTATGTCTTTGGTATTAGAAAGTAGTTTTTAAAAACATTCTTTGGAAGAGATATATTCTTTGGAGAGATAGAGAGAAAAAACAGATTAATTACATAATTTTAAACCACTGAAATCACTAAAATGAAGTGCGAAAACATACTTCCCATAAATACCTTATTGGCCATTTCAAAATCGTTGGAAAATGTGCATTGCAACTCTGTTCATTGCTTTCAGCATCTTATTCTTATGAATTTTTTAACTATTTTTTATGTGTAAATTCATATGCTTAGTTTTAATTATTTAAACTTATTGCTTTCAATTATAATATGCATTTTTATAGTTTTGATCTGAATAATTTTGATTTAATTTCATGAAATTTTAAAAAGAAAATTAAGATTTAATTTTTTTCTTAATAAATTTTATCGTACATTGTGTTTCAATTTATAGCAAAAAAGTAATATTTGAATCTGGTGTCTAAATAAATTTATTCTTAAACAAAACACTCTGAATGCAAATGCTTAAACATATCTACCACTGAAAAGAGCTAGATAATATGTTTGCTGTTACTTATGACACTTGGACAAACCAAGCTCGCTAGGCCGTTATCTATGCGAATTTAAGTCAGTAGGGTGCTTCTTTCGTTTATCCAGAGCACTACGAAAACACGATTTTTCTGTGAACTTCTCCGATGGATGACACCACCAGAACATCCACCCCTCAATATTGATATTTATCTGGAAGGAGGAATTTTTTTTGGGCCATTATAACTATGGTGACTTCTTAACAACCGACCACAAGACTTTCAATTCCACAGACTTAACAACCACGTATATCGCAGGTACTTGTTGGGTTTTTAGTAGGATTAAGAATCGAACCCTGCTTTTTTGAACGATGTCCTAATTACTAGGCTTTCAAAACCTTATATGTACTCAGGGCGAAATACAAGGAAAGATAATAATGCAAAAACAGCACTATATGTTTGGATGTAGCTTGGTATGCAGTTTATACGAGGGTCACTCTGAAAATTTTGAAATAATACTAGGTTTTTAAAGATATACTTGCAAATTTTTTGATGTGTTCATAGTAGTCTTCTCCAGCATCAATGCACTTTTGTGAATTTTCTACAGATTAAATGCCTCAAGCCATACATTTCTTGGAATAGATGAAAAAATGCATTTATAGCCACATAAATCTCTTCTTCTGAATGAAAAAGACGTCCACGTAAGTTCTTTTTTCATTAAAGAATAACCAAAAGTCGCATATAGTAGATCAGATGAATACAGCGGATGTTCAATCACTTTAATTTGTTTTTGTTTAAGAAACTCAACTGTTAATACTTCTGCATGTGAAGATGCATTGTCATTGTGAAGCATTAGTCCCCTAACATTCACTTTTTGTAGAATTTCTGGAAGACATTTAGTGGTATACCAGTTTGATGTTGCTGTCTTCTGTCTTCCCACTTGATGGCTTTGACCAATCCCATACTTCTGAAGAAAACAGCAAACGTCACTTTTTTCAGTGCACGTTGTATTTTCACCATTGTTGTCTTGGGATCATCTTCAAAGACCCATACTTTGCTTTTTTAAAGTGTTGGAACGGCAATAAACGGTATGTACGTTTCGTTACCTGTTGCAATTTTAGAAATGATGTGGTGGCTACCATGATTTAGCATTTTAAGAATTTCATTACTGATTCTGACACGCTCCTCTTTTTGGTGCTCATTTAGATTACAGGGAACACAACGGCAAACTACTTTTGTCATATGTAATACTTCATGAATGATTTTGTGTATGGCTGCGAATCCAATTTTAAGTTCCTTCTGTATCATTTGATGGGTACATAGATTATCATCCATTAACATTTTTCGTATGACATACACATTATTCGGGATTACTGGCGACGGTGGCCTTCCTGTGTGCTCTTCATCCTGAAAAAAACTGCGTCCTCTTCTAAATTCTCTAATCCATCTGGATACAGTAGCACGAGCTGGAGATTCCTCATCAAATGCTAACTGCAACCAATGAAAGTATTCGTCTTGATTTAATGCTGCTTTAAAATTGTAAAAAATCATACAATCAATGTTCTCGCTTTAACTCTATTTTCTCTTCTGTTTAAAATTTATTCTACGCTAAAGAATTTGAAGTAAGTTATCAAAAATCATCTTCAGTGTTAAAATACTTTGAATTTTAAAATTAAACCGTTATTTTTAATTTGTAAATTCTCGTCTGCGCGTATCTCCAAAATTTCAGAGTAACCCTTGCATGCCTTAAATCATAAAAATTCGTAAAGTGTTAAACATGATTGGAAGTGTTGTAATTATCTTGACAGATAAAGATGCAGCATAATTTTGTTAGTTCAATAAATTTATCCAGTTTTCCAAAGATAAAAATATTTCTTTCAAATTGTTAATATTATATTATACATAAATGTATTTAAAAATTCAGCTTAAAGCAAAATATGTAGTTAAATTGCATGTGCTTAATTTTTCATTTGAAAATAAATGTAGTTACTACAAACAGTATTATTAATATTAACATGAATCCAGCATTTTGTATTGATGCTTCTTATGTATATGATTTATATTTTAAGAAAAAAAATCTATTGAAAATTTTAATTTGATGAAACCTAATAAACTCGAATGCAATAGACGTTGTTTCAATATTTTTAGTAGTTTTTATATTTTATAAGTTCTGTCACAATGAAAGCTAGTTTAAATAATCGCCATAGTTTAGTGGCATTATTTAAAACAAAAGTTTTCTGCTGAATAACGGAAGATTGATGCCACACCCCTAATTTCTATCAAACATTCGTTGAGTTGGCTGCTTTAGAATCTATTGGACTCTCCTGGGAGAAAATAACATAATAAAAATGATTGATAACAACCTTTGGTTTTGTGTTCTTTATGGTGTCAAAAACTAGCAATGAATATCACTACTCAAAAACTATTTAAACTGTCAGAAATAATGTAATATTTAGCTTGAATACTATTAAGTTCATTACAATATGAGCAACTGCTGAGTGAAATAAGGGAAAACAATATGAACAGGATTATATAATCATCGTAAGATAGCAAACAAAACTGCATGAATTAGGCCAATGAAAAACACAACCATTCATAATAAACAGTTAATATTTATAGTTTTAACAATTTTAATCAAAACCACTATAAGCTCATAAAGCAGAGAAATGAATTAGAAAGTCATTGTTATTTAGATGTGCACAGTAATGAAATGTTAAGAATATTTTCATAAATAATCAAAATATTATAATATTTTTGAGGACGAAAACAAGCCTTGCTGGTAGAAATTGATTAGTGGTGTTGCCTTCAATTCAAAGTTTCATGGGTTTGAATCATATTTTGGGTTTAAATGTTTGTAGTGGCTTGAAATCTGCTTCAATCCTTAGGTCTTGGTCTAATTAGCTCTTATGTGCAAACAATGACCGTTGAGAAACAAGCAAATCGATTCTATCAGCAGGCTTTAACAAAAAATGCATGAAAAATAAAAACATTAAATTAATAATGAATCTTGATAAATAAAATAAGTACACAGTTAATGGGGATCAATTTTGAAGCATTATGCTAACTAAGAATTATAAATAATGAAAAGCTGATAAAGAAAGAATTTTTTATGAATTGATTCAATTAACGGAAACTTTTGAAGTTGTTCCTGTCTTGTAATTTGGAAGTTGGAACTAAGTCTCCAAAACTTAACAGCCGTTTCCCAGAGATATCATATTTGAAAGACATGGATCTATCGTGATCTATTTAATACACCATTTATTCTTTAGTGCACGCAAATGATGCTCCATTAGTACAGAAATTGTACCCACTACTTTTAAATAATTCCAGCGATGCCACAATCAACCAAGCCAAAACGGCACAAATGCTTATAAATTAAAAAAAAATAATAAACATTTATAAAAAGTAAAAGGTTAATGCTTTCTAGGTATTAAAAACTAATCTCATTAAAAAAAGCGTTTGTGTATGAGTATTATAAGCAGTTTCTATTACCACAATCAGAAGCATTCAGTACCTTTATAATGATTTTATTAAGTGATATTATCAATTATAATATCATTCATGAAAAAATAAAACTTAAATATTTTGCATGTGCGTGATTTTTAGATTTTTAATTTTAAATGTTGCACCTTTTTATGATTTAAAAGCATTTTTTTTACAGATGTTCCAAAGCAAGTATCTGCTCGCATTACTTGTTATCAATATTCTACTGGTATATGTTAATGCTGAAGCAGATCCAACATTCAAAAGAAATGCCCATAGGTTTCGAAGGCAGATGGAAAATTTCCCCATTACATCGTCTTTATCACCAGCTACTGAAAAAGACACAACAATGACTGATCAAGACTCAAACATGACTACACAAGACTCAACCATGACTACACAAGACTCAACCATGACTACACAAGACTCAACCATGACTACCACGACAGCCTCGACAACAACAGGAAGTACAGGCTTAATAGGATGGATAGGAAAAGGAATATTTTTTATAATAAGACTATTTTTGCAGCCTTTTATCTTACCATTCAAAATTCCCATAAAGATTGCCTCAACTATATTTAGCTTCATTACATCCATATTGTAAAACGATATGTTCAACAAGATTGTATCTTCTTCATATCATGAAATTTTTATTTTTGTCAGATTGTACAATAAAGAACTATTGACAAACATTTACTTTTCCAGAGAGTCATACTGTGCGAATTTACTTTCTCATGCTTGCCGCATTGATAAAAATATGACAAATGGTTATAAGAACTTTTCTTAAAAAGAAAATAGTTGAATCACACATACAAGTTTACTGTTATTGATGCTTTTTGCTGAAAATGATAAAAATAAAATTAGAACTTTTAAAATTTACATAAGGAAACTTAATTTCAGAGATCAAATAGAAAGAAAGAAATGAAAAACGATTCTTCTCAATATTTCTTTCTAAAATTTATAATTTTCAAAATAATTTGCTATTATGAATTAGAATAAAAGCAAATTAACCGCTTCTCAAATTAACATTAGGGTGAAATTTACATAAAATCAGAGTTCCTTTGTACATTTATAATAAATTACTATCAAGTGTATGCAAGAGAAATCATTTATTAGTTTGGATTACATTAGTGGTAGACTATCATTTTAAAGTGCAACCAATATAAATTAAAAATTTAACTCTTTTAGCTAATTTGTTCACAAATATACAAAAAAACCCTAAAAATATTAGATAATTTGCTGTTTTATAAAATTCATATTTTGCAAAGTATTGAAACTAGTGAAATTTTTATTTACAGATTAATAATTAATTATTAAACATAGAAAATATTTTTTTTATCTTTGAGTGCCTCCTAAATAGAAAAAGAGAACTTTTTCACGTCTTTCTTTTAATAAAATAGAACAAATTTGTTTCACTATTTCAAGAAGGAAAAACAAAATTATAAAAAAAGCCATGCAATCAGACAATAAAGTAGACTTGAAAATAATCCGATTTCATTGCTTTACTTTTATCCATTTATATTAAATATCTTAGTCAAGCATAAGCATTTTTAGTTTAAATTTGTTGCATTTCAACTTTATGTAATATTTAAAGTTACTAACAAAATGTTTTAAAAACTTTAAAAGAACAAACTAATAATATATTCCGTGAATCTGATGACAATAACAAGCTTCATTTATAAAAAGTATCTCCGGTTCATGGATAAAATGGAATGTTTCAGTCTCTAAACATCAAGACATGATCAAGCCTCCGATTACATCTTCTCCAACACATAACTGGTAACCAAGGTATACTGTAGCTTTTAATGGCTATCGTTTGTAGAAAACATCAAGATTCATATGTGGATATTTGAAATGTCTTAAAATTGACCACAGAAACAATATATATCTATATCTATATCTATCTATCTATCTATCTATCTATCTATATATATATATATATATATATATATATATATATATATATATATATATATATATATATATATATATATATATATATATATATATATATATATATATACATACAGTGCTGGCCAAAATTGGGGACATTTTTGGAAATTTTTATGTTTTTGAAATTTGTATACTTATAGAAAATGTTACGTTTTGCAAAATGCAAACTTGCATATATCATTTTAAATAGAGTTTATTACTGAATTCAGTACAAAACAAAAAAATCAATTATTTGAATACGGAAAATGTTCAATGTTAATAGTTATTGATACACATTATATAGTGAAGATTGCAGTGAGTTATCAATACCTAGTAGAATATCATTTATTTTTGATTACAACTTCACATCAACGTTTCATTGAGCTGACAAGAGTTTTAAGCTCTTCTTTCGTTATTACATGATTCCAGGAAACACTTATAGCCTCAGTTAGTTCAATTTTTTTTTGGTGGACTCCTCATTCCGACAAAAGATTTCAAATGGTTCGACACATTTTTGATAGGATTGTAGTCAAAACTGTTTCCTGGCCATGACAACTATTTAATGCTCTTTGTACGAAACCACTCTTTCAATATCTTGGCCATGTGGCAAGGAGCAGAAACCTGCTGAAAAGTAAAGGAAGCATTGTTGGGAAAGAATCTCTTAAGGAAGGTACTTTTTTCACAAAAATAATTGGTAGATAATGTTATCAATAATGCTATTAAATAAAGTTTTTGTGAATAAAAATAAAAATATAGATTAAGATAATGAAATATGGAAGTCTATACTGAATTAAATTTTTACTTTAAGTTCTAATTTTGTTCTAAACTTAGAAATGAGTGATAGTAAAATATTTTACTATTTTGTAACTTAGAAAGTTATTTAATAACTATAGTAACTTAAATTATTATTTTATCAATATATCTTTGACAGAAGTTAAAAGGAACATAAAGCTTCATCTTACGTAGATTCGATTTGTAGTGCTTTAAATTTGTCATCTGATTTAATTTTGTAGTATTAATTTCATTCAAAATTTTCTTTTCAAATTGTTAAAGATGCAGTTTATCTTCAATGAAAACGGAAAAAACAATTAATTAGGGAAGTTGATTTAGAATTAAAAACAATTAAAATAAAAAAAGTATTCCAATGTTATCCAGAAAGAGTATAACTTAAAAAAATATATGAATATGGAATTACGGAGTTCGGATAACTTTAACTTATTCATAATAAAATCAGTTACCCATTAAATTTGTGCACTAGCATACATTTTATAGAAAGCGTTTAAGCAATGCGTCTCTTACAATATTTTATTTGATTAATATATGCATGTAAATTTTGATAGTAAAATAAAAGGGTATATATTTTTAATTAAAAATTTAATTACAAAATACATTTAACATTTTCAACTATATATTTTCGGTTCTTGGTTATTTTTTTTAAACCAATAAAATTAAAAAGTTATGTCAACAACTTTCTAAAAAAATTCCAACGCAATGTATTCACATTCAACGGTAAATATTGTTTTTTCGTAATTACAATTAGTTCCATTATGTAAGAAATTCGAAAGAAGAAAAAAATCAACATTAGTTGAAATATACATTTTTCAGTCAATAATTAAAAATATAAGAATACCTATCATGTGATTGATTTTCATAATAATGTAAATTTACTAATCATTATTAGTTAGTGCTTTGTTCATCAATTTAATAACTATAGTTTTGATTTCTGCTTCAGAAGGGATATTTGGTATTAGTTTCAAAATCATTTTCATGCGTAAAAGCTGCATATTATTCTCTCTCTATCTCTGTATATATATATATATATATATACATATATATATATATATATATATATATATATATATATATATATATATATATATATATATATATATATATATATATATATATATATATATATATATATATATATATATATATATATATATATATATATATATATATATATATATATATATATATATATATATATATATATATATATATATATATATATATATATATATGTATATATATGATTCAAAATCAAACCTTAATTCAATAACTTAACAAAGAATTATTATAATAGAAAGCAAAAGAAGAATTCAATATATGAATAAAATTTTGCACACACAGAAGGAAATTAAACCTTCCCTGTAATTAATAAACAGATACAAATTAACAAGTTAATTTGCGTTTTCTTTTGAACTATTTAAATTTTTTTTAAAATTATAATGAATATCTTTCATTTCTTGATAATAGAACGAGAGAATGAAAGATAATATTATATGAGCAAAATAAAATAAATATAAAAACTCAAAATTTTAATTATGTAACATAAAGCTGTCTAAGTTTTCATGGCTATAAGTTTAAATTAGTTTCATGTATATATTAAAATTATGGATACATTAACCTTATAGATTAACAGATTGATTTACAAATCGTATGTAAATTAATGACATTAATATTACAAGTCCCTGGAAACATTTTCTAGAACACTTAAAAACAGGAAATAATATTAATGTGAAGAGTCATTGTGTACCCGGAATTGCACAATTACGTTTTACTTGATCACAATTTTTCAATAAATTTTTGAAAATAGTTAATATGCAAAAAAAGTTTGTTTGCATTAAAGTAGATTAGTCAGCGATAAAAATCATTTATAAATACTGCAAAACTGTAATCTCGAAATAACAACACTTTTCTAAATCTTTATATCTTTTCCTTGCTCGCATTATAAGGAAAACCTTGAGGTTTCACTTTGTATACAAAGTAAGTAAATTATATGTTTATTATACAAAGTAATCTGAAATATTTCATAAAACTTATGTATATAAAATGCTATAAATAATATTGTATACTTATATTTAAACGTTTTTTACATATAAAAATAATCTGGTAATATATTTTCTTGCTGAATGATGTTTATATTTTAGCGACCTGAAAATCACAATAGAGAGTTCTTATTTTTACTCATAAATATTGACTCTAGATCAATCATTTATATTCTTCATGTATTTCTTTTACTGCAGTTTAATATTTTTATTCTATTCAGTGAAATTAAAATGCAAAATTCAGATCTATATATATACAGTTAAATACATTCAGAGGGAAAACATTTTATTTTCCGATCTGGAGTTTTGAGAGTTTTAAGCATGTTGATACTTGATTCGTTTTACTGTAGTCATTGTTACTTAAATTGAATACATTTTCATTTTATTGTATCATATTTTTAGCCATTAATTACATTGTTTGTATTACCTGTTTAAATCTTTTATATTTTTCTCCCATAGCTGATAACAACAAACATATTCCACACTATAAATTCAATGTATAGGAATAAAGTTGAATAGTTTTTAATGGAAAAAAGTGAAGTTAGGAAGCACTAACCTTAAACTTGCTTAAATATAGCAACACATTATTTGTAGATTAAATACTTTACGATGAAAAACAAATTTACAAAAAATTATTTACTTCATATCAAAGATGAATTTTCTTAAAAAAATTCTACAAACTTTCCAATTTTGACAATGATAGAACGGTACAGTTAAATTTTAACATGAAATTAAGAGAATGATTTAATTGTTACTAAATCTTCAAATCTGAAGTTCTTATTTTAAGAAACTATGTTAAACTAATGTAAAATGTGTTGCAAAAAAAATTAACTAATTATTTGTTTTTAACATGCAGAGAAATACAATGATTTCCTTCCTTTCTTGAAAGGATTTCCCTTTTAGAACGATCAGATTTATTTTAAGTTTCTTATTGTAAGTATACTACCTAAATAATATTATTTACTGGAATTTCAATTTTTTATTTTAAGTTGATTGGCTAAAGAACTACATTGCTTAAGTTTAATTGAAAATGGAGATTATCTACTGTCTTTGTCTTAATATTTTCGCTAAAAGATTATCAAAATTGGAGAGATTAATTTTTAGTAGTATGCTAATAAAACTCAAATTTCCTAATTTCTCATGCAAAATTAGTTTTTCATTTTGAAATATTTCACACTATAATATAACGCAGTTCACGTTTTCACTGCAATTCTTCTATAAATTGAATTACAAGTGATATAAAACACATTTTTCTTAAAAAATATATATAATTTTAAAGGCTTCTCCATGCTTATTTTGATGTCATATATTTTATCAAACAAAAAAGATATTTAAATAACTATATATTTTATAAATTAAAATGTATAGTAGTTTAAATATTTTTCTGAAATTTTTTAAAAAGTTTGGTGTGGCTAAAAGAGAATGAGTAAGCTTAAGTGTTAGCATTATTTGCATGACTAAGGGTAGTTCGCCTCCTTAGCAGGATTTCGCCAAAAATAACGCCAACACCAATCTACATAATAGAGTTCAAATGACTGTTACTCCTACAAAAAATCGGAAAAATGTGTTTACATTTTAATCTTTTAATATAACCTGTTCAAGAAAAATTCATTCAGAAATAACAGCTAAACTGTCAAGAACACTTACCTAATAATAAATTAGCTCAAATTTGAAAATCACGTGAAGAAAGAATGGAGCATAATTATAGCAATCACAAATATTAACATGAAAATAAAATAATACAAAGTAAATTGATTTAAAGGGAGAGAAAAAGAGCTATATTTAAAATTAACTTTCCTTGTTTATGGCGTCAAATATGTATGTTTTTAATGATTTCTCGCTGTCAACAGGTGATTTAACTTTTATTTTACAGACTTGAGAGAGAGAGAGAGAGAGCGAGAAGCAAATTTTTTTTTAGATATTTGTTTTTATAGAAAATAACTGTGTGATTCAAAATAAAACATCTAATTTGCAAAAAAATTTACATTTAAAATATTAATTCGAAATAATTATTTTAATTTAAAATAAAATTATAAACATGAAACATTTTTGCAAAAATTTTACATGTAATACGTTTTATGAACCAAATAAGAAATAACAGCAAATACTTATAATTGAACTCACATCACATCTATTAGGAATAGCCTTCATTAAACTAATTACTTTATCGAAATATTTATCAAAAAACTTTATTTAGTAATATAGGAAATAAATCGATCTAAAAATATTGAAATTCCAACTAACCACGCACACCTTATTGAATGGTAATATTTAATTGCATACTTATATAATTACTACATGAATGTATTACATTTTTTTACGTATACTAACAAAACAACATTCTATTCTTCACCACAGATGTCTTTGAATAATGTTTTAATAACTTTGGGCCTCCTGTGCAGTTTCTACATGATTTGCGTTCAAGCTAAGTCGAGTAAGCATTCTAGTCATTCTAGTGAGCACTCTGGTCATTCTAGTCATTCTGACGAACATTCTCATGAGAATGAAATGTGTGCACCATCATGTTGGTCACCTGGACACAATATCGCCATGGAAGTCTTGGTTAATCGACTTGTCCACTGGTTCTTTTCCAACTACAAATGTACCTTGGTTTGAACATTAATGTGCATGTGGTATATTAAAATAATAAGAACATGATAAATTTATATAAAAATGTATCAGGAAAATATATTATTAACATTTTAATTGTTTCGATCAGTTAAAGTATGTTAGATAAGATTTAGTAATTTGTAAATTTGAAAACTGACTTCAATAAATTAATTTCATGCATGTCTTTTTTTTTCTCTATTGTGTATTCAAGAAAAACCAAACATTTTAATTTAAGAATTCAAAATTATTTGTATTATCTATAAAACACACAGTAAAATTATGCCAAACAGTGTTTTAAATAACATCTTTTATTCAGACACACAATATAATATAGTATCTTTCCCAGGATTTTGAAAAACTCAACTCATCTTCTTTATGCAATCATTATGCAGACATTTTTAACATATAGAAATAATGTTATTATATTCTGCGATCATCTCCTCTGATTTTTCTGGTTGTCTGTTACATCATCATTTTTCAGATATTAAATAAATTCATCATTTATGTTTTAACTTATCTGATGAAGCTTTTGATTCGATAACAGGTAAAATAGATACATATTTTTAAGCTTGTTCTTTTACTAGGTCAATAAATTTTACTTATTATTAGCACAGTATAAACACTATATCACTATCTTTGTTTTTTACATTCCATATAATGCGTGACACTTGATAAATGACACCTCAAATTAATCTAAAAACAAATTTAAGATTCATTAATAAATATGTGTAATTAATAGGAGCATGAATCAGCAAAATGCTCTGCTTTGATAGCTGATAATCTTAGGACCAATCAGACTAACTGTCAACAATTCTATAATGACTTCCTGCTCTTGTTTATTTTTTTTAATTTTTAATTTAATTCGCCAACTTTTGAATATGTAGTGAATTCAGTCCGAGTTAATTTTTATTTCTGAATGCTCGGTCTTTAATGATTAAAAATTATCATTGCAAATGATTGGAAGAAATCCGATTTATTCTAAATAGAATCTTCCACTCTAAATTAAGTATCGAAAAATTACTTAAATTCGTAAAGAGTATTAGCAAATCTAGTGGCCAACGAATACTCAAAAACACTCAAACTTTTTAAAAGCTTGAAACTTAATAACATCTTAAAATTTAATTTTAAATGACTTGAAAAATTAATGAAGTAAATTATAAATTTTTATAGAAGATGTGTTTTACTTATATGCATTTTGCATATTTTAAATAAATATTATTCAGAATGTCGTATCTGAAAGCAATATAATTTTATTTTATTCTGGTTTTAAAGAAAGTAGTAATTAAACTGCTGGGCACCCAAAGTGCGACAGCAAGAGAGAGAAAAGTTAACAAAATTCATTTTGTATACAACATGTTGACCAAATACAAAAGCAATATATATATATAGATTTCTGTAAAGTGTGGTTTCTGCAAAAATTATTTGCAAGATAGCCACCATTGTTGGAGATCACCACTGCCACACGCATCAGCATTGATTCGAAGAGAGTTTCAATCCATTCGACCTTCATTAATTTGTTCTTTCATTTCACTAATTTTGGAGTAGATGTCTGTAATTCAGCGTCAAGGGTAGACGAAGCAATGGACGACTTGCGGATTGACCACTCTGCTGTAAACCACGTCGAATGGTACCCGCAGTTACTATATAATGCGTTACAGAGTGATTGTTCTGTGCTATTGTTTGTGATTTGGCTGAGCGAACCGTCACTGCCATGTGTACAATTGGCCTGTCATCACGTGAAATGGTGCACTGAGGTGGATGCAATCAAACATGTCGGTCCACCGTACTCCCCGGCATCCAACGATCACATATCCACAGTACAGTTGTTTGGTTTCGTCCAACAGGACTACCAATATCCCTGAGTGATAATCCACAATCTTTGTAGACCACTATCCTTTCTCTGTTTAACTCGGACACTTGATCAACAAATTATCGATGTTTTCTACGTTGGTTTTGATCGTACTTTGATTCATAATTTATACTTTTTTTAAAAAAAGCGACAAGAAAAACACAATTGCCAAGCTTGAAATCGTCGAAGTCTTCAAACCTTAAGTAGCATTATTGAAGTGTTGCTCAGTCACGCATGAAGTGTGTCTGCTCTGAAATACTTGTAATTTGCATATCGCAACTCCGCAAATGTATGTTGTAAATTTTATGTTATTTGCATGTTTCCTTCAGAGTATTGCATTTACTGTGGCCAGCAGTGTATAACCTGAATTTTATTGCAATTTGAAACTAGTTAATTGAACAATGTGCAAATAACTCTTTCTATTAAATTATCCTGGATATTACGGTTTCTTTTTTACTCTCTCGAAAATATTAAAAGTATGATTTCCTATTATTTTCATCAAGACTTATAATAGTAATTGACACAATAACCCAGCTCTATTCATTATTTTTCTTTTTATCACTTAAAATTTATTTTACACAATATTCATATAGAGAAAAATTATAACAGCTATGCATCGAAAATGATGATTGGTATTGAAATTTTCCAACTATCTTGCTCTTCAAAATAGACTTTTCATTGCATGTTACTTGCATCTAACTGTCAACAATTCTATAATGACTTCCTGCTCTTGTTTATTTTTTTAATTTTTGATTTAATTCGCCAACTTTTGAATATGTAGTGAATTCAGTCCGAGTTAATTTTTATTTCTGAATACACGGTCTTACCAATTACGTTGATTTTTAATATCTGGCCAGCTTCGATAATTGCATTTGTCATACATTATAAATGTAGATTAACCTTATATAGAGAGCAAAATCATACTTAGGTCTTTATAATGTTACATGCTTAATATCAATTTATTGAAACCATTCTGTAAGTGTCTTGACAGTGCAAGGCTTCATAGTTTAGTAAATGCCTTCCATGAAAATTTTTCATTGATAATGAACTTATTTACTTATTGCAAATATAAAAGCCTGAAAAAATCCTAAGCATGTAATAGCATAGATCTATATGCAGTATGCAAAAGTGCAGCAACGCTCTCCTGTTCTGCAACAGTGGCTGGGATCAAACCAGAAACATTTTTCTCAGAAGATCACAGTACAATCACTCAGCCACTCTGAACACCTTGCTTGATACCCCTAAAAGACTTAGGCTGAATAAAGTTGACTATTTCTTTAATTCATTAAAACAATTTCAGAAGCAAAAAGGGAATTTTTCTGTAATATTGAATAAAGATTTATCAGCCATTATTTTTAAACTAATTTTTAAGCGTCTTTCTTCAAAGAAGCTTATTATTATTTTATCTTGTGCATATAGGCTGACATTATGGGGTGCGCTGTTGCCACTTTCCCAACTGAACCATATTTGGTGTGGAGTCCGACTTCTTCAGTACACACACATGCCATAAGGACCCATTTATAGGGTAGACAATCATTCATAGTTCATTCATACGCAGAAAGGACAAAGTCAGGATAGATAGAGTGAAAAAGTACATCCATGCCCGAAACGGGATTCGAACCCAGTACTTCTCTATCCACAGTCAGGCCCACAGACCACTAGACAGGGTGGACGGCACAAGCTTATTGATCACAAAATAAAAAACACTTCTAAATCCTTTAACTAGAAATGCGATAAATGTGGAGATTAATTTATATCTCGAAGAAGTAATGTCATTATATCCTCCATCTTGTGCCTAACATATTATGAATTATCGTATATTAATAAAATTGATCATGTTTCGAAAAGACAACAGAGTACATTGAGCTCTACAATCCAAAACTACTTTAATTAAAGATTATTTTAGATATCAAATATAGATAAGTTATTAAAAATGCACTTTAAAAATGTAAAAAAATAGGCATAAAGTACATCAAATCTTTACCTAGGTAATTTACTTATTTTTATAACCATGTTTTTCTAGATTCTGATGTATATAACCATATTGGATGGGACTTTTGTTAAGTGTTAAATACGATTCTATATTCGAAATTATATTGATCGATATCTAAAAGTAAAACTAATGGAGCAACATCTCTACAACTCCAACAGTTTTTGCTTAAAATATTTCATGAAAATATCTTTCGTTTATATATATTTCACATTACATACTTGATTATACAATTTTAAAGATAGAAATCAAAATACATAAGTGTGTACAAAAATTTATTATTCACAAATACGTTAGCAAATAATTAGGTAAATCTGCTCGTTAATACTCATAAAATAGTCTTTACTATTTTGTCAAAATATACAATTTATTCAAGCATTATAGTGAAGCAGTTGTAGGAATACAAAAAAGTAATTATTATTACAAATATAACATTTCAATATCTAAATCTCTGTCAGATAATCCCTTACATGCATTTTGGCATTATTTTATTTACATACATATAATATTTTACAAAAATATGAAAATAATACATATACACAGTTAATTTTAGATCTTCAAACGTAACAAATTTCAAACATTCTAAATACATTTAGTTTTGGGGAATATTAAATTTCAGTGAGTAAGCCAGTATTGAAAGACAGATTTAAAAAAAAATCTTTACAAGTGGAAATGTAACCTGCTAAGATGATGGCATCAATTTCATGGAGTAAATATGATTATGGGATTGATAACTGTGCGAATTTATTTTGAAATTTAACCGATATAAAACTGATAGTAATTCCTAATTTTGGTTCAGTAGCCGATATATTTTAATTAAAAACTTTGTTTTTCTTATTATATAAGTTACAATACCTAGTGACAAAAAAGCATATTGTTGTAAATCATCTTTTCTAATGATTATAATTTTATTTTTTCAAATATATTCAAACTAATACAAATCTTGAAATAATGCTTGTATTCAAAATTAAAAATTAAAATATTTTATCTTAATATTTTAATTTTTATAAAAATAAGTTATATAAATATTTATTTAATTTATTTAAAATATACAATTATATACAAGTAACAAAATAAAAATTAATTTATGTAATCAAAACAAAGTCAGATAGAGGACATAAACAAAAAAACTCTTATGTTCCTTTTCATAAAAAATGGAAATTTTATTTAAATGTTTACGTTTGTATAATATTCAAACTTAAAGAGTGTGCATAATTTATAAATATGTGTCTGAAATGGGAAATTTGTTTTAGAATAATTATTAAGATTTAATTTCAATATTGTCTAACAAATTTCAAATATAATAATATGTTCAAATCTTTGTATTTATAATTAGACTTAATTTTTTTATTTAATTTCCCGTTTACTTTAATAATTTTATTGATTCATATATTATACATTAAAGTGTTCTTATTCTCATGATACGAGCTTAAGATAATAACAATATTTCTATTTTTCACATTATTCTTTTATATAATTCCATAGTATTCTTCCAACATACAACAAAAAACAATCTTGATATTTTCTTATTTACAAAATATATTAGCTGAAACAAACTTGGGCTTAAAAATTACCAACAATCTTATCGTAACCCTTAAAATTCAAGTTCCATATGATTAGCTTATATCATATTAGTTTAAATTTTAAATTATTGCTCATTTTTCACGACAACATGTCTTAGCTTTAAATTTATTAATTCTTGAAAAAATGCTAATGCTGGTGAATACCCGATCGATAAAAATCAATTGGTTTTTCAGTAAAATATCTGGAGATATCATTTTTCGTATCATCCAAATTTTATTTTTCTTGTTATGAAGTGTTGCATTGAACGTAACAGATAGAAATTCGTTGGTGCTACATTAGGTGAGTATGGTGGGTGAGATAATACTACCACCCAAATCAATTAATTTCTTCCAGTGTTTTCTTTGCGTAGTGCGATGTTGCATTATCGTGATGAAAAAAATGAATTTTCTTTTCATAATCGCTGAATATTTTTCAATTAGTGATTAATATTGTTCATAATAAAGGTGTGCATTGACTGTTTCTCCAGGTTTAAGGACTTCAAAATGAGCGATTCCATGAATAACCCACCAAACTCACAAAAACGCCTTTTTTGGATGTAAACCTATCTTAGCAGTCCTTCGTGTCGGGTCATTCGGTGAGGGACACTGTCTTTTAAGTTTAGGATTTTCACGCAGGACCCATTTTTCATCTGCAGTGATCAAATCAAAATACATGTCTGTCGCGAACCGTTGAAGTAATACGTTGCATGTCGTTGATCGGTTAGTTCAGTTTTCTTTAGACAGATTATGTGGAACCAAAACACCTGCTCTTTTTGTTTCACCAATCTGTTGCAAATGTTCTTGAATGGTCGACCAAGATTGGTTAAGAGTATTTGACAGTTCCTCGATGTTCTTAGACGGATTTGCTTTTACTTACGCCCTTAATAAGAAAGGACATTACTTTTCGGTTCCTTTAATATTTATTTGTATCTGTAAATGCTTATTATTTGTTTTTAAAAGAACTAATTTAAATTCGAAACTTTCTGAACATAACTTTTTGAACTTTAAGGAAATTGTTTCATTCATGTAAATAGTGTTTTTGATTCAAGATTAGATATAACTTAATAAAATATTCCCATAAATCCAATAGAAGGATTATTAGTATTTTAAGTAAAAAAAGACAAACTCTTAAAACAAAAATATAAACTTCTTCTAACTGACAAAATATGGAAAGCTCTTGAATATATTTGTTTTTCTCAATATGTATTTTTCATGCAGTTTCTACAGCAAACTTTCAACTCTGGATATATGATTAACTTTATGAATATTCTGTTTGCATAACATAAGAAAATTGCTGAAAAGTTTGCTGATTTTCTTTTTGACAAAGCAACGCATTTTTGAACTGTGGCATTCATCCTCAGTGCATTTGATTTTATGATTTTTAATTCCGACAATTTTATCAGGACAAAATGTTATTGGACTACAAACGTTTTATATCAATAGCTTAATATTTTTTCTATTTCGCATATGCTTCTGTATTAATTTTAATACTAAACTGTGAAATTCAACTGTTGATAATTCAATTTAGAAACTTTTAAGAGAAATGCAACATATAAATATTTAAAAGACAAATTAGGCAGTTTATATTCGAAATGATCGAAGGTTATAGTTATTAGAAATCACTTCAAATTAGATGCATTATTTATTATGATTCACTAGATGCAATGAAATGTTGTAAAAATGACTTTTTTAGTATTTATCAAATAATTTAATTAATTCATAATTAAAAATACCTTTTACTTACAGTTTACCTGGTTTTATTGATGGAATATAAATATTTCTAATTTCCATGAAATCAAAAACATTGAAAATTTTCATATTTCTTCAGAATGTATGAAAAATTAACAGAAATTTGTCTTGCACCATGATTATTTTTACTAAATACGATTAAATTTAAGAGAGATCTCACCATGATGAAGATTTACATAACAATATATATATTGCTTTAATTATGATAAACTGATAAATAAAAGTTATTATCTGAAGAAACTTCATTCATTTGTAAATTTTCAAAAATATTTTTCTTTATCTTTTTGGATTTTATTCTGATTAAGAAACTCTTAAAGAAAAATGCTGTTTTCAAGACTCTGATTTTTCAGTTTTGTGAGTATTTTTCCGTATATTTGTATATTTTTAAGAAAAAAAGTTATCTTTATCTCTTTTTTTAATTTGAATTGTTTATGCTGTTTTTATAATTAGGGTGTTAAATTCCCACTGCAAAAACATTTTTACGAAAACATAGTTTTTTGTTAGCTACTTAAAAGAACTAAGCAAATTGAATAGCAAAAATTAACGTACCTCATTAGAGAAAAAAAATGTGGAAACCACGACGCGAGAAGTATCTGATAAATTTGTTATACTTTTGTAGACTGGCTGAGAAAAAACATTTAAAAGAACAGCAAAAATGACAATATTTTAATTGACTACAAAGAATGAATAAATGTATATTACACTATACAAAATTATTTCGATGATAATTCACAGCATAAGGAGTCGAAATGTGATGTTTCTTATAAATCCTTATATCGTCGTAACTGTGTACATTCATATACTCATATTTATATTTGCATTATCATTTAAAAAATTAACATTTTATGATCATAAATATTTTTGATAACACTTTTTGATATTGAAGATAAATGAAAACCTTTTCCTTTTTCTCATCAATCCCTATTGCCAGTCACTCATTCGTCATTTTACAAAATCCTTCAGTTGTCATCTTGCAGAATTTCTGATTATATACGATGACAAGTAAAATTCATAAATATGCAAAATTTTATCTTAAAGAATATGTTTGATTCAATTTTAAACACAATTACAGATAAAACAAAATTATTAATAATGTGTGTGTGGTTTTATTCCCTTTATTAGTTTTACTATTTGATAAGGTGTTTAATTTTTGATACGTTTTAATATTTGCTATTGATTTTTTAGAAATAATTTCCAGTAATTCATATTGTAAAAAACAGTTTGTTTTTTCTTGGCTTCTTTTTCAATGAAGTACGTGCATAAATTGTTTTTAAATTAATTTTTCATAATTCTAAATAGTACATATTATTTAGTGTAAAAAGATTTTAATATTTATTTCGTTTGAAATAATGAGCATATATATATGTATGTGTGTGTACATAAACATGTATGTAAATACTGCTGGAGAA
This sequence comes from Latrodectus elegans, assembly GCA_030067965.1. Taxonomy (NCBI): domain Eukaryota; kingdom Metazoa; phylum Arthropoda; class Arachnida; order Araneae; family Theridiidae; genus Latrodectus; species Latrodectus elegans. Next base: position 128,403,503 of record CM057813.1, read on the forward strand.
AAGTAGAAAAATACTAGATATTTTTCAAATATGAGAAGATCTTTGAATTTTAAGAAAATACCTTCCTTACAGCAGTTTTAAAAACTTAATAACATATAGATAGTGGGAAAAATAGTGGGAAAAATTCACATTTTAAAAAAGCAAACCTATATGAAAATTGTTATTTTGATTTCAACTAACAAGATTTCACATGAAACTTTACATTTTAACAAAGATTAAAAAATGTCTTCTTCTTTCTTTCAATATACTCTCCAAAACTTCTTTTATAACAGACTTATAAAATATATTCATTAATATTTTTTATTAAAAAATTTTAATGAATATATTTTTTATAATATACATTTTTTGATTAGAAAATTGCTTGAAAAAATATTCGGATGTTATTTAAATGCCAATTAGATGTTACTCCACACAGATGTTATTTAAAACTAATTTTCTCAACTAGTTAGAATCCTTAGATAATTAGTTTTGTTGTAATAGATGTTTCTTCTTGCTATACATTATTTGGCGGTTATTTTTTTTTGTATGTGGAAGAAGGGGTGGCTGTAATGATTTAGGAACCTATAAAACAAAACCAGTTAACAAATTGTTATATTTGGCCTAAATTTCAACTGAAACTCGAAGCATTAACCATTCACTGTTGCTCTAATGATTGAAAATGATACATTTGCTCCATTAGAAAATAGTTCTAATTCTAAATATTTAAATCTTGATAACATGCTTTCAATGTAATCATTTTGAAAATTAATAGACGTTAAATGTTTGGTATACCTGAGCATTTTTTAAAAGTACCACCCATGAGATACTTAGATTAGAGCCTACAGTCTCAAAATATTCCTAGCCATTGTAAAACTTTAAAGTAAACGGTGGTAAATGGGAGCTATAAATTGTGTGTAAGGACAAATATTAAAATAAATTCTACTTCCAACTCAATATATGTATTTTTATATTCATTAGCCATTGATATTTTAAGTAGTCTAAAAGAGTTTCTGAGCTTTAGTATTTGATACAAACAATTTTAACTAATACTTCATCAAACTCACCAAATGAGTCTGGCATTACTTTTGAATTATAAATATTATAGAACTTCAAGATCGTGAACTTCTGCCAACAAATCAATTACTTTAACTTATCATGATAAAAGTAAGATATATTATACATAAAATTACTAAATATATACCATTTTCTTGAGAAACATTCTTGGAACATTTTACACACTTTGTAGGCATTTTGTGTAAATTTTAATTGCAGTAACACATCTACTTGAATTGCATAAAATTAACTAATTTGATTGCATAATCTAGATTTTTAATCGTAGCATTTATAGTGGAAAATATCATGTCAAATTAAGTGTGGAACATTCATACAACAGTATATAAATTTAACATAAAACGCTAAGTTAAGCTTTTTAAGAATTAGAATTAATTTAATACAATTATAAGTGCTGAACTAGTACTAATTTTTTGTTGAAATAGTATTAATATCTAAGCTAAATTTCCTTAAAAATACTAAAGGCTTAGAATTTCTAAGCAGACATTTATAAGTTTATTAAAGTTTGCTTATATCTAAATTTAAATAATTGTACCTTTAATTGAAATAACTCTAATTGAAAGTAAGTATTAAATTTGCGATAATTTTCAGCACATTTAAATTTAAGTCGTCAAAAGTGTAAATTGATTCTGAATTTAATATTTGTTTCTATATTTACTATTGATAAAACAATTTTAAATTACAACTTCGCCAAAATTGCTAAGATTTGTTAATATTTTGTTTCCTGATCATACTGATATTTATTCATCAACATATCAAACAGTCTATAAAATATTCGTAATAAGGCTTGTCTTGGTACTCTTGATTTAAAATTAATTTAAAAAGCAGTCTTTCCTTTATAGTACCACTCAAAATCATGGTTTTCATTTAAAAATATTTAATTATGCATTTATTATAATGAATTTCCAGAGTTTAAATATATTTAAATGAAGTACTTGCCATGAGCAAATAAAGTACGCTTGATTAAGATGTAAAGTTCATATAAAACTTTCATTAGAAATTTTGTTTTGAAATTATAGTAACCAAATATCGGAATATTCCTTTAAGAACAAAAATTCCTTTTCACTAAAAATTGTTAAAACGTTTTGAAAATTTTGTCTTCATTGTGCAAAACTTTGGAAATCCATAAGAAAAATATTAAAAATTAAACATTAAGAGTAAATTTATTGTAAATACTTAAAACACTTAATTGCAGTCATTTTACATGAACTCAAAATAACTGCAGAGCGATTGCTTTGAAATTAAACTTTGTAAGACCTAACAGAGGATTGTGGCAATGAAAACTCTTAAGAAGTTTCGCAAATATATTAAATAAAGGGGCAGCAATTGGAAAGTACTTATATCAACAACATCAGATATCGCTTAATATATATATATATATATATATATATATATATATATATATATATATATATATATATATATATATATATATATATATATATATATATATATATTTATACATATATATATAGATATATATGTGTGTGTGTGTGTGTATGTATGTATGTATGTGTGCGTCATTAGCATATGAAGTGTGATCATGAAAAACGCCGTCACCCTCTCTAGTGTTCAGAGTGCCTGACTGCGGATAGAGAGGTCCTGGTATCGAATCCAGACTCGTTCATTTATGTACTTTCTCAATCCCTCAATCCTGTCTTTGTTCTTTCTGTGTAAGAATGAAGTGTGAATGGTTGCCTACCCTATAATCGATTCCCTATGGCATGTCTGTATGGAAGAAATCGGATTCCACACCAAATATGGTTCAGTTGGAAAAGTGGAGCAGCACACTCTATACTGTCAGCCTAGTGGGCACAAGACAAAAAAATGTTCACACAAATTGCTTTAAAAATAAACTTTTATGTTTGTGATTTGCAGAATGTGTTTTTGTATACATAAAATTACATGTGTGTATGTAATTTTATTACATACACACATGTATATAATGTGTATTCGTGAGATATACTATATATGAAATTATACCTTAGAAAATAATGATACATAACTTAAATATATTTTATAAAAGAAATACTAAATTAAATGCAAAAATTTTTTTCATGTAATTTTTTGTTTAAGATATAAAATTGTTAGTCACTCCACAGTAATTTTATTGGCTTTTGTTCACAAAAAACAGAAACTCATAAAATTCAAGAGTTTAGAGTATAATTGTGTGTTGCTAAGAAAGAATAACACTTATGTAATTTTTAATTTTTGCATATTAAAAATCAATGCAATTTTTATGAAGTAAAAATGTTTTATACGCATCAAAATAACAGTTGAAGTAAAAACTTTATTTTGAGGGTTCCTGTAAAATAAATTATTCTAAAATTTACAAAAGAATAAGAATATATAATCTTTATCTTTCCTGTTTCCACCCAATATTTACAACTTCAAAAAAATCAATGTTAAGCAAGTCTCTTGTAATAAATTAATATATGATTAAATATTTCAATAACATATTCGTTTGTAACTACAATTTGAAAATTCCTCGTATCAATTAAATTAAACCCTATTTACAATACAAAAATATAAAATGAACTATATGCATTTGTATTTTAGTTGCTATATTTTAAATAAATTATTTTTATATTATATTGTGTGTGTGTGTGTGTTATTAAACGTATAGCGTGTAAATTTTAATACATTTTCCATCAAGCAAACTACTTTTTTAATTTCGAATATACGTTAAATGCAATATTCACTAATATAATAATTAACATATTAAAGAAAAGATCTTGAATTTTGTTCTTTTAGCACACGATTAATTTAGACAAAGTAATATTATTATATAAGTTATTGATAACATTTTGTGTGAAACGCTTTAAAGTCACGAGAAATTTACTTTGTCACATTCGGTACTTTATTACCCCATAAATAAATACGAGACAGGAAAATTTTAACGAGCGGTGACTTAAGTATAATTTTGAGATGGAAATAAACTCTGCAGCAGTTCTAGTTGATTTATATATAATATAATTGGAATTTTTCTAAATTTTAAGTTAATGTAACATTTTATTCATAGCTCTGTTTCCTTACAATCCACGTTTATTTTTAGACGAGGGAATTTTAATTATTTAGATTTATTTAAGGATAATATGATATTAAAATTACTTACTCAGCCAATTCAGGGACTTTTCATATCTATATAAAGTCACAACTTTACAAGGATATTACTTACATTTTAGTATTTAATAATAGACTGAAATATTTTGTATAAATTTCATCCCTTAGAATCGAAATATCTTCATTTATGAGAAAAATGGTAAGTTAAATTTTTTGCTCTTATAAAATTATGACTCTATTATTAATTGAAATATACAAATTAAAATTCTATATTCAATGAAAAGTTTATTTGAATATATTTTATATTAATTCGGGAAAATTAATGATTAGCTTAAAATATATATATATATATATATATATATATATATATATATATATATATATATATATATATATATATATATATATATTAGGTTTTTATAAATTGATTCATAAAACAAATAAGACCTGCATTCAGGAATTACACATAAAGAAATTTTTGAGAGATCCATAAGGTACATTAAATATAAAAAGGAATTATTTTACTCTAGAAATGTTTTGTTTATTTAAACGAAATCAGAAAACTTTTAAGCAGTTATTTGCATATTATTATACAAGTATAGATTTAAACAAAATTTTTATTGATTATGTATCATTTCACTATGTGAATCTGTATTATAATTTTATGGAAATTTCTTCAGCAATGACAATAACAAAATTTCAAAAATAAAGAAAGTTTTTTTTAATGAGACACAATCGAAAACAATTCTGAAAAATAAACGATATAGCGTATTCGAATTACATAAATCTTAATGAATTACTTAAGTTGTCATTGTTACATCATAATGATTTTTAACAAAAAACCCATTCACTCTAAAACCTAGTTGTTTTTTTTTATTTTTTTATTTTTATTCATTTTAATAAAAATAAATTTTAGTAAATATATTGTTCCATGTCATATAATAAAATATTATTATAGTTAAATGTATTTTACAAATCTAATATTTTCTTTAAAATAGACAAAAAATTGGAATATACTTTAAAAAAACCATATTAACTAAATGCATTCTTCTCATAAAAGTTCAATGTATTAGAATATATCTCTTAAGAAATCAAGAAGGCTTAAAGAAACAAAAAAGCCAATAATAAGGTCATTGTATTTTATTTTAGTTTAAATGAATTTCTAAAAAGTTGTTGTAGAAAGATATAAAAAATTATATATATATATAACATCATAACTCTAATATTCTGAACACCCGGAAATAAAAATATTTAATAAAATAAAAATATTTAATTGTGTGTATTTTTTCAAGCGCAATAAAAATTATTTCAATAAAAAGATAAACGATCTTTGAAACTTAATTTATATTTAATTTTTTAAAATTGTTTTGTTTAAATATTTATTTAACATTAGAAAAATTTTGTTTATATTTTGTGCACAAATAAAAATATTTTTCTAGTAAGCATTTAGTTACATAATATTCTATTATTATTTTATTGGTCTTTTTCTAAACACCATTTACCTTCTAACATTTGTTAGTTAATCAATTTTATAAATACTTTTATTAGCATTTGATTAATTAATCATAATACAATAAGTTATGATTGACCAAAAATCCCCATACATGAAAGTTTACTCATTCCCCATACTGTACGCAGTATTGAAGCAAATCACGCATTTGATTTACATAACTTTAACATCAGTGCCAGATGAAAGAATGCATATTTTTCGAGATTCATAATTGTAAAGCTGAATCGCAATTCAAATCTGTAAGTCACTTTTATTTTATATGAGGAATATGTAAATTTTTTGATAATTAATTTAAAATTTATTTAGTAGTACTATATGTTGGTATTTTGCAAGTATATATTTCATTTAAAATTGATATACATAAAAATGATATATTTGCACTTTAGAAAAAAAATTAGTTAATGTGAATTAGTTATCAAAATCTCTAAATGTATTTTTCTTTGAATAAATTTTATTACAAGCAAGAAATAGTTTCAACTAACCAAACTTGATTCTTTAATCATAAATGTTAAAATATTTAAAAGATAAAATATATATTCAATTATTTTAATTATTTCAATGAACACCTTTGAATAAATTCAAATTTTGCAGGTGAAATTACAGGAAACCTTACTTCTCTTGGCTGTAGTGTGCTGTATATTTACTTCTTATACAGAGGCTCAGTCTACCTCAGCTTCTTCTAATACAGGACATTCAGAGCCAGAATTATCGAATGAAGCTCAAATAAGACTTCTTGCACCTCTTTTAGCTAATCTTGCAAAGACATTGCAAGATGTTCTAAGCTTTGTAGCAGGTCTTCTAGCAGGACTATGAAGAGTATTTTGCATTTCTGTTCCCATATGCCATATAAAAATGTAAATAATACGTGTTTCTATGAATAAAAGCATTTCTTCAAGTATTTATGAATTAGGTAGTCCTAAATAAGTCTTCGACCAATAAAGATTAATTGCATAAAACACATTGCGTATTTTAAGCAGAAAATAAAATTCTTTAAGTATACAATTATTCTGTATTCGTTAAAGTTTTACTAAACTTCTAGTTATATATATATATATATATACTAGTTACACTACTGGTTATACTACTAGATATATACTATTTACAATAGTTTTACTAATGGTGTTTGATTATATTAATTTCTTTCAATAGATTACAGGCTATTTTACCACATACCATTACAAATTTCTATATAGCCTCTTATTTATATATTATATACAGCCTCCTAGTTGTATAACATAATATACTGTTCAAAACTTAAAATGAATATTCTATATACCTACAATTATACTATAGGTAAGGAAATAATATTGTGAATACGTACAATTGCATTTTTCAATAATCAAAAAATGTTTGTTTATTTAATTATTTGAAATTTTTTTCAGTGGTCTAAGATAAATGTTTCATAAATATTATCTGTTCTCATTTAACCAAAGCTTTGTTCTATTCATTTTTTTATTTTTATCGTTTATCTTAGGAGTTTTGAAACATCCACTATGAAATGTTTAAAAAATTTAGAATTTTAGTAATTTACTTAGATTTAAACTTAAATATTTACCCATTTGATATATCCCATAAAAAGGCAATTTTCAAATCACATTTCGAATTATAGTTAAAAATATCGAAATTATTATAATAAAAGCTAACGATTATAGGCCATTCTTAGTAATTGATTGCATAATTTTTAGCTAACTAACTGCAATCAAACTAATGACACAGTGACATAAATGTAGGACTAAGCATTATATTTCGGGAATAATGTAATATTGCTTTTCTTCGTGATTTCTATCGAAAAAATTGACATGCTCTCAAAAAGATGGGTTTAAAAAATTAATTGTAACCTTAATTATACTTATAAAAAATTTCAGTTTTTATTTTATGAACAAAATTTTAAATAATGAAATTTAAAAATACACTAAGACAGGAAGATATTTCTAAATTCTGCACTTAATAAGAGAAAATTTTACAATGACTATAAAAATTATTTTAAAATTTGAACTTTTTACTTTCATCGCTATTGATTTTAGAAATTTTAATCATAAAATAATGTTAAGAGCATGAAATTCATATTGAAATAATTTAGTTATACGAGTTAATTTAGTATGCTGCGGTCGTTTTTGGGCATAGCAACTGAAATAACAAACAATTGCACTAGTTCCCAGATTCGCTATTTTAATAAATACATACTATGAAAAAACCTCAAGAAATAATTAAGCAAAACTTGAAACAATCGATTATTTCATTTGTATATTTAGCCTTTCTACTTCAAAGTACACTGAATCAAATTCCTTACTCCATTGCATGAAATCATTAGGAACCACGTGACTTTTATGGAAGAGAGATTTTCAGCTATAAAAAATTAACATTCTTTTGCATCATGCGCGAAAGACATGCCAGAAAATCTTCATTTAATTCCTCCAAAAAATGTCATTGGTGATAAAGGAAGGTTTCAAAAATATTTATATAAAAATTAAACTAAACAATAAAGCAAAGCAATGTACACAAATTCAAAGTATAAAAAAGGAAATACCATAACAGTACTGAAAAATTTATACCAGCACATCAGAATCAATTTATTATACTATGATAAGGATATGATTTCCAAACATAATCTGAAAAAGTTTACACTGTAAGATTAAAAAATCAAAATAAATTTTAATTTATGTAGTTTATGACGTCAATTTAATGATAACGTGTATTGAATGTAAGATACTTAATTAGCCATTGTATAAAGATATTAAGTATTTTACAATTTGTTTTATAGTAAATAATAAGAAAGCTGAAAGTTAAAAATTCCATGTATTGTTTGAGTAATATGCATACATATAATTCTTTTATTTATACACCAATCAATTGTTTAACAACAAAAGAAAAACAATTAGATATCCCAATTCCCACAAGTATATCGGCCAATATTTTATCAATGTAGGCCAATATTGCGAATACCAATGAATGACGAAGGTCGATCCGCTAATATTAAATAATGTTATATAGTATTCCGAAAATTAGTTTTTGATAAACAATTTAGGAATTATAGTGAAGTGAATTATTTCAGAAGATTATGATTCACACGTACTTTTTAAAGTTTATTCATGTAAATTTATGGTGTACTAATCTTTTTTTGTTATCTTCTGAATATTGATTAGTATTGTATAATATTCCAAGGGCAATAACTCAGTGAATGTTATTTAATATTTTTAATATCTTTGTAACAAGCATAATTTCTAGATTAAACAAAGTGAAGATATGAGAGTATTTCTTCTCGATCACAGAATAAACTGTTTATGTTTATATATTAAAATTAATAGCTTAGCTTGAAAAAAGTGTATGTATTATGAAAAACAAAAAAAAATAATAATTTGATTGCTATGAATGTTTAATGCTTACTAAATGTAAGTGGATTCTTAGTTTTTACACTGTCAGTTTTCTATAATTTGTTTTGCATTAAAAATATTAGTTGCATTGATTTGAAAGTAATCTATGAATTACGTATTTGCTTAATTTAAAATAAAATTGAGAATCATGTTTGTGTATCAGTCACATTCTTTGCATTATAAAAATATTAAAAAAATATTCCAGATTGAAAAATGTTGTAGAAATCTTACAAACCCTAAATATGAGCATTACATTTTCTTTTCTTATTTCTTATGTTTTGATTCTCTTTCTAACTAACTGTAAAATGTATAATATCGGTTCGCAATTCAGATTTTATCAAAATTAATTCACCAATGTTTGATTTATGAAACAGTGTGTATAGATAAATATATTTTAAATTACTAAGTTAGCTAAAATGTTTATTTCATAATTTTCAAAGATATTATTTACGCATGGAGGCGTGTCTTAATAACGTATTAATAGATGTATTTTAATTTAACAAATTTTAACAAAATGAATTACTGTATAATAACTATATATAGTTACCCAAGTAGCACAAAGATATTGGCCAATATTTTATCAGTGTTGATCAAATACCAATGTTGCGAATACCGATGAATCCCGAAGGTCGATCCGCTAATATTAAATAATATTATATAATATTCCGAAAATTAGTTTCTTCTAAACAGTTTAGGAATTATAGTGAATTTTTTCAGATGATTATGATTTAAACGTATTTTTTAAAGTTTATTCATGTAAATTCATTGTCTACAAATCTTTTTTTTTAAATCTTCTGAATATTGATTAATAGTGTATAATATTTCAGGTGCAATATTACTCAGTGAATGTTAAATATTTTTTAATATCTTCGTAACAATCAACGACCAAAATTGGTCTGATATTGATCCTTGGTAACAAGCTATGATTTCTAGTGAAGTGAAGATATGAGAGTATTTCTTCTGGATTACAAAATAAAATGTTTATGCTTACCTTTTAAACACAATTAGTTTGATAAACTCGACACAATTTTGTAACTCCTCAGTTCATGGAATTGATTTTTTATATTGAAGAAATTACAGTTCGTTTTAATTCTATTTTTTTTTATTTTTTTTTGTTAGTTTCTTTTACTAGAATTCGTTTTCTGAATAACTTTAATTTCAACTATAATGATTCGTTTAATTTAGTCGTTGCCCATGTAATGTGCTAATTATAATATAGTTCATTATATTATTAATCTAGTTTTAGTTGATATATTATTGAAATATATATGCAAAATGGTTTTTTATTGGCTGTGAATAATAGATGGATTTTTCTTTGCTTATGAATAGCTTCTAATAGTATATTTTACACCAAATTAATAGTATTTTAATTATGATTATAGAAAGACTTAATCATTTTTCATATTTGTTTCTTTAAATATTTCTTTTTAATTTTACCATGTTATCCTATTTTAGTTGAAAATTTTAAGTTAACATTTTCAATTAAAAAGGTGAAGTGTGAAAAGCTTGTATACCTTTATGAATAATATATATTTTTAGTTCAATGTTTGGTTTACTATTTATTAAAAAATGTATCAAATTAAATAAATGAAAAATTTCTTTGAATTGTGGTAACATATTGTTCTACCAATTTTTCCTTGTGTATATTAAAAATGTTAATACTTTATTTTATGTTGAAGCATATATAGGCTTTGTTCTTTTTTTTAAATTTAAACTGTTGATACGATTATCAATGATTATAAAGCTCATGCTACAAAACTATTAAAAGATTTAATTAGTTTACAAAGAATTCTGCAAAGGGAAATAAAAGTTTGTCTCTTGTATCATTAATTTTAGTAAAAATATCTTTTTGAATTCAAAATCCAACACTGAAAATTTTTGAAATATCTTTAAAAGACATTAAAAATTTTATACATTTAATTCAAGATACATCATAATGCATTGAGTTTATTAAAAATATTGCAATTAAATTATTTCAACTTTGATTGTTTAGTGAGACATTACCATCATGTTCAGCTTAATAGAGAGAAATAAGTTTTTTTTAATTGAAATTGAAAATTGTACAATTAATTTTAAATTTGTATCTATTTTAATTCTTATGATGCCGTATTAATTTTCATTAATTTTTAAATTCCAATCAAATATTCATATTTAAAGATATGAAAATATCTATATTTTGAATATTTACAGGGCAGAGCATCTTCAACAATTTATAGTAAGGCATTGAAGATAATTTTCCTCAAGTGCAAAAAATTGAATATTTTTCTGAAAATATTTTAAATAATTCAAATTGTTATAAATATATAACTATATAATATTTATTTGTACAAATTTTATTTTCTGATATTTTCTACAGATTAAATATGAGACATAAGCAAACATAAGTGTTGTAAATTTCTATGATTCCACTACACTGTGAGTTATTTTTCTTGCTTATTTATTGCATTTAGGAATTAAAATTTCTTCCTGTTGTTAAATTTTTGATTTTATAATTAAATTAAGTTTAATATCTTTAAATATATTAAACTATATTTATGTAAACAAGCATTTCATTAAAGGTTAGTTTTGAATTCTGAAAAAAAATATAGTATATAATGAAATATTAGTGATTTTACTTTTTCAATTACATCTGTGAGTAAACTTTTTAATTAAATAAGATTTTTTTACTTTCTATTTCTGTAAAAATACACTGAAAACTAGTTTGTACTCGATACATAAAATTACTTGAAATGCAAGTAATTCTATGTGAAGATAAAAATATTTTTTATCATTCCTTAATATTTTAATTAAAAAAATTTTCTTTTAAAATTAACTTCATTTTTTTTAATTTTTGGCATTCAAAAAATATATCTAATAAAGTAAGCTTTTTGAATGTCAAATTTTAATTGCACATCATTAAAAAATTTAATAATACCTATTTTTTAACTTCTGGTGTTATAGAGAATGCAGTTAATAAGAAATGATATAGGTGATATACAAAAGTTTTACTGGATTACAAATTGGAATGAAAGAAAAATTCTGTCCCCCTGATGTCACAAATAAGCTTGTTTACCTACTTAATAACGGCTTTTAAACCAATAAATTTGTGATTTACAAATAAATTTTTGATGCAAAAGTCCGAATCTAACTATAAAGCATGCGTTTAGTAAAACTTTAAATTTCTGTGGCTTTGGTGCAATAAAGTAAAATATCCATATTTTATTTATTTCAACTAAACATCCTCTGTTTAACACACGATGCTACTGATATTATTACAAAGCTAATACAAACTTCATCCCGTGTAAACATTTTTATCTCAAGCATAACAACATGCATCATTAAGAAAAACTAAATATGGCTTTTTAGATTTAGTATTTTCAGAAAATATGGCTTTTTAGATTTTATGGGTAAAAAAGTCTGCCTAGAAATTGTTTGGTTTTCAAATCAGTGCAATATTTTGAAAATTATAGAAAGTTCAGAATTTTGAAAATGCATGTTGTAAAAGAATTATGAGTGCATATAAGAAAAATATGTATAGTGTTGAAACTTTTTGTTTAATTTAATTGCAACGATATAAAATCAATTACACAAATTAAATGATGTAAATAAAAATTTATTTTACTCATATTTTACTAAATTTGATAAAGTACATCGTACTTCAGTTTTCAATTAGAGCGTATCATTAAGTTCGATGCATGCTCCAAGACATACTATTTGTTATTTTATGACTTACATACACTTCATTAGAATAATTATACTTTTTTATCTAAAATTTTTATTAATAGTCATATTTACTTTTTTTTATAATTCAACTTAAAAAAAATTCTATTTTTAAATAAGCTTTTAGTTTACATATTTGCTTAATTTAAAATTGAGAATCATGATTCCGTATCAGTCATATTCTTTGCACTATAAAAATATTTAAAAAATTATCCAAGATTAAAAAATGTTTTAGAAATTTCACAAACTCTAAATATGAGCATTACATTTTCTTAATTTTCTTTTAATATTTTGATTCTCATTCTAACTAATTGTAAAATGTATAATATTGATTCGCGGTTTGTATTTTATCAAAATTAATTCACCAATGTTTCATTTATGAAACAGTGTGTAGATAAATATATTTTAAATTACTAAGTTAACTAAAATGTTTATTTCATAATTTTAAATGAAAATTTTTACACACGAGTCTTAATAGCGTATTCAGTAGATATATTTTAATTTAACAAATTTTACCATAATAAATTATTATATAATATGTAATAACTACATATATATATATATATATATATATATGTGTGTGTGTGTGTGTGTGTGTGTAATTATTAATTACTATTATGAACATTCTGAAATCTTGAATGCTATCTGGAATACTTTTAAAAAATTAAAGTGTATTAAAATATTTAACTGCAAAATTTGCATGATGTGAGTGTAGTTAAGTTCCATTTATACTGCATATTTTCTCACTAAAAATTACAAATGCAAAAATGTATGAAAAATTAAATATTCTATTTAAAGTGTATATTCAAAGTAAGTCCTTAATTATACACACTCAGTAAATTTAATATATTGATTTTTTTTACTATGTGTATTATTTTATTTAAAAGTTTAATAGGAAAATTCTATTCAGCCATCACAGCATTAGAATAATTTGAATATCAAAAATCCCATCCAATACCAAAAAGGGTGTTTTGATTTTAAAATTAAACAATAAATAACATAATAAAATATAATCCAACAGCGAGATCGAATATTAACGTCGAAATAGAATGTGTTATGACGTTTAAATACTATTTCAATTAATATTGTCGAGAAATATTATTTATCGTCAAAATACTATATTAAATAATGTTATGTAATATCAAATAATATTATTAATGTTGAAATGGTATGTTTTTTGATATTCAAATACAATGTTAAATAATATTGTCACGAAATATTAATTAACATCAAAATGGAATATCAAACAATATTATATAATATCAAATAATATTAATTTAATGTTAAAGTACAATATTATATAATATTATCTAGGTGGGGTCATTTTAATGTTTTATAATATTGTCGGACAATATTTCATAATATTTATTTACAATATTGGCAGATTATCATTTGCTACTTGGGTATTAATTTCCATTATAAACATTTTGAAATTTTGATTACTATCTGGAATACATTACAAAAAATTAAAGTTTATTAAATTATTTAAGTGCAAAATTTCCATGATGCGAGTGTAGTTAAGTTCCATTTATGGCGCACACTTTCTCACTAAAAATTAAAAATGTAAAAATATGCGAAAAATTAAATATTCTAACATGTAAGAAAAAACTTTAATAAAAATAATTTTCTATTTAAATTATATTTAAGGAAGTCTTTAATTACACATTCAGTCACACAGTAAACTTAATATATTGATATGTTTTTATTATATGTAATATTTTATTTCAATGTTCAACGAGAAAATTTTATTCATCAATCACAGCGTCGGAATAACTTGAATATCAAAAATCCCATCCAATAACAAAAATGGATTTTCGATTTTCAAATTAAACTACAAGTATTATCATTATGGAATATTATCTAACATCAAGATCGAATATTAACGTCGAAATCGAATGTTTTTTAACGTTCAAATAAAATATCAAATAATATTGTAGAGAAATATTATTTAACTTCAAAATACAACATTAAATAATGTTATATAATATCAAATAATATTATTTAATGTTAAAGGGAATGTTTTTTGATATTCATATACAATGCTAAATAATATTCTGACGGAATATTATTTAACATTGAAATGGATTATCAAACAATGTTATATAATATCAAATAATATTAATTAATGTTGAAATACATTATATAATATTATCTAGGTTGGGTAAATTTTATATTTTATAAGATGGTCGTACAATATTTTATAATATCTATTTACAATATTAGCCGATTAACATTTGTTACTAGTGATGTTAAAATAAATTAACCGTATCCCAAGCTTCATCAACACTGTCAGATGGGGCAAGCATGTATAGTTATTATGGCACTAAATTTTTCATCCCCTAATAAAACTTTCCGGGTTTTTTTTAAAATTCAGTTAATTGTGCTCACATTCATTTTTATTAGCTACAATTTATTAACAAATTAATTACATTGAACATGCTAGTTGGATGTGTGATGGAAAAGAAAAAAAACTGATTTTTTGAAAATATGGACTGTGTTTCTGACAACCTAAAGAAAGCCGATAGATTTTTTTGATTTTCAATTTTAATTGTTTATTAAAGAATAATTTATTTACCTTTAAAATTGTCTTTACGAATGGGAAATCTGGGTTATCAAGTACAGTATAGTAAAAATTAAATTGGTTTTTATTCATTGAAGATTTCGTAAATTCTCGATTAAACAAGAAACAAAATACGAGATAACAATAATTTAAAATAGAACAATAAAGGAGTAAAAAAATATAGAGAATATGAATTATAAGCATTTGAAACATTATAAAAACGTATAATGCAGTAAATCAATAAAGTTTATGAAATCAGGTGTTTCAAGATGTTAGAAATTTCAATAACATTGCTCATTTATATTTTATTACAAATATGTCATAATATTGTGTTCATTGTGTAATTTTTAATTTCTTAAAAAGTTTTTATACAAAAGAACATGTACTCGTTTTGACTATGTAAAATGAAATTTTCTGGTCTTCATAAAATTTTTTTCAAAAGGTTAATCAAAGCCAGTATCACAGAATTGATATTGAAATTAAAATTCAACATTATTTGTGTAATTATTTTGAAATCTCTAAATTAGAATTTCAGTATACTAAAAATATATGAGCATAAAATAAAAATGCGTCTATGTGATTGTATTAAAATTTAAGTTAATGAAATTTTAAGAAAAATTAGCTTGAATAATTTATAAAAAATAATTTAAATAAAATATAATAAATGAATAATTTATAATGACTAATAAACAGGCAATTTCAAAGACAAAAATTGAAATACATATATTTTTAAATAAGACTAAAACAAACTCAGTTTTCATTAATTGAATACAAATAACATTTTTGCTCGAAAGTTGCTAAAATTCATTATTACCTCAGTTTAGAATTTTTTTTTCTCAAATTGTCAAATATCATAAATTAAATTATATTCATGCAATTATTAAAAATCTCCTCTTAATAAAGCGTGAAATAAAATATAGGAATTACGTTTTAAATTTTTTAGTACTTTTTTACTTAGAAAGATCATGCACTCTATATTATTTGACAATTATAGTATTACTATTTTAAATTGTGTTTAGTATAACTATATTTTTATAACATTTTGATTCCATAAAAATAAAACATGACACTAGGTCAATTAAGTTATAACTGAAATTTCTATTCCTATAAACATCTTACAGATTATTCTCCTAATTCTTGAAATTCACATAAAAATACTTAAAAATTATTGAATATTTTCATAAAACAGCAAAAAACAACAACTATGCTATATCATTTTATCAAAATATATGAAAATAATGATAAATGCATGAAGAAAATAAGGGGCTAGAAAATGATGTGGTTAATAGGTATGCAGTAAAAAAATATTTTTATTAATTTAATACAGATTTATTTACTCTCCATAAATACTTTAGAGACAGAACATAAATATGTCATTTGCTAATTATAATTAAACCTTGTTTTGCTAAAAAATTAAGTGAAATATTATTTTCAAAATAAATTAACTTTGTGAAGCTAATCTGCATGTTTTTACATTATAATATTTCATACAAATAAACTATAAATTCTCTCTAAATTTCTGTAGAAATCTGAAAAATAATTAATATAGAAAATTTTTCAAACCATTTTATAACTAAATGAGCAGTGTATACAGCATATCAAAAGAAAATCATAATCATTCATTGCAATTACTCAAATATAAATAAAACTATTTTAAATTTTTTAATTTATTGTCATTGACTAGCTGAGTAATCTTTGAGAACGGTCTTGTAAATGTTTTCATATTTCACGAACAAGAGATAAGCATTTTAAAGCTTTGTTTCCACCAATAAGATGATAAATTTTATATTTTAAATTTTTTTATCACAATCTTTTGAATAAACATTACAGTTAATAGGGGAACTTGCCTAGACAATTGTATTTAATTTATCTTGCCTACCATATAATAACATTCAAAAAGAAAATACCACTTTTAATATGACATTCAGACTCAATCAGTCATACAACACTTAAAATTTAATATTGTAATTTCTTAGTGAAAAAATATCCCATGAATTCATCCGAATAAATGCATTTAATATATACTAAAGTAAACAGTCTGAATATTTTGTGTTTTAAAAATGATAATATTACTTGAGACAAGTTTTGAGTTAAGTAATTTAAGTTGAACTGCTCTCAATTTTTAAAAAAGCTTTGTAAGATTTCATTACTGTATCTAGTCTATCTTCAACTTGTGCATTACAGTTTATTTAACGAAATTTAAAAATTACTTTTTAATTAGTGATATCTTGGAAATGATGTTTTCTTGATATGAAGTATTAATGACTTTCTTGTACTGTGTTATCAATATGAATTGAATTTAAACTCAGTTTTTTACCATCATTTTGTAATGTAATTTCTGTACTGAGCAAGCGCTAAAAAAACTACCTTGTTTAAATTAATGAAGAAACAAACTAAATTTTACTATAAATAAAGATATGATTATTCTTGAAGAAAAACTGTAAACAAAAAACAAACATTGTCCTTGTCTGGCAATAAACATTGCAATAAATGATATTAAGAATGTCAAAATGAATTAAAAATAAAAACAGTCTAAAGTACTTAAATGATTAGAATTTATTAGGAGCAACTCGCACGCGGATGTTACAATGCTTGTCTGAAAAACAGCATACAAATATTTTTTTCTGAAATCACCTTATATGGTGACTTGAGAGGAATGACACTTTGTAGAATTGATTTTCAGAAGAGTACAAGAGCATTACAGATCATACTGCTGGAAGTGAGATTATTTGCAGCCAATGTAAAACCCATTCTTTCATCAAAATTTCTCTCTCTCTCTCTCTCTCTCTCTCTCTCTCTCTATATATATATATATATATATATATATATATATATATATATATATATATATATATATATATATATATATATATATATATATATATATATATATATATATATATATAAATCCGGTTTATAAACATTATAACCAGAATCCTTCCATGAATTTATTTTAAATAGTACGAAATATCAACAATACCATCTTTTCTTGGGTTTCCTTTAAGAATACCATATAAAAACAGAAAGAGATTCTGATAGTCCCAATGATAAAACTGGTTAAGTGTCATCTTTCAAATATCCTCGTTGTTCGTACAGCATTTTGATGTTTGTATGTCAACAGAAAATAGAATAAGACTCATCCTTGAGTTTTAGTTGACTTAATAGTAGAAAACCTGAGTGTAATTACGTTTTTGAAGCACCTGTCTCTTGCTCATATTGAATACAATTTGAACAGCTATTTGTAGTTTAAAAGCAAGTTCATTTTCTAATTGGTATGGAAGAAACATACCAGTTTCTAACCATTCAGCTGACTGGATATTTTCTTTTATTATACATATTATTTCAGAAATGATCTTTCATACAAAGAATTATATTGGAAATGAAATAAAATATCGTATAAAATACAGTAATATAAATGAAATGATATTATATGCATGAATACAATAATATATGAAACGATATTACTGGATAATTTTTATGTTTACAATAAAGTGTAATAAGAATTTCTATCAAAAGTCTTATATTTGGGTAATAATTATATATTATAAAGATATATACATAATGCATATATTTTTGTTAAAAAATAATATAGAGTACATACATACAGTACATAAATATGCTTTTGTTTTCATCTATTCTTTATCTCAATCCTCGTCAGTAAAAATAAATGCAATATATTTAAGAGATGATACGCAATATCTGCAAAGATATTTATTTACACTTTTACTTTTAAATTAAAACACTATCAGCAGTTAAATTTATGTGCATCAGCTGCATGTTTGTTAAAGGAGCAGCTATTTCACTTCTAGATAGCTGTTGTTTTTATATAAATCTGTCAGTAATTCACTGAAGTTACCTTGTAAATTTCACATATTAACCTCCGATGTTGGTTTTCTAAATCTGAACAAATATTATATGAAAGGAACACGTGATATTAAAAATATTCAATAAAGATTTTAGACAAAAGAATTTTAGTTGATATAAAGGGAAAAATTTTTATATGTGTCTACCTTATAAAACTGAATCTATCCGTTGGGACATTCTTGGTTGATTTGATATTTTACTTACTTTTAATATAAGATCTAAGAATCATCTATAACAGTGGTTTTTACCTATCATTAGTACATGCGAAGAGACATATTTCAATAAAGTAATATAAGAGAATAGGTTGCATGTCCTGTTTTAATCTTACTCGAAACAATAAGTACTAGATTGTTATCTTATTCTGCATGGTGTCAAGATTTCTGAGCAATAGTAAAAGTTCATCAATGAAAATCTGACAAACCAGCAGCGCCTCTATCTACTGCGGATGATGTGTTGAAAAAATTTAAAAAATGCCTGGAATTACTTGAACATTTCTGTTATTGAAGCCCAGCTCAATTTCCGGCCTTATTAGAAAAAGACTGTTTAGTCTGTAATGCGAAGCTACTATACCTATGAAATTCACATCGTGCCCTTCGAATCTTCTCATTTATTTCAAATTAAATCTTTTTACCTTCATATTCTTCTTTTTTTGATTTCCTTCATATGTTGCAATTTTAATTGTCAGAAATGTATTACAAAGGAATGAAAATTTAACGAGCAAAATCTTTTTCAAAGCTCACTATTAAAAAATTAAACTAAGAAAAAATGTTTGGTTTACATAAATGATAAAAATGAACTTTTGAAAATTCATGCAAGAATTCTATGTATTTAATTAAAAATAACGGATAGGCGTGTCTTCATTACCGGACGACAGAAAACGCTCTCTTCTGTACTATTAACGCAAGAGTCCAGATTGATATGGAAAAACAATCCAGGACGTATCCTGATCTGGAGGGAATAACCACCTGAGTCCATCAGTTTAACACTGAGGAAAGACAGTTACCGTGGTGTTAGAATAATTGTTTAATTATGTTGGATTGACGGATCCGTTTGTGTCCCACGTAAGAACTGAAATTAGTTTGAAATATCACTATATAATTCTTGATCCATATTTCCACCCATTTTCCGGTACAATTCGCACGGATTTCAGTCTGATTGATGGTAACACACAAACTATTTCAGATGTAGTAGTTGAGCAATATTTTGAGTGTCTTGGTTTGGAGTGAATGGAATGGCCGGATGGATCTCAAAACACGAATCCCATACAGTGTCTGTGTGACTATGTTTGTAGACACGTTTTTGTTTTTATATTCTCATCGAAGGTCTGTAGGAGAACTCAAAATTGGCCTAAACCAAACCTAGCCTACGCTTCCAGTTTCGGTAAACGACAACTTAATTGACAGGATTTAAAATCGATGACGCAAATGCATCTCATATCAGGGTGGGGATATCCCTTATATAATTATTTTTTGTTATGTATCTATGACATTTTATTAAACAAAACAACGATTTTTCTTTTTTCCAAGAATGAACATTTTTTAGCACGACTGCTTTTTTATTGTAAATCCTTTTTGCTTTTTTTGTATAAACTTCTGCATTACAACCAAAAAATATCTGTTATTTGTATATGTCATCACAATGTGGATTTTCTACATTGATACATTTGTAAGTTTGCCCAAAAATCTGGTTGTTCCATAACAATTAAAAAATATTGTACCATTAAGAATTTAGAAAAGAATCAAACAGATAATCAATTTGTTTATTAAATGCGCACTAAGGATGTCATATATTTAAAATTTATTCAAATATTAAACTGAACTCAAATCTTTATGGGAATACAAATGACAGATTCCATATATTCCGATTCATAATATTCTGTAGTTAGACGAAAAACGTGCTTGACTACATTTTCAACAAGTACTTTTATACATGAAAATATGTAATTGAATCTATTCTTTTTTCAGGAAAACAGTCACTTGAAATGTTAACTTCAAATGTAGCTCTTAATTACTTAAACGTTGTAAATCCACTTGAAAATGTTTTATGGGGCTTAAGTTGGCATTCTAAATAGGAAAGGGTGTAGGTAATAAAAAACTGTCTAGATATCAGTCATTTAAAGGAATTGTACATAATGGGTTGTAAGTAGCATTTATTAATTTAGTATAGCTAATGTGTATTACAATCTACCCGATAGTCTAAATTATTCATTTATATGAAAGTAAATGATATGTTGTAAAATGAATGCAATTGTCTCATATTATGCATAAAATGGAGACAAATAAATACATCTCTCTCATTTTAACTACAGATTTGAAAGCAGCACTTGAGAAAAAACATTCTCTTGCAATTTAAATAACCAATTTTGTCCATCCATTTGAAAAAAAGTTTTATGATTATTCACTGTATAATATAGTACAGCAGTTGCCTACAGTCTAATTGTGACGCTGGAAATACCAAAACGTCTGCTTTATTGTATGGGATAATCTTTGGTTTGTATACTGCAATACATTAATAAATGATGAGGAGGAGTAATTCTAAAAAAATTTGGAAATCACTCTAAACACCAATTCCATAGAAATATGTTATCTGGAGGGTATTTAATAATTTTTTTTATGAACATCAAACTTTACGTATGCTGATGCCATTAGGTCGATTTAAGATAATTAAAAAGACATGCGATTTGTAAATGAAACTTCATATAGATTTCCACTTCTTCAGGATATAAGTAACAGATATTCATGGAAAGAAAACTCTTGTTAATTTGCGTAAGTGTATTAAATATTGCGACAGCAAATAAAAGCATGTATTTAAAAAATCAGATATTTATATATATTTCACAATAAGATATTCGTCTGATCATAAGATATGCGTCTGATCATAGGTGCTGTAAAAACAATATTGATTCCATGCAGCTATATATAATGAACAGATATATTGATTTGATTATGAAGGGAAAAAAAGTGAGATACTAATTTGGGAGAAACTTTCTAGAAATCAGAGAAGCCTGTTCATCTGGTAGGAAATTTCTTTGAATCTGTTCGATACCTGAAGACATAAAAGGACTTTGTGAATACATACATAACTCTGTGGGGAGACCGCGTCTGTACCTTAAGATTACCACTTGCCGTTTCCCTAACACCTAGTGCTCTTCCCACATCTACGAGGTTGCTGAGGGTGCCAGCACCGTGGTATTTATAAAAGCAATCAAATTAAGCTTATAAATTGGTAGAAAGAAGGTACAATATGTATTAAGGGGCTTTTAACCCTGTTAAACTTCAGGAAATAGAATTAAATGTTTTCTCTTACCTAATTACAAAAATTGACTAGATGACACATGTAACAATCAATGAAATGACAGTTAACAGTTTGTGAAATAGTTATGGCATTAAATACATTATATACAATGAAAGCTATTTTATAGACAGTATGAACTCTTAACTATGAAAATGAAAAAATATGGCACTATAACTATATGAAGATGATATCAATACGCTGGTGACGAATTTACGTAAGATTAAAAAACACCTTAGAGCTTTTAAGAACATCTTAGTTTCGGAAATTATAAAACTTTTCTAGTATTGGAAAAATATGTGGGATTTAAAAAGTTTCAAAGAACAAATTTGGGTTGATAATGTTCGAAAACTTCATTCATTTCGAAACATATAGTTCATAAATTTCAATAAAATCGTATAGAAAATTTATACACCATTTCTTGTTGAGGAAAATAGTTAACTAAGAACAGTTTTCTGACTCGTCTGTGGAAAATTCTTGATCATGTGTAGAAGCGTGGCCTATATCTCGACAAATTACCAGTCCTCGTTTGATGAGATCAATCATCAGCTTTGTTCTCAGAAATCCCCAGTAACGATCATTCAATCCAAAAATGGTTTTGTACAGAAGATTTGCAAGGTTGTCTCAATTTTGAGGATGAGCAGTTTTCACTCTACGTAATCTTATTATAAACAAGGATTTTTCCATTCACACTGGCTTAAATAATGATTTCTTAAAATTGAGATAAGCAAAACTAAAGTAAAGGCTTTATCTAACAAAAGCATAAACTCCTGCTACCCGAAAAAAGAGTGTCTGCAAGTATATACTGAAGGCTCAAGGATGGGTGACTCAACCGATGCAGACGTAAGTGTCTATTGTAAGATATTTCATTTATAGACATTCATAGAGGCCTTTTGCATCAGCTTTTGATGGCGAAATTATTGCAATTTATCAAGCATTTTATCAGCTAAGACATCATTAAAGGGCTCTTTTCAAATGTAGTTTTCACTATTAGTCACTAAACCTGCTCTTGGAGCACAAGTGATTACCGTTTCTCATTTGTTAACGACTTCTTCGATCTCGTTAAACTGCTTTCAAGTATAGGAAAAAAGGTTGTTATCAATGCATCCCTGCCTATTATGGAGTTTGGTACAAGGAGACTACCGACTTTTTTTCCAAAAAAGGAGCTTACCCTTCAAACATCACAACCTGCTCTTCCCATATAATTCAATAAAGTCAGTTGTCAATAAAGCCTTCACAGCCAAATTGATTTTTTTCCTGGAATTGATTTCTATTAAAAGGAATAAACCATGGGTTAAACAGATTCATGCAGCACTCATATAAGCAAGAAAGAAATGCGTTGCAATGATCCATTAATTTCTAGATGTTATTGACTTCAAAAGCCCCTGTACCACACCAGTTTCTTATCAGACTCCTCCTGCCCCTAGTGCAACCTTAGCGAGGATATGGATTTGCTACATCTGCAAAATTTCCCCGCTTTTCCAAGCATTTTTATTTGGAAACGTTATTGGGCAACGTATCACGCCCTATTTTTAAAAATTATGTGAAATTTTCTTTTTTGATTTGCTTAAGTTGTCTTCTAACTCTGCCATTCGAAATAAAAAAAATATATATATATTAAATTGTATTAAAATTATAATTAAATAAAAATCTACATTTGGTAAAGTTTTGTAAAAATTTACTAAAAAGTACATAAAGAAAATTTTTTATTTCTCTCTCTGTCTTTTTCCCAATATTTATAATTTCAAAAAAGAATTATTATTTAAGACCCTGGTATCAATTAAATTTTTGGCATACTTTTACAATCGAAAAGTGTTCTTAATTTTTTTATGTTTCTTATTAAAAAATTAAATGAAATTTAAGATTGTTTGCATTAATTCAATTAAATGTTCCTTGCAACTACTTTTTTACAGAGTTTCTCATTAAAACGATTGAGCTTTTTATTAAATATTATTTGTGATATAAATAATTTTTACGTATTCTACAAATTACTATATATAACTTCTAGTGTATTCTTAAATTTATTTTTTTTAATTTGAAGTCCTTAAATTTTAATACCTTTTCAATCAAGTTCTAATTAAAATTAAATTTAGCAAATGTAAATGGCTAATTATTGATATCGTAAGGAAAAGTTCGAATTCCTTTTCTTATCACCAGGTGAATTTGGAGAACGTAATTTTATTAGGTAATTCTTTCATAACAGTTTGTTATAATACATTGTTTAAATCACTAGAAATTTACTTTGTCACATTTGGTGTTTTATGACTCCAAAAATGTATACAAGGCAGCAAAATTTTAATGTACGGTGATACAAAAATAAATTTATGATGAAAATAAACTTTGAAGCAATTCGAGTGGATTTATAAATGTATAAATGACAGTTTTTTTAAGTTTTTAGCAATAAAACAATTTACTCGTAGTGCTTTTTTTTCATTATTTTTCTGCCATCCTCTTCTATTTTAGACATAGAGAAATTTAATTACTTTGTGGTATTCAAGAATAAAATGTTATTAAAATTTCTTACTCAGCTAATTCAGTGATTCTAAAAATATATATAAAGTTAACAGATTTCAGGAATTTACTTACCTTTTAATATTTAATAATATTAATTTATATATATAAAAAAAAATTCAATCCTAAGTTTTATTCTCAAAGAATCAAAATATCTTCCTTTCCAAGAAAAAAATGGTGACATAGTCTTATTTATTCATACAGAGTTTTGACCTGATAATCTTAAATGGAATATCTAAATTAAGTTTTTGAATTCAATTAAATATTTAACTATAGCAGTTTTAATAATACTGAATATAATTTACTGCATACATTTTTATACGTAAAATAAGTTTATAAAATTTGAAAAATATTATGTCTTTTTGAGTTTCTCACAAAAATGTTTAAATTTATAGATATTATTTTTATTTAATGTAATATTTAATAATTTATTTTAATTTAGTTAATTTTTTATTACAATAAACTTTCAATAATATAAACAATGCTAGTAAAAGCTTAAGTAGTTATTGTTATATCAGTAACATTATGTAAATTTAAGCAATAAGCTCATCGATTAAAATGACATAAATGAGTCTAAATAAAAATTTCTTTTATTACCCTTAAGTAAAAAATTACTTTAAAAACAAAGTAATTAATTACTAAATTTTGCGTAGTATACCAAAAAGCTTAAAAAATAATTGGAAATATATATAATGACTAATGGAATAAAAGTTTAAAAGATTTAAATTGATTACAACAAGCACCGTGCGTTTCTATTTTTGGATGTTCAAAACAAAGGACTGTAATTTTAAAATGCAGTAAAATTTAATTATTTGAAAAACATTTGTACCATTTTCTAAAATTTAATTTATTGCTAATTTTATTATATTATTTTATTTTGTTAGTTTATTATTTACAAAAAATTAGATATTTAACCGACTATTTGCGCATAAATAAAAATTTTAATTTTTTAAGCATTTAATTATTTAACATTCCATAGTATTTTTACTAAATTTTTAAGAAAAAAACTTTTAATTTCTAAAATCTGTTCATATTAATCATTTTATGTTGGTTTGTCGCTCATCTGTCATTTTTTCCACACGAGGGCTAAGTAGACCGGCACCTACGGTTTAAAGTGGATACCGAACCACTATAAACATCCATGCCTAGGTGGGATTCCAACCCACGAACTGTTGAACCGAAGGCAAGAGCGCTAACCATTCGGATGCCACCTCGGCGTTAATCATTTTATGAGAACAAGTAAAAACACTTTTAATTCAATTAATTATAATGGAGCTACAAACAACATGTCAAGAAAAATTTTTATGCCACTTTATGGATAACGCAATATAATAAATAGTATTGAAATAATCCTGTTTATTAAAAAGATAACTTTAAAATCAATATTTTAAGGTTTTAAAGTTAAAAATATTTTAATTTTCATAACTAGAACTGAAAATTATTTATTTCTCATTATATTAATATTGTCAGATACAACTTCTAAATTATTTGAGGAAAATATAAATTTACTGATTAATAACTTCTAGAATGTTTTGTACCAAATGAAAATCTTTTTTAAAAAACAAGTCACCTTTTTTTGTTGGGCGTAAACAAATGTTTTTTTTTGTTTTAGCATCAAATGAAAATATTTTTGAATCAAAAATATCTTAATTAAATGTCTGGCATAATAGTTACGTTTTAGCAAAAGGTATTCTTTGTGATTAAATAATTGAAATCTCTATAAATTCTAAAGTTAAATGATTTAATTTGCCTTAAAAATTTCACTGAATGAAATCATTTTTTATAGATGAAATATATGGAAACTTTGATTTTGTTGGCTGTAATATGCATCATATTTACCGCATGCATGCAAGCTCAGTCTACATCAACTTCTAAAATGGAAACTTCTGAGTAATGCAAATCTCTGCAATCATAAATGCAAATCTCAAAGAACCTATTTACAAAATCCAATATAACATGGTTAGTATGATGGTTAATACATCGTGTGCCCCTTAGACGATGCCACACAAACTCTACAATGCCGAGGCATGTTGAGTATTAAATTATTGATCTCATCTTAGTAAATATTGCACCACTCATCAAGCAATGCTCTACGAAGTTCCGGTAAACATGTGGGAGGGGATTGACAGAAAGCAATTCGTCGGCCAAGCTAGTACCGCATATTGGATTCAAGTCCAGTGAATATGCTGGCCTTTCTATACAGGTGATATCCTCCGATTGAAACGATTCGTCTTCAATGCTTGCACGGTGAGGACGGGCGTTGTCCTCCATAAATAGAAATTCTGCACCCATGGCGCCCAGAAACAAGCGTACATGTTGTTTCAAAATGACATTCCGTTAGATATGGCTAACACGATTAAATTCTGAACATGTAAGTTAGTTCTGGAACCCAGAATAATTCCTCTCCAAACATGGAATAATGCACCACCGTAACGGTGTCGTTCAATGTTGTTCTCTAGGTGGTAAAGGGTACCTGGCCGATTCCATATTAAATTCCGGTGAGATTCAGACTGAAAGCTAAACTTGGACACGTCGGAAAACAAAACACAAAACCACTGTTTCAATATCCACAATGCAAGTTCTGTACTCAAGCTAATCGCAGTCGACAGTGAGTTTTGATTAGTAGAACATATCTGACAGGCCTATGAGCATATAGACGAAGGTGGACTAAGCGTCTGTACATGGTCTGCCTTAAAACAGTCGTACCGGTAGCTGAGAAGGGCTGATGAGACAGGTCTCATGCTGTGCTCCGTTTGTTTATTTTGGCTGTAACTACCAAATACCGGTCCTCATTCGGCCTTGTAACTCGGTAGCCACCTATGCTGCAACGTAACACTTTAGTAATTTATTTTTGAGGTTTAAGGTTAATCTTAGAGAACTCCAATGTTTCAATATACTCCAGTATTCCGGAAGCTTTTTTAATTGAAAAAATTCAAAGTGTTGCCACTAAGATTAATAAATTTAAATTTAAGTGACTTTGAATGGTGATGTTAAAAATTTAAGGCCTAAATTATAAGTTATTTCTGAAAAATTTTGGATTATAATAAAAAAATTATATTTATTCAACATTACAATATTAAAAGTAGTTTCTTTTTTTGAAGTAAGAAAATATTTGAATTTCTTACAAAAGCTCTAGTATTAATAGGTGTTCTCATAGATTCACATTTAAACATTCATTTTGCAACCATCAAATTTTTCTTGTTTTTCCAAGTTTCTATTTTCTTTCTGGTTACAGACTAATCACTCTCGTTTCAATTATTCAGCATCTAAACATTTCAAGTCTTCATACTTGGACAGTGAACAGAATTATTTTTGATTTCTCTGAAATTTTCTACACAAATTTAACTTTTGAAGAGTTCATATTTTTTGGGTTTAAGCATGTTGATGAAATTATTGCTTGTTTCACAATTTTTTGTCCGATAAAATTAGCCTGAGGTACCAGGGATATGCAATTATAACTAAACAAATTTGAATAATTACTCTCCTCAAATCATACTGAAAAATAAATGCAAAATGTTATATTATTTAATTTAATGCATTTGATTATAAAATGATTCAAAAACAATGAAGGAATTTTAATGTCACTGAAGATTAACGCTATTAAGAAAACATCAGTCTTTGTTGAAATTAATTGTCAACCAAAATAGTTTGTGAAAATATAATTTTAATTTAAAAAAAAATATTTCGTTACTAAGCTTCTGAATATTAAATGATATATCGCTTTTAAATTTTGGTAAAAATTTAAAAGCGATATATTTAAAAGCGATATTGGATTTTTTTCTCTGAAAAAAATCACATATTTTATAATTTGGCATACTTGATTGCACAGCATTCCTACAATATTCATATATATATATATACATACATATATATATATATATATATATATATATATATATATATATATATATATATATATATATATATATATATATATATATATATATATATATATATATATATATATATATATATATATATATATATTTGTTTTTGTTGTTTCAACCTCCAATTGGTACGGATAACTAAACGAGATCCATGAGGCTACCACTAATACTTAAAAAGTCTAAAACGAGTAACGGTCTTAGTTACATATCTTCACTTGAAAGCCCCAAACAATCCAAAATGTGGTCGGGAGAGGCCTGAGGCAACATTATCATGGATGGAAGAAAGAGGCTGCTTCTAATGTAACAAGGACAGGAGCACCAAAGATAAGAAGATATATATTTGTATATATATACATAGATGAAACAAATGCCGTATAATCCAAGAGGCTATATATGCGCTAATTCATTCAATCAAGGGGGTTACAGATAAGTTGTAAAAGTGTAAAGATGATTGAATCAAAATTTTAAAAAATGACAGAATTTAATGACTTGAAGTATATCTTATTATTGATGCACGTTTAGCAGAGGCGAAAGCTTCGAATATAGCAAACATATCATTAGGATTTGCTCAGAAGGATTAATAGTTTTTTAAGTACAGTTTACTAATGATCAAACGGTCTGGCGAAACAAAACCTGTCGGACAAGACACTTTCGAGCGAATTTCAGGATATATATTGAGGATAGAAATATAAAATATTGAGGATATATATTGAGGATAGAAATATACAATTATTTGCCTGTGAGGAACCGCTCATTACTTCATGAAATGAAAATAGTTTCCTGAGGCAATATCGGGAATTTAACATCGGAGTATTTGAAATGGGAAATGTGCTCGGCTAAATCACTTTTCAGATTATTTTGCACCAAATTTGGTAAGAACCCCTGAAACAGTTTTGCCTTACTTGTATTGTGCAAAGCTCTTGTAAGAATAATACGATATGTTTGATACCCTGCAGGCGTATAAGTGATGCCTTGTTTTTCCTCGAAGGTAAGCAATCATCCATGAAATAATTAGCCGTACTAGATCTACCCTGTATTTTTAAAAGTTCTCCGTAATAAAAATGGCCGGTAGTTTAATCTCCTGTTGTATTAAATATACCCTATAATTTTGAATTTATTTGAAGATGGTGACGTTGAAATTATGGAAGATGATTAAATATCAGTCTTTTCAAGAAGTAATAAACTGCAGTAATAAACTATTAGTTAACTGCACATCATCTTTTGATGTCAATTTCAATTTTACATAATTTTTAACCTGGAAATCGGATCTTAGTTCTATAAGGAATATGTGGGAACTGCTAAATAGATGCATGTGACACATTTTTCATTTTCATCTGATTTTCAAGATCTAAAATCTGCTACAGAAGAATGTAGGTTCAAACTTCAAACGAATACTAACTGCTATGTAAAAAAAGGATGTATTATCTGATACTGTATACTGCAACTCGATCCTACAATACTCATTCTTTTTATTCTATGCAATTAACTTAAGAAATTATATATTTATATTTATTCTATTTTAGTATTTCGTCACTAGCATGTTTTAAAATGCCTATTGTTCTTTACCTACTACACACACTGAATTAGAGCTTATTGAATGAATATTAATCTGTAGAAAGTTACATGATAAAGAAATTTCATTATAAGTTGTTTAATGGATGTGCATCAATTAATATCATAGTTACCAATTCAGTTGTTACTTTGCTACTCTTATTTAATATCATTTACCAAAACACATTAATCCTTGACACAGATTCTTCGATATGCTAAGAAGACATATTGTGCAACATTGATTTCTTTCAACATTTGAATAATATCAGTCATGATTTGTTTGACTCTGCATAACATATTGCCAAGCATTCATATTTTAACGTTGAATAAAATTAAAGAAAGTAGTATAAGTAATAAAAAATATTTTTACTCTCTTAAATTAATGAAAACAATAAAAATAAATTATCAGAAAACATTTATTAAAACAAATGAATTTTGTTGTTAATTCAACTTTTAATGAACTTGAATCTGTAGTTTATGATGATGTAATATAACTTAATGAAAGTAATCCTGCAATATTTAAATGTTTGCTAACTTTTTTAAATAATAAGTTCTTATTCGGTCAGAATTAACAAGAGAAATTTTAATCTTTTTTGAAATATTTTTAAACTTTTTTTGTTGTTCCTTAGTCTGAAGTTTAAAAATTCACATGATCGCTCTAATTTATAATATACATTATTATCAGTTGTGATGTCTGAATGAAATTTGTATGCTTCATTGAACATTGTTTATGGTTTCCCAATCTTTCTTTTAGATTTACTTGAGATGTTGCTTATTATAAATGATGATGCGTAAAATCGAGTGATCTTTTTAGTGTTTATGTTTGAACTTAATAAAAATTTTCAGAAATATATTATTTGGAATGCGTTTTATTTGATTATTATGTGTTATTTATTTACATCTTGTCTCACAAGTTAAACAACTTTATGAAAGCAGTTCGTTTTTGAAAACTTAACTATGATTTATTTGCAGAAATTTATTCTTCAGAATTCAGAGATTGATTAACAGATACGAAAAATTAGGCAAAGATTTTTCTTAATCAGATCAGTCAAAAACAAACAAATAAATAGTTAATTCTTTTGTTATAACTATATCATTAGTTATTGTAACAATCTGCTTTCAGCCAAGGCAATCAAAGAAAAAAGCTAAATATAATTAAGAAAAATTTCTTAAAATTATACGTACTTTATTGGGGGAAAGAATTATTTTGTTTTCAGTTGTCAAATAATTTATGAAATATTTAAGTATTTCTATTATAATAAAATAATATATTAAAATTAAGCAATTTGATAATTTTAAGAATTTGGCATACATAAAAATGTTATGTGAAGGTACATTTGTGTGACATTCAACATCTCTTATTAATGTGAATATTCAAAATTTATTTAAATTGTTATGATTATGTAATTAAAAAGAAGTTTATATAATTTATATTTTTAAGTAGACCTATGATACTGGAAAAAAATCAATTTTTAAAAGGAAATTATGTTCTAATAATGTAAAAAATAGACTCTAACCTGTAGAAATGAGAATTCAATTATTTATATAAAATATTTTTCCTTGGTTTTTTTTAACGCAAGTATATAGGTTCCTTGTAAAACATTTAAAAAAGAATAATTCATGCAAATTTCTAAACTGCATGTTAACTATATTTTCAAGTAGAAAATCGGGTATAATATACGCGCAAACATAGTTTTAAATTTTGTGTAGAAAATAATATTAGGATTTATGTAATCAATTTATTTTCTATTAGATCATTCATCTCTCTCATATATTTTAAAATGATATGTACACGAATTTTTTAATTATAGTTAAAGCTTTTGAGAGTTATTTCGATTATTTTGGAAAGCATCAAAGTCTTCATGAAAATTGAGAATAAATTTATTTTTTTTAATAATTATAGGCAGTAATTTCTCTGTAACTCGTAATGTGATTGTTTTTCTTCTAAAGATAATTCAGAATCGCTAGCAAGAATATCAATATCTTAATTCCCATTAGGATTATCAGAAATTCATTGTTTTCTAAACTTTTCATGGATGTTTTTCTGATAATGAATTTCCTAATCATTTATTAAAATTACAAATTTTTGCAATTATACCGTAAATCCCATCCCAATTACACAGTTTCATTCGTGATGGTAGTTCTAAATAATTATTTTAAATTTTCTTCAAATGGAGGGTACTTATTTACATGAAAGGTATTTTCAATGCTATCGATTGTAAATACTTAGTTATAGTTTTTCCTTTCAGTTTGATCTTTTTGCAATCACGAGCATATCTCGAAAATTGTTGAAGAGATGATTGATCGTTAGAAAAATTTTCTGATAACTTAATTCATATTACTAAAGTCAATGCTAATTGATATGCTGAAATCAATATTAATGGTCACTTAATTACTAAGACCAGTTAATTATAAATATTTAATATGGTCTATGATTTCCTAGTTTATTTTAAACTTGGATTAAAATTTAATTGTTACAAATATTAGGACGCAACTTATATTTTCGTAAATAAGACTTAAATAATTATTGAATTAAATTTTATTGAACAGAGCTTGAACATAAAGCAAGTATTTAGATGTTAAGACATGCGCATTTAAATGCTTAGTAAATCCCATGTATAACGCAATTAATAATGTGTGAATGATGATCCAAGATTAATATGCAGAATTTTAAAATGTTTGCTCAAATGTGTTTGTGATGAAAACTGAAAATATCTAAAATTAGAACTTAAGCTAATTTAAGGAAGATTTTAAGTTACATTTTATTAGGGTATGAGCTTAAACATTTTCCCAATCCTTTATCATCTATCTTGTCGTTAATGCTTATAATAGAGAGATTTAGATATTCATATTGGTGGTAAAAGCTATATTTGAAGATGCGTATTTCAGCGAAGGATTTTTTCCTCAATATGAAGGACGGACAATAGTACAAAGGATAACAGAATTTAAGCTGTCTTCTTTGATGAAAATAATAATGGATGAAATTATTATTTTTGATCTAATAATATTTTACTGAAATATATCTATGCAATATAATAATGAAAATTTTAGTGCTTTGTGATTGGATGTGAAAAATTCTGATAATAATATTGTATGTATTTTTACTGTAACTTATTTTTAAAAATTAAGAACATCTATTCATTGTAAAAAATGAGGCAGTGGGGAACATAAAAAGCAAATGAGAATGCTAAATTAGAGAATACTGAGGTATGTGAAAACTTGAGAGCACCATAAATTTTGTTTCATTGGATATAAAAAAGGAAGTTATTTTATAATCCAATAAGAATGCATGTTATTTCAATAAATAAAATGGTCAAAAATTATCGGTCACATCTCTTAACAATTTATTGAAAATTCACAAGATAAAATGTAAAAAAATTATGTACCGACGGCTGATTGGATCTCCAATTAGTAAGTTAACAAATTAATTCAAAAGACATATGCTTTGAATTACACTCTAAGATAGTATATCAAATCAATTTGCAAGTTAAATGTTTATATTTCCGTTTTAAATTAGATATAAAATTTCTTAAAATGGAAAAAGCTTCGCATTTTTGAGAATTTGTAAACACAATTTAGAAAATTTGTATTTAATTTAAAAACGTAATAAAATCTGAATATGTGTTCTAACAATTCAAAAGATTAGTAACAAATATTAAAAGACCGAAAGAGAAATATGAAAAACCACCCTCAAACTCAAACAATTTGATTTTATCTAATTATGCATTTATAAAAATAAATGATTTTAAAAAAAGTGCAGATTATTAAGCTCGTTGGTAATTCAAAAATGTTATATAAAAAGGGATTAAATTCTCTTCCTTAATAAAATTCTAACCCATCTCTAAAAACTGTGTAATGTCTGATTAGAAGAGCTAATTTTTTCAGAAAAATATTTGGAAAATAATGGTATCAATTTAGGCTATTAAATAAAGTTTTTGTGAATGAAAATCAAAATATAGATTAAGATAATGAAATGTGGATGTCTATAATGAATTAAATTTTGAATTTAAGTTCTAATTTTGTTCTAAACTTAGAAATGAGTGATAGTAAAATATTTTACTATTTTGTAACTTAGAAATTTATATAACTTAAATTGTTATTTTATCAAATTATTTCTACAGAAGTTAAAATGATCATAAAGCTTCATCTTACGTAGATTCTATTTGTAGTGCTTTAAAATTGTCATCTAATTTATTTTGTAATATTAATTTCATTCGAAATTTTCTTTTCAAATTGTTAAAGATGCAGTTTATCTTCGAACGAAAATGGAAAAAAACAATTAAGTAGGAAAGTTGATTTAGAATTAAAAAAAATTAAAATAAAAAAAGTATTCCAATGTTATCCAGAAAGACAATAACTTAAAAAAAATTATATGAATATGGAATTACGGAGTTCGGATAACTTTAACTTATTCATAATAAAATCAGTTACCCATTAAATTTGTGAACTAGCATACATTTTATAGAAAGCGTTTAAGCAATGTGTCTCTTAAAGTATTTAATTTGATTAATATATTCATGTAAATTTTGATAGTAAAATAAAATGGTATATATTTTTAATTAAAAATTTAATTACAAAAAAAAAAGACTTTTAACATTTTTAACTATATAATTTCTGTTTTTGGTGATTTTTTTCTCAAACCAAAAAAAATAAAAAATCATATCAACAAATTTCTAAAAAAATTCCAACGCAAGGTATTCACATTCAACGGTAAATATTATTTTTTAATTAAGAGTAGTCCCTTTATGTAAGAAATTCGAAAGAAGAAAAAAATCAACAGCAGTTGAAATATACATTTTTCAGTCAATAATTTAAAATATAAGAATACCTATCGTGTGATTGCTTTTCATAATGAAGTAAATTTACTAATCATTATTCATAGTGCTTTGTTCATCCATTTAATAAATATAGGTCTGATTTCTGCTTCAAAATAGATATTTGGTATTAGTTTCAAATTCATTTTTATGCGTAAAAGCTGCATATTATTCTCTCTCTCTTGTATGTATGTATATTTTCCGAGGTTTTTCAAAATCAAACCTTAATTCAATAAATTAACAAAGCATTATTATATTAGAAAGTAAAAGAAGAATTCAGTATATGAATAAAAATTTTCAAACACAGAAGGAAGTTATGCTTTCCCTGGAATTAATAAAAAACTGTAAGTTAACAAGTTAGTTAGTGTTTTTTCACAAATTTCTTTTAATATTTTATTGAAGATATTTCATTTCTTGATAATAGAACGAAAGACTGAAAGATAATATTATATCAGCAAAATAAAATAATTATAAAAACTTAAAATTTGAATTATGTAACATGAAGCTGTAAAAGTTCTCGTAACTCAAAGTTTAAATTAATTTCACGTATGTATAAGAATTTTGAATACATTAACCTTATAGATTAATAGATTGATTTGCAAATCGTATGTAAGTTACTGACAATAATATTACAAATCCCTGAAAACATTTTCTAGAACACTTAAAAACAAGAAATAATGTTAATGTGAAGAGTCATTGTGTACCCCGAATTGCACGATTACATTTTACTTGATCACATTTTTTCAATACATTTTTCAAAATAGTTATTATGCAAAAATTTTTTTGCATTAAAGTAGATTAGTCAGCAATAAAAATTATTTATAAATACTGCAAAAACTGTTATCTCGGAGTAACAACACTTTTCTAACACTTTATATCTTTTCCTTGCTCTCATTATAAGAAAAATCTTGAGGTTGCATTTTATATCAAAAGTAAGTAAATTATATGTTTATTATACAAAGTAATCTGTGAAATGTTTCATAAAATTTATTTATATAAAATGTTATAAATAATATTGTATACTTATAATTAAGCGCGTTTTTTACATCTAAAAATAATATGATAATACATTTTCTTGTTGAATGATGTTATGATTATATTTTAGCGACCTGAAAATCACAGTAGCGAGAACTTATTAATTTTTACTTGTAAATATTGACGCTCTAGATCAATAATTTATATTCTTCATACAGTTCCTAATAGTTTTATTCTATTAATTTAACTTAATAGTCTTATTGTATTCAGTGAAATTGAAATGCACAATTCAGATCTATACAATTAAATGCAATCGCGGGGAAAACATTTTATTCTCCGATCTGGAGTTTTGAGAGTTTTAAGTATGTTGTAACTTGATTCGTTTTACTGTAGTCTTTGTTACTTAAATTGAATACATTTTCATTTTATTGTATCATATTTTTAGCCATTAATTATATAACAGCAAACATACTCCACACTATAAATTTAATGTACAGGAATAAAGTTGAATAATATTTAATGGGAAAAAATGAAGTAAGGAAGCATTAACCTTAAACTTGCTTAAATATAGCAACACATTATTTGTAGATTAAATACTTTACAATTAAAAAACATTTACAAAAAAAATTATTCATTTCATATCAAAGATGAATTTTCTTAAGAAAATTCTGCAAACTTTCCAATTTTGACAATGATGGAACGGTACACTTAAATTTTTACATGAAATTAAGAGAATATTTTAATTCTTACTAAACCTTCAAATCTGAAGTTCTAATTTTAAGAAACTATGTTAACTAATGTAAAATGTGTTGAAAAAAAATAAACCAATTATTTGTTTTTAACAAGCAGAGAAATAAATGATTTCCCGCCTTTCTTGAAAGTATTTCCTTTTTAGAACAATCAGTTTTATTTTAAGTTTTTTTATTATAAATATACTACCTAAATAATATTATTTACTGGAATTTCAATTTTTTAATTTAAGTTGATTGGCTAAAGAACTAAATTGCTTATGTTTTATTGAAAATGGATATTATCTATTGTGTCTTTGTCTTATTATTTTCGCTAAAAGATTATCAAAATTGGAGGGTTTAATTTTTAATAGTATGCTAATAAGCCTCATATACCCTTTATTTTCATGCAAAATTAATTTTTCATTTTAAAATATTTCACATTATAACGTAACACAGTTCACGTTTTCACTGCGTTTCTTCTATAAATTGAATTACAAGTGACATAAAACATATTTTCTTAAAAAATATATGTAATTTTAAAGGCTTCTGCATGCTTATTTTAATGTCATATATTTTATCAAACAAGAAAGATATTTAAATTACTATATATTTTATAAATTAAAATGTATAGTAGTTTAAATATTTTTCTGAAATTTTTTAAAAAGTTTGGTGTGGCTAAAAGAGAATGAGTAAGCTTAAGTGTTAGCATTATTTGCATGACTAAGGGTAATTCGCCTCTTTAGCAGGGTTTCGCCAAAAATACCGCCAACACCAATCTACATAATAGAGTTCAAATGACTGTTACTCCCACACAAAATAGGAAAAATGTGTTTACATTTTAATCATTTAAAATAACTTGTTCAAGGAAAATTCATTAAGAAATAACAGCAAAACTCTCAAGATGTTTTAAATAATAATAAACTAGCTCAAATTTGAAAGTCACGTAAAGCAAGAATCGGACATAATTATAGCAATCACAAATATTAACATAAAAATAAAATAATACAAAGTAAAATGATTTTAAGGGAGAAAGAAAGAGCTATATTTAAAATTAACTTTCCTTGTTTATGCAAGCAAATATGTATGTTTTTACTAGTTTCTCGCTATCAACAGGTGATTTAACTTTTATTTTACTGACTTGAGAGACAGAGAGAGCACAAAAAAAAAAATTTCTCCAGATATTTGTTTTTATAGAAAATAACTGTGTGATTCAAAATAAAACATCTAATTTACAAATAATTTACATTTAAAATATTAATTCAAAATAATAATTTTATCTTAAAATAAAATAATCAACATGAAACATTTCTGCAAAAATTTTACATGTAATAAGTTTTATGAACCAGATAAGAAATAACAGTAAATACCTACAATTAAACTCACATCACATCTATTAGGAATAGCCTTCATTAAACTAACTACTTTATCGAAATATTTAGCAAAAAACTTTATTTAGTAATATAGGAAATAAATCGATCTAACGACATTGAAATTCCAACTAACCACGCAAACGTTACTGAAGGGTAATACTTAATTGAATACTTATATAATTACGACATGAACGTATTATATATTTTTCGTGTATACTAACAAAACAACATTCTATTCTTCCCCACAGATGTCTTTGAATAATGTTTTAATAACTTTGGGCCTCCTGTGCAGTTTCTACATGATTTGCGTTCAAGCTAAGTCGAGTGAGCATTCTAGTCATTCTAGTGAGCACTCTGGTCATTCTAGTGAGCACTCTGGTCATTCTAGTGAGCACTCTGGTCATTCTAGTGAGCACTCTGGTCATTCTAGTGAGCACTCTGGTCATTCTAGTGAGCACTCTGGTCATTCTAGTAATTCTGATGAAAATTCTCATGAGAATGAAATGTGTGCACCATCATGTTGGTCACCTGGACACAATATCCCCATGGAAATCCTGGTTAATCGACTTGTTCACTGGTTCTTTTCCATCTACAAATGCACCTTATTGTGAATATTAATGTGCATATAGTATATTAAAAGAATAAGAACATGATAAATTTGTGTAAGAATGTATCAGGAAAACATATTACTAACATTTTAATTGTTTCGATTAGTTAAAATGTGTTAGATTAGATTTTGTATTTCGTAATTTTGAAAACTGGCTTCAATAAATTAATTTCATGCATGTCTTTTTTTTCTATATTGTGTATTCAAGAAAAACCAAACATTTTAATTTAAGGATTAAAAAGGAATTGTATTATCTATAAAAATATAGTAATATATTGCCAAACAGTGTTTTAAATAACATCTTTTATTCAGACATACAAAATAATTTGAGTACCTTTTACAGGATGGTGAAAAACTCAACTCTTCTTCTTTATGCAATCTTTATGCAGACATTTATAACATATAGAAATAATGTTATTAAAATTCTGTGATTATTTG
The DNA here is from genome assembly GCA_030067965.1 of Latrodectus elegans. Lineage (NCBI taxonomy): Eukaryota > Metazoa > Arthropoda > Arachnida > Araneae > Theridiidae > Latrodectus > Latrodectus elegans. The sequence continues at coordinate 128,442,795 of CM057813.1, forward strand.
CTCTGATTTTCTGGTTGTCTGTTCTATCATCATTTTTTAGATATTAAATAAATTCATTATTTATGTTTTAACTAATTTGATAAAGCTTTTGATTCAATTACAGATAAAGTAAACACATATTTTTAAGTTTTCTCTTTCCCTAAATCAATACATTTTACTTATTATAAGCACAGAGTATAAACACTATATCACTATCTTAATTTTTCACATTCCATATTTTGCGTGACACTTGATAAATGACACTTCAAATTAATCAAAAAACAAATTTAAAATTCATTAATAAATATGTGTATTTAATAAGATCATGAATCAGCAAAATGTTCTGCTTTAATGACGGTTAATCTTGGGGCCAGTCTGACTAAATGATAACAATTCTAGAATTACTTCCTGCTTATGTTTATATTTTAAATTTTTGTTTTAAATCGTAAACTTTTGAATATGTAGTGAATTCAGTCCTAGTTAATTTTTATTTCTGAATACTCAATCTTTACGTATTAAAAATTATCTTTGCAAATGATTGGAAGAAATCCGAATTATTCTAAACAGAATCTTCCACTCTGAATTAAATAGCGAAAAAGTATTTTAATTCGTAAAGAGTCTTAGCAAATCCAGCAGCCAACGAATACTCAAAAACAATCAGACTTTTTAAGAGCTTAAAACTTAATAACATCTTAAAAGTTATTTTTAGACGACTTGGAAAATAAATAAAATAAATTATAAATTTTTGTAGAAGATGTTTTTATTTATATGCATTGCATATTTTAAATAAATATTATTCAGAATCTCGTATCTGAAAGCAACGAAATTTTATTTTATTCTTTTTTGAAAGAAAGTAATATTTACACTGCTGGACATCCAAAGTGCGACAGCAAGAATGAGAAATTTAACAAAACTTATTTTGTAGATAATATACTGACCAAGTATAAATGGTATAAATCTATAGCCTTCTGTGAAGTGTGGTTCCTGCGAAAATCATTTGCAACATAGCCGCCATTGTTGGAGATCACTGCCACACGCATCAGCGTTCATTCAAAGAGACTTCGGACATGTTCTTGGGGTACACCAGTCCCAGAAACTTCCACACGTTGCCACAGTCGATATGGTGTGGCAACTGGGAATTCAATCTGAGTCACTCGTTGAGCAACTATAGACCACATGTTTTCTTTTGGTGAAAGATCCAAAGAGCGAGCCAGGCAGGGATGCAATTCAATCTGATGATTGATGAAGAACCCTTGGACAATGCTTGCGACGTGCAGTCGTGCATTAGTCTGTTGAAACAGGGCTGTGGGCAAGCCCTGAAAATAGAAAAGGATACTTGGATCCAACATCTCGGAGATGTAGAGCTGGTTGTTCAAACTACTGGCAATGCGTTTCAGAAAAGTATGGGAGAAGTTTACAATACCTCCCCATACCATAATACCCGATGCAAGACTAGTGTGGCGTTGCATAACGCAGCTGTTCAGCATACTTTCTCCATGGTGTCTCCAGACTAGAGTGCGATCATCATGGTGTTGCAGACAGAATCTTGAATCGCCAGGAAAGATAATTTCATTCCATTCTACCTTAATTACTTTTTCAATTACAGCGTCAAGCGTAGACAAAGCAATAGACGTCTTGCGGACTGACCACTTTGCTGTAAACAGCGTCGAATGGTACCCGCAGTTACTATATAATGCTTTATAGAGTGAATGTTCTGTGCTATTGTTTGTGATTTGGCTGAGCGAACCGTCACTGCTATGTGTACAGTTGGCCTGTCATCACGTGTAGTGGTGCACTGAGGTGGATGTCATCAAACATGTCGGTCTGTCATACTCCTCGGCATCCAACGATCCCATATCCACATTACCGTTGTTTGATTTCGTCCAACAGGACTACCACTTTTCCTGAATGATAATCTACAATCTTTGTAGACCCGTAATCCTTAATCTGTTGAACTTGGATACTTGATCAACAAATTATCGCCGTCTTCTACGTTGGTTTTGATCGTACTTTAATTCATAATTTATAATTTTTTTAAGAAAGCGACCAGAAAAACACAATTGCCAAACTTGAAATCATTGAAATCTCCAAACCTTAAGTAGCACTTTGAAGTGTTGCTCAGTCACGCATGAAGTGCGTCTGCTCTGAAATTCTTATCATTTGCAATTCTCACCTCCGCTAATGTAGGTTGTAAATTTTATGCTATTTGCATGCTTCCTTCAGGATTTTGTATTTAGGGTGGCCAGCAGTGTATAACCTAACTTTTTATTCCAATTTGAAGAGAGTTAGTTAAACAATATGCAAATAACAATTTCGATAAAATTATCCTTTATGTTAAGGTTTCTATTTTACTCCTTGGGAAATTTTAAAAATAAATTTTGTATTATTTTCATCAAGACTTATAACAGTAACAGACCCAATAACCCAGCTATTCATTATTTTTTTATCACTTGAAAATTATTTTACACAATATTCTTATTGACAAAAATTATAATAGGTTTGCATCGAAAATGATGATAGGTATTGAAATTTTCCAACTATCTTGCTCTTAATCATAGACATTTTATTGCCTGTTACTTGCATCTATAGACCAATGTTACACTAATTATGTTGATTTTTGTTATCTGTCCAACTTTTAAAATTGCATTTGTCATACATTATATAGATCTAGATTATCCTTACATGGAGAGCAAAATCATACTTAAATCTTTATAATATAACTTGTGCTTAACATCAATTTATTGAAACCATTAAGTAATTAATAAAGTAAGTGGCTTGACAGTGCAAGGCTTCATAGTTTAAGAATTGCCTTCCATGAAAATTTTACATTGATAATGAACTTATTTACTTATTACAAATATAAAAACCTGGAAAATTCCTAAGTATGTAATAGCATAGATCTATATGCAGTATGCAAAAGCGCAGCAACACTCTCCTATTCTGCAACAGTGGCTGGGGTCAAACCAGAAATCTATCTCTCAGAAGATTACAGTACAATCACTGAGCCACTGTGAACACCTTGCTTGATACCCCTAAAAGAATTAGGCTGTGTAAAGTTGACTAATTCTTTAATTCATTAAAACAATTTCCGAAACAAAAAAGGGAATTTTTCTATAGTATGGAATAAAGATTCAACAGCCGTTATTTTTAGAGTCCTTTTTTAAGCGTTTTTCATTAAAGAAGCTTATTATTTTTTTATCTTGTGCAAATAGGCTGACATTATGGGGTGCGATGTTGCCACTTTTCCAACTAAACCATATTTAGTGTTGAGTCCGACTTCTGGAGTACACACACATGCCAAAAGGACACGTTTATAGGTTAAATAATCATTCATACCTCATTCATACACAGAAAGGACAAAGACATGATAGACAGAGTTAAAAAGTACATCCATGCCCGAAACGGGGTTAGAACCCAGGACTTCCCTATCCACAGACAGGTTAACAGACCACTAGACAGGGCGGACGGCACAAGCTTATTGATCACAAAATAAAAAACAAAACACACTTCTAAATCCTTTAATTAGAAATGTGATAAATGTGGAGATTAATTTAAACCTCGAAGAAGAGTAATGTCATTTATATCTCGATCTAGTGCCTAACATATTATGAATTATCAAATATTAATTAAATTGATCATGTTTCCAAAAGCAACAGAGTACATTGAGCTCTACAATCCAAAATTACTTTAATTAAAGATTATTTTAGATATCAAATATAGATAAGTTATTAAAAATGCAATTTAAAAATGTAAAAAACAGGCATAAAGTACCTCAAATCTTTACCTAAGTAATTTACTTATTTTTATAACCATGTTTTTCTAGATTCTGATGCATATAATCGCATTGGATAGAAATTTTAGTAAATTTTAAATCCTATTCTAAGTCTATAATATTTATTTGTATCCGTAAATGCTTAATATTTGCTTTTAGAAGAACTAGTTTAAATTCGAAACTTTCTGAACATAAGTTTTTGAACTTTAAAAAAATTGTTTCATTCATGTAAATAGTGTTTTTGATTCTAGATTAGTTATGACTTAATAAAATAATCCCATAAATCCAATAGAAGGAATATTTGTATTTTAACACCTTAACCTTCTATCTCGAGGTAACTCGGGCAAACAATTCTGTGTGTTTTCCGGCTATCCCGAGCCTCTTGTTAGGGGCAACTGGCTTCACTGCAATGCTTCAAATTCAACCCCCAGAATTGACGGATTACAGTGAAATCATAGCTGGGGAACTTATTTACTGAACGGTTACGGTTGGCTTAACTAATGTGAGCAAAAATCGAAAGTGTTTGAAGGAAGGAATAGCTATTTACCTTTTACTTTTCTATATTCATTCGCACTTAGTTTTAGTAATTAAAGACTACCTACAATTGAAATTTATAGCAACGTATATAATAATAATTTTCAGTTCTTTTTATCAAGTTTTTAACTTATTAATATGTAATCTTCATAGTATAAGAATATGTGACTTGGCGACAAAGTTAAAATATAAGAAATTTTTTTACTTAATTTGTTCAAACATATGAAATTTTAAAATGTTAAAAATTTTGTTTAAAATTAGAAAGAATAAAAGAAGTAATAAATTACATGCTAATTTTTTTAAATTTTGATTTAATTTAGTATTTTAAACAATTCTGTAATGCTTTTTGAACAAAATATATAATCTAATTTTCATAAAATGCAACTATAAAAAGTTCTTCCACTTTTTAGAGTTACATTTTTTTTTAAATTAGATTATATTTTCTTTGTTCTGCGAATAATTAATCTTTGTAATCGCTCAGGTATTATTTAATTTCACAATGTACCTAATTTTAGTTTATAAATTGAATAACTTGTTACTAAATACCTCATTTTAAATGCTGATATAATTTATAAATAATGTCAAAAAATCGGAACTGCTTAACTGTCGACTAGGTACCAAATGCGCACCCTAGAAAGATCATCAAATTCACAGTCTGTGTCCGAAGAGTTATTTTCATAATAAAAATTAAATTCTTCTTCAGTGCTTGAATCAGACATAATGTTCGTAAACCGGTAATATTTTCACATATACAATTAGTTAGCAAAATAACTTCTGAGTGAAACAGCACTCATACATATGTGTGTCTGTGTATGTGCGTGTGTGTGTGCAAACAAGAATAGGGGAGTGACAATATGGCATTTCAATAATTTGTTCTGGCCAGCTGAAGATGATTTATTTACATGCCCACGTGGAATACATCATGAAACAAGTCATTCCAAGATAATTCGACTGGAAATGTGCATTCACTAAACCAGTGCCACATTTGATTTAAATTTACATTTATCGGTTTCTCACGGAATTTGAAAAAATTCCAAAGTTCCACGAGTTACTCATTTGTCAATCCTGATGTCTATTGATGTCAATTGATATAATAAGAACTATTAAATGATATTTTGGCTATTTTCGTTCTACTTGTTAATAATTTAAAGTTAACTACATCAGCATGGATTTCCTGTTTACTTGATAATTTGACTAAACGTGTTTTGAAATTTTTTATATTGTTAATTGTTTCACACAACTCAAGTTTTTAGTTCACATATTTCAACCATTGTTTAAAATGCCAAGATCAAGGTACTTAAAAAAATGATGGAATAAATCTTATTACATAAGTATTTTCGAATTTTAGAATGGGAATTGTGTTACTCCTTATTCGACATAAAATTATAATATTTAGGTCTATAACTTTACATGGAAATTGTTATTTTTAGCAAGAAAATTTTAATTTTGATTCAAATTTTCCCTAAATTTACATTTCTGTATTGGACTGGCAAATGATATTAAAATATATCAAGAAGTGCCAAATTTTCAGAAAAATTACTAAAAATATACCCTTAACAGTATAAAAAATGCATATATGTTTCAGAGACATTGTACCACGATTTATCCATAATCTAATGATCAAATTTAAATATTTAAAGAATGTTTAAATTTAGTAATCACAAATATTTTTTAGTATAATTAAAATATTGGAGAACCTGTTAAATTATTTAATATCTTTATTGTGTGGTTCAAAAGTATTTTAGTAAATTTTGTTTGCAAAATTAAGGAAATTTTAACCTAATATTTCGTAAATATAATTTAAAATCATTGAATAAAAGTTAAAGTTGCTAACAAATTTCGGAAAACGTGAAATTTCCTGTATTATGCAAAAGAGATACTTTATTAATTTAATGATTACATTTTAAACATTACGCTTTGTTTCTCATATACTTCAATATCTAACAGCATTGTATTAAGATTATGTTTTTACCCTCTTGAAATAAAATACTTCAAATAAGCACTACATGTGGCTTTTTTATTTCTTTCGTGTGTTTTCGAAAACAAAATTCAATGACTTAAATCTAATATTAAGCTAAATAATTTAACCTTCAATAAGATATTTCTAACATAAAAAATAAATTTTATCTTTCTGATAAATTAATAAATTATGATACGTATTTTAATAGGTTAACTTTAATGCAAAATTAACACTGTCGAAAGTGGATTAAGAATATATTTCTGGTTAGTAAATTTATGCTTACAAAAAATAATTTTGTGCAGATATACTTCTTTAATCAAAACTATTTAAAAATAAAATAAAATTTGATTAATAAAACGAAAATTAGTTAAGCATTTTCATTTTATAATCATCAAAAGGAAAAGAATGTCAAATCATTATTTTACTAAAATACTTTTTTTCAAAAAAAATATTTCTCTAAATTTAGCATGTTTAATGATTTGCATGTCAAAGCAGTAATAGTGCTGAGAAGGAAAAATATATTAATTGTAGAACTAATTTGAAAAAGACAATATTGACATGTTCTTTACTAAATATTGAATTATTAGAATACAGTTGTAAGCAATACCCAAGTAGCATAGAAATATTGGCGAATGTTCTGTCAATGTCGGCTAATATTTTGAATGCAGATAAATGCCGAATGTTAATCTGTTGATATTGACTAATATAATAACATATTTAAAAAATTAATTCGATTCAGTTAGTCTATAAATTGCATTTACTTGAATTATTTTAGAAGGCTATGATTTGAAACTCGTTTTTAAAACTTATTAGCGTTAATGAATGAGGTATACATTTTTCCTAGAAATTCTTTGAATATTGAATAACATTGTATAATATCTTATCAACAATATTACTCTGCGAATATTATTAAATGTTTTTAAATATTCTTGTTACAATATTACTCTGCGAGTATTATTAAATGTTTTTAAATATTCTTGTTATAATTTGAAATTTACTTGAAATGAAGTGAAGATAAATGAGTAGTGAATGAGCTAGTAAAGATCACTTGGTTGTTTAGTCTCATCATTAGTAGTGTTATTTGTTGTGTGCAATATTTTTGTTATAATTTTAACTCCCTTATAACTGTTTTACAAGAAATTGTTTCATCATGCCAGGTAGTAAATTTAAATCTTTTAAATAAAGCAAGTAGGCAATTAGAAAATATTAAACGACAAGAAGAACTAAATGAATTATTTTCCAATCCGCTTGATTCTTCCTATCACCGCATTGATTCACAAAACTGCTACATGTGGGAAAGGTTGGTCCTTGACTACAATTTATGTTTAATAGTTCATTTTTTGAAAACATTTTATTTATTCAATCATCTTTAATTTAATGTGTTTTTAATTATTTATCAATGTAATATATACTCAGGCTTAGTTGCAAGTTTTTTTAAAATCTTTCTAGAAATTTAGGCTTATAATAGATTGAATAATAAACTTGCTTTTTTTTCTAACATTCTGAACAGAATAGTGTTCTTGTTGAAAGAATTTTGGCCCCATATCGCTATTACTATTCTCCACATGTATAATTTTAATGACAAAAAATACAGGTTATCAATATTTAATGTTGAAATAGATAATAGTTTTTCTGATTGGATAATAAGGTAGTCTTGTCATATTTCATAATGAAATATATCAATATATATTTACATAAAATATTTATTAAAATATATGGATACATAAATTAATTTTGCTTTTCAGTTGTTTTTATTTTTTATTCCTCTTTAGGTTAGTACTAAGGTAAAATTAAAAAAAAAACACCTTATTATGTTATATTTGTTATTTATGAAAGTAATAAAATAAGTAATGGAATTTTCAGAATTTTTTTCACTTTTATCGTCAAAATTATATGGTGTATATATTGTCCTTGTTCACTTATTCAAGATTGCTAAAATTTAAATCATTGATTCTTTGTGCATTTAAGTTTTAATTAAGCTATTTATAAAATCTGTCTCTAATTTCTGGAGTTAAAAAAAAAAAAAAACAAGTCTTGATTTTTATTGCAACATAATAGAAATTTTATTAATTATCAGTGATGCATGAAAAATATAACTACTCTAAATACAGCTGCTTCTATGTATGTAAAGATAAATTTGTTTTGCAAGATTTATTTAATTTCAAGTGTAGAGTATTTTTATTAAAGTGTCTTCATTGCATACATGATGCAGATAATTCTTTCTCTGGTTTTCTTTTCTTTTGTTTTTTTCTTTTTTCTTTTCCTTTTTTTCCCTTCATTTAAGAATGTCAATGTATAAGAAATTTTTTCACATAATTTTAACTGCTGTTGCTTTAAAATACAAGGAGAAAAGTTGTGAAGAACTGGGTGAAATATTCAGTAGAAACTTAGCTGCTGCTTCTGACTGGAATGGAAGAAAAATACGGTAGTCCGATATAGCAATTGAATTTAAAACTGATACTTTAGATAGATCAATAAAAACCTTTTAAAACAATTGATTATTTCTTGTATCAAACCAGAATACATAAATGATTAAAAACACATGTAAAATTTTGTTTTCGTTAATTTGGCAATTCCTTTTTCAATGTAATTTTTCTTTCCCAAATTTTAAATAAACATCATTGAAATATTTATTATCATTTGTTTTAGCTGTTCCTGTTATAAAGAATTTAATTAATAAAAAATGAAACAGGTGTTTTATAAACATTTTGCTAGGTCTACTAATTTTAATGAAAGAAAAATTCAGACTTACTGATATAAAAGATTGATGTTAATTTTTTATTTAAATATTTCAGTAAAATTATCTGTTATAAATTATTTTATGATGCAAAATTAAGACTATAACAATAAAACATTTAGTAATACTACTAATATCAATTGAATGGCATTTGTGCTATGAAGAAAAATTATTTTTCAGTTAACAATAGAATTTGTTTTTCTTAAAAATGATATGTAAATCTAGTTATTGCTATTAAACATCCTATTAAAAATATACTACTGATTCAATTAAAATTATTACAAATTTTATCTCGTGCATATATTATCTTAAACAAATGAGATGCATCATTAAGGAAAACGGCTTGTGGGAATTTGAAATAAAATCCATCTAGGAAGTGATTTGTTATTCATCTCAGTACAATAGTTCAAAATTATAGAGAGTACGGAATTTAAAAACTTGTAAAAAATAGAGTGCATAAAAAAAACTTAAATGGAGTGTTAAACTCATGAATATTTATATTTTAATAAATTTGATAAACTCTTCTGTACTTGTGTTTTCAATTACAGCATACCATTAAATCTAATGTGTAAGATTAAGTGAGTTTTAAAAGTTTATTGTACTGAATATGTGGGCAAACTGTTAATTACATCTATTTAATTTGAAATAATATTGATAATTTTGATTGCGTATCATGGTCATTTTCTTTGCACTATAAAAGTATGAATAAAAAAAATTTAATTGAAATTGAATGTTTCAAATATTTAAATACAATATCAAGTAACATTGTCAGGGAATATTATTTAACGTTGAAATGCAATATTTTTCGACATTCAAATAACATGTCACATAACATTGTCGCGGAATATTATTTAATGTTGAAATGAAATATTAAATAATATTTTATAATATCAAATAATATTATTTAATGTCGAAATGCAATATTATATAATATTATCTGGGTGGTGTCATTTTAATATTTTATAATATTATCTGACAATATTTTATAATATTTGCCGATTAATAGTTGCTACTTGGGTAGCGTTGAGATTGCCTTGTTTTTATGCTTTTCCTTTTATTCTCCTTTAGAAAAATAAATTTTCACGGGAGAGTTGCATTCATTTTAATATTTGTGCAAAACAATTTAAGAAATACTGAAAGATATATAACAACCTGTATTCTGGTATAGAGTGATATTTTTACATAATTAGAAACGGAAATCTTTTGGTATGAGGAATTTAATATGAAAAATTTACGTTCAAAAGGTTTCACAAAAATTTCAACTAAAGATAGTAGCTTACTTTTTAAGTCTATTGTTAGACAATTAAGTTAGCTTCTTACTTTTAAAACTATTAAAAAATTTCAGTTTTGACAAAATTCTTCACCTTGTATGTATTAAAGCAACAAAATAATTTCTTTTAATATATTTGAAAATTATTTCATGATTTAAAAAATATTATTGATTATAAAAAGTATTTGCAATTAGTAAAACCAATTAATAATAAAACAGAAAATTAAGTATTTATTTAAAGCTATTTAAAATCATTTTATTTTTTACTATCTGGGAAATTAAAAAAAATATTTCTGATTTTTAATGAACAAAAGTGATTGAGATGAATATATATATATATATATATATATATATATATATATATATATATATATATATATATATATATATATATATATATATATATATATATATATATATATATATATATATATATATATATATATATATATATATAAGGCAAAATAATATTTTAAAACTATAATATGATATTCATTGTGATAGCTATCTTATATTTTTTATTTATTTAAGATATTAAATACAAATACTGCTTAAAAATAAACTAAATTTCCTAATAATAATTTGCAAAGTAATTAAATAAAATTCATATTTAGTGTAATGAATTATTATAATAGAAACTTCAAAAAATTTTCGAGCCGAACATTCTTAAAGTAAACTACTAGCACATTTTGGTTTCTTCAGCTGACAACGACTGATGGATTTCCCCGTTGAAAGTCATTAGAATGTGATTATTGTCAGGTGGTCCAAAGTAAAATGGAAATAGTTCTCATTAACAATTAGGGACTTTTGTATTATTGAAAATGCTCTAAAGGGGGAAAACGTACAATGCAGTGAAAGCCGAAACTATGTTGCCACCACGAAGCAAACATAAAGCACTTTCTTCACAGAATCTCAGACGATTAAGTGGTTAAAGTAGCTAGGAAAGACTCACACTTTAAATAGTTTTGACATGTCGACTGCCTAGTGGTCTAAGAGACTGCTGTAAATCTATCACGCTAATTTGTTCTGGGGGGACATTTCATATAATGTGGTTAATATTCATCTGTCGTCAGGAATTAAACTGGAAGGCTCTGAAGCACTCATCCCGCCAGCTACACATGAAGAAGAATAAAAGGCAACACTCATTTGTTTTTCTTCAATAGTGGATGATATCAATACCGGAAGCTTTTTAGCTGAAAATCAGTGAGACTATCACACTATCACTAGACTATAGTGAACATACTCCAAAGAGAAGAAAAATTCTTTTATGTTTTAAGATGTAGGGTTTCAGAAGATTATGAAGTCTGTGCTTGATAAAGTTGGAAGTATCAATCTGTATTGCAATGATGCCAATTCATTATTAAATTTGTAAATGTGGTCTCTTTCCTGAATCTTTTTTTTCAAGCTATATCATATTAAAAGAAACTAACTGCAGTAAATTTTAGATTTCAACGTCTGTTGGAGCGAAGAAGATTCATTATTATGTCTAGTAATTTGCGCGTCACCCTATCTGTTTTTAGCACTAACACTTTTTAAAAGAAAGTAATTATGGTGTACTTCTAAAGATCAACATTTATTACTGTTGTCATATTTGCTAGCTAAGAATGAAAGTAGAAGTACTTACTTTTATCTTCGCTAAAGAAATGTTAAAATTTGTATTGACAATGACATTTGTACTTTTCTTATTGCACTGAAATATATGTCTCTCTTCAGCTTGATGTCTTCTTTTTGAGTGATTACAATTTATAGTACCTAATTTAATTTTATTCTAATTAGAAAATGATTGCCTTATTTTTATCTTTACGAGTTGAACTTCATATTTTTCTACATATAAGTTAATAAAACAGAAAAAAAAGATATGAAATAAAAATGCAAATTTTCTTTTATGAAATAAATCAAGTATGTTACGTTACTCACTATATATATATATATATAATGGATATGTAGATTTCTATTAATTTTTTAGGTCTTGGCAACCTTAAGTGTTGCTAAGCGAACAGTTGATAGATTTTTGCTTAATATCTGTAAAGCGTTCTGCCATTTAAAAGCGATTTGTGTTGTTTAAACTCAAATAAAAGTCCATATTAGTCAAAAAATATATATGAATAGGGAATATTTTGGTGCGATTATTTTCATAGTGCTTAGATCATCTAGAAAAATGTTTTCGATAAACTACAATATTTATGCAGTGATGATGCATTATGCTACATCACTGTAAAACTCTGATATAACAAATCGATTGTTGACATTCACACAGGAAACAATTCATGAACGTTTTCCAAACTCACTGATTGCACTTGAAAATAATGATGTTGTGGGTCAACTGATAAAGCAAGTTCCTAATAAGATATGATGTGAAACTTCAGCATAGTTGGGCATAAGTATGAAAACATTCAATAGGAAATTACATGAAAACTCGACTATGAAAACGTATTCGCTTTGAATAAAGCATAATTTGACAAACCTTTAAAAGAAGATTCGTGTTGATTGTTCCAAAGTAATAACAAAAATACGGTCAAGATGTATCAGAACTAGAAAACAACTTCTACAGACATGACATATAATGGATCTATGCATATGACACCACACCAAATTCTAAATCAATTGCGTTAATCTTAAAGTTCAAGCAAATTCCAACGAAAGTGTTACGCTGATGAAACACATCGAAGTAAAGGGTTATCTATTTCTTCTTTACCAGTCATGTGGTTACCATGACGTAGGAGAAGCAAAAAACCATCATATATCGTTGGTACACGCGACTATTCCCATGAAATTAATAACACCTTATAAGTAATTTTAAAGACTTGATATAATTTCAATCTTAATGTAATTTGATATATTAAAGAAATTAAAATTAAAATATATACTACCATTTTATTTTATTGGTCCCCTGGAACCATTTTTAAACTTTGCATTCTGAGATCATTACATAAAAAGTATGCAAAAGTAACCTCAAAATGTCATCTAAATTTTGGCCTTATGTATAGTTTATTTAAAAATTAATGTTTTTTGAAAAATTTGAAAAATGCCAGGATTTGAGAAATTACATCATTATTCTCGAAAAATAGCATAAGATTTCACATATTTTTCCTTATTAATATATTTAATAGTAGTTTATATATATATATATATATATACATATATATATATATATATATATATATATATATATATATATATATATATATATATATATATATATATATATATATATATATATATATATATATATATATATATATATATATATATATATATATATATATATATATATATATATATATATATATATATATATATATATATATATATATATATATATATATATATACTACTATTAAATAACAAACTTTGCCTCCTCATATTTGGTAAATAATTGTTTGAAATTTAAGCCGTTAGATGGTATTCAGCATTAAATATCTGACTTTTAATTCTCCTCTTAAAAGAAATGTGTGGAAATAAGCATACATATCTCTCATCTTTTAAATATACTTTTATGTAATATCATATTTCAGAGCAATGCAGTAAGATAAGAATTTTTTCAATATTGCATCATTAATTGAATTGCTATATTTATTGCGGAATTACTTCCGAAATATAATTATACTTTAATGAGATTTATCCACATTTAATTTCATTCCATAACTTTTACTTGATTCTGAAGGAGATTGTAGAAATGACTAAAAGCAGATTAGAATTGTTTTTAAATTTTTTTAAGCACCTAATGCAAGTTTATCTTACATCTGCACTTTAGATGGATAACGGCTTACATTTAAACATCACAAGAATTAAAACTCGAAATTCTCCCCAGTACTTACTTTCTTAACAGATTTTCGGGTAGCACGTTAAAAATTTTAATATTTATATCATTTCGTTAAGATATTGTTAGGACTAAATTGAAGATCTTTCACTTCGGAAATTGTTGTCCGACATTTTAAACTATTGTTGCATACTCGGGATTCGTAAATCAAGAACCATATAATTTATCGAAATTGATTTTAGTTTAATAGCAGAATGCCAAAAAAATACAGTAGATTGCAGTACTACTCAACTCACAACGTAATCTGGACAGCGCACAACACAGTTAACACTATTTCAATACACAAGAAATTGCTCTCTATCGCAGCAACGTTCGAGGCTATGACTCCTCAACGTCTGAGTGCCAACTGACCCCTCATACCCATTTCAAGCCTCTTTTTATAAGAAGAGAATACATCCGAAGAGTTTCCGGACTTTTCCAGAACATTCTGCAACTTTCTAGATGTATTCCTGAAGTAGACAAAAAATGCCAACTCGGTGACAATTGGTGCGATATATTGCCAAATGTGGTGTCAAAATTATGTCACTAGAAACGGTGCCAACTTGGCGAGTTTCCTATAAAATCAGTATATTTTCAAAGTAAAGCGCTTGCCAATCAATGCTACTAGAGAGCGCTTTAAAAATTCATATAACCAAGCCTTTTATGCCAAACTAATTGTAACTTATATGTGTTATAGAATGCAGTATAAGAATAAAATAACTGATCAGGTTAGAAATAAACACGTTTACAAAATTCGCAACATTATTGATCTTTCTTTACTTCTGTATCTTCCCTGAAACCGCCTAACAATCAAAAACATGACAAGACGTGTGAACATTTGTTTGTGTTGATTTGCAAACAGGTTTATCATAGGCTGTCATTCTTACTCATTGTTCGCAAGTTAATAAACTTAAAATAATTCCCATCGCACATTTCGAAACACATTTCTTTTAAATGCAGAATTTATAATAGTCCAAGGACTAAAATTATGCTTCTTTCAAGAAAACTTTCCTCAGAAATGTCTCAGTCGATGGAAAATGTATTTAGATGGATGTAAAATAAATTGTGATTTTACATATATTTAACAATAAGTTTTGTAACTCACATAGTTTGCAAGATAACAAATTTAAAATATTTCCCATCACATATTTCGACACATTTACCTAAAAAGCAGAGTTTGCTATTGTCCAATGACTGGGATTCTGCTATCTTTATGAAAATCATCCCCAGAAATTTTAAATTTATGAAAATTATCCACAGAGTTTTCAATAAATGGTAAGTGCCTGATGTAAATTTTGATTTCGTGTACATTTAATAACAAATTTTGTAAAACTCATCATGAAAATGTAGCTAACAAATTAGTTATTACTGCCCAAGTATTAACTAATCTTAAGAACCTTGTTTGTTAGTTTAATAATATAAATTTGAATTAATAACGTACATGTATTTTTACTAAATTCATGAAATTAACAGCTGATAATAGTTCAAGAATTGTTTATACCATTTCTTAAACTTGAAATTTTTAATTGATTTTAATTGATAGCTAGGGTTTCGTCAAATATATTGCGTAAAAGTACATCTATGAAAAAGAAATTATCAGATTTCACAAATGTAGGTCTTACATTGCTTTTGAAATTAGGATTTGCGTATTTTATGACTAATTGTGTATGATAGAAATAGTTAAAAAGACGTGCAAACATATTGACAAGAAGCCAAAATGACAGGAATCAGTTTTTAGTAACAGTTTATTTTATGATTGACATTTAATTTTGAAACGTATTTTTTATGCTTTATTTCAAATATAGTAATTTAAAATACGTTTTCAATTCTGAAACTGTATTCTATAGTTATGATCAAACCACCCAAGAAAATTCAATAATGGTATAATTTTTACATAATTATTCACATTATTTTATATATATTCGCTCAGATTTTAACTTCATATTTAAATCTAACGTTATTATTTATAGGTGATTTTACATTTCTCATAATATGTTGTGTTGGGATTATTTTCAGTTGTTTTATTATATTAACAACACGATTTGTTACGATATGTTTTTAATAATGTCGGGCATTGGGTGACTAAAACTACACCATAAGAAGGCCAGAAACTGCCAATCATTTATAGTTCCCCAATGGACACCTGTCAACCAATTCAAGGATGAGAGTAGCGTTGCCCGCACCATTCCACCACAATGCCATTTTTAGGGTAGACCTTATTCAATCATCTCAGAAAAAAGGACAGGGAAGCAGAGAGATAAAGTCAGTCTCTGCCAGAAGCGGGATTCAAAAGGACCAATAAAAGCGGTTATAAAAATAACTAAAGACGTAAATATAAATTAAAAGTAGAAAAAGGAAAAATATGTAAAATAATTAAGAAAAATAATTTGAATTTGAATTAATATTACAAGCATTTTTTTTATTTCGAAAATCTAGAAGATTAAATTTTAAAAGAACAAGAAGTTCAAAGTTTGAATTTTGATTGCTCGATTGTTCAAAATTTATGAAATGAACTGAATCCTTTAAGACAAAAATACCAAGTTATTTTAGTTGTGATTTCTCTTTTAATTTTATTATAAATGAACCACACTCAAAAGCTTCATTTTGGTTTATTAGTATACCAAATCATCACATAGTTTCAAATTAGGCACTATTTTATTAAATAAAAATAAAGATGTATAAATTCTGTAGAAAAATTATCAAATCATATAAAATTTCAGACAACTTTTCATTTTTAAGAAATAAAGACAAAGTGGAGAACATTTAGTGGGAATTTTTACAAAATTTTATTCCAAGAATGTAATTCAGAAGCATACAATTTATAGTTTAAAAATTGTTAGTACATGATTTCTGCTTGAATTTTACAAATGTGCATTAAGAAACTGTTAAATTTTAAAATAATAAAATTTTTTGTTATATAAGGAAAAAGTTATTTCATATATTTATTATGATTTTCTTTTATAAAATGTACAAACGCTTTCCCTTAGCAACTATATTTATTCTAAAAGAAAAGCCTATTTATTGGTACTTTCGAAGTGGTAATTATCTATTGGTTACACTTGTCTTATGAAGTTTTTTATTATTAACATACATTTAAAACCTTCATATTTAATAATTAATGGGTAAAAATTTTAGAAAGACATATGTTAAAAGATTTTTTAAACTATCACAAAAATCTGAAGCTAAAAAGAAATCATTATATTATAATGTTTTGACGAGTATATTTTATCTATGAAACATAAAGTGAATATTTTAAAATTTACTTTATTAAATATAAATTTCCTATTAAGTTTTGAAACAATAATTTAATTTGGGCACAGGTGCAGTATAATCCAGCAGGCCAAATTCTGAAATTTTGGCGGATTTTCTTATGTATCTGGCAATCTCGTTTTTATTACGTCATAAATATGGAAACCTTAAGAATTTGGCAGAAAACTCTATTTCGTTAACCCTAGTATATATATCATCATACATGTCACGATACGTTATCTTGGCAACATTTTTTCCTCTTCAGAACTCGAAATCCCTGATTATACAGCACCTGTGCTTTAATTTGAAAATGTTTTCTTTATAATTTGTTAAACTTTTATCAATTTATTCAATGTACTCATGTCCATTTTATAAATTATTTGTTAAACTTAATTCCTTAAAACAAGTGAAAATTTTAACACATACACACAAATCATCAAAATATAATATCAAAATACTCTGAGCTGACTATCTTTATTGATAAATATAAATGAAAAATTTTGTGCCAAATGAATAAAAATAAATTTTGTCTCACAAAAAAACAATATTTACTTTCTTGATATAAATCTGTGTCTATTTTATCTGTAATAATCTTCTGTTTATCCAGTTGCTTTATATCCAGTAACTGCTATGAATATATTTATCAAATTATTATATTTGATAATTAGTAAGTCCTCTTATTCCAGTTTATTAAATCATGCATTTCTGTCCCATGCTGTTTCTTTTAATCGTGGTGCACCTTTTTCCATTGAAGATGTTTTTACTTTATAAATGTATATTTCAATAATTATTGGTGGAGAGAAGTTACAGAGATATGATATTTTAACTTGAAATCTTCATATTTCAAATCTGATAAGACAGATGTTAGGTATAGATATGTATTTTCATATATTATTATCAGTCGGTTTCGAAATGGTTATATTTTAAATAAATATTTTTCTATCGTTACCTGTTTTTGACATTGTTGATGAGCGTAAACTGTAATTTTCTATATTTTTGGTTTATTCAATTTCTTCTATTTTATTTTCAGGTATTATTTCCAGTACTTCTTGAATGGTGTACAAAACTCGGATTATTTTACGATGATGAAAGACATCTGTTTAGGGAAATGTACTGATTTCACCTTCAGTTTTAGAACTTTTTTTGTCCAAAATATATGCTGCAGAGACAGTTTTTGTCTAAATGTATTTATTCAGCAAAAATGATGTTATGTTAAGAATTAAGCCTATTGTAATTATTGTAAGGATGAATAGGATTTCACATTAATATGCGAAAAGCCATTGTGGTTGGAAAAGTAAATGCTAATGTGCTCACAAAATCCATTTTCAATTATATAAATTGCTTGAAAAATGAAGTATTAAACACTAAAGATTAGAAGTTGATCTTGCAATTGAGATTGAATGTATATGCAATAATGGACTCAAAAACGCATTGTTGTTTACAACAAATAGGAAAATTCTATTTCTCTCTCTCTCTCTCTCTCTTTTTAAATTTTTTTTTTGTTGTCGTTGTTGTAAGCAACAAAGTGTTTTAGACTTTTGTATTGCAAAATAATCAATTTAGTAGTAAAACAATAATATATGTAACAATGCATTGTTCTTTGTCTAACAATTTATTCAAATTTATAATTAAAGCTCCTTGAATTTTTATTCAAATTTATTAGATTTGATTATATAAAAAATATCAAAATATAAATTTGCTGAATCATTACTGTTATTTCATTACTTACTTGATTCTTTGTTATAATGACCAATTTTTAGAATTTTAAAAACAATGGAATAAAGAACGAAATAAATAATTTTAAATTGGAAAACCATTTCTCTTTACATTATATAACGTCAATTATTGTAAAAGTGACATTATTATGACACTAAAATATAACATTTTTAATAAATTATTTTTATTGAAAATTTGTTTAACTGAGGATGAGAGTATGAAATGAGTTGCTAAGTAATTTTCCATGATAATTATCTTTATTTTCAGATTTCGCGTATGGTGTATAAGGGGGAACCAAAATGCTAATCCTTTTTAAATTCTTAAAGAATTAAATTTCAAGTCAATTTTATTTTATTATTCTCGGAAACATTATCAATCAATTTAAAATCTCATTATTTAAGATTACAAAAATTAATTGATTTCCTAGAAATATGCTTAAAACTTGATTTGTATTTTTTTGACTCCTAAAATTATCGCATACAGTTTAGTTACCATTTTTACCACTTTTTCCTTAAATTTTGTTTTTTTTTAAAGTATTATGTACTTAAATACCAAAGATAAAATCTATTAAAAATTTCATAAGCAAAAACATTAATTTGTCAAAAAAATTTAATATTCCTATGAAATAATGGATTTATAAAAGAATATTTTAAGAAACGTCTGTAAAAAGAAAATTTGAACAGTTTTAACAGTTGCTTAGGTTTTAATGTAAAACACAAAAACGAAAAAAAACCAGGAAAAACAATTTTTAAGTTTGAGGAACAATGAAGAAAATAAAGTCCTGATAATATATATATATATATATATATATATATATATATATATATATATATATATATATATATATATATATATTTGTGTGTGTGTGTGTGTGTGTGTGTGTATGTGTGTAGGAACATAAAAGTTGAAGCAAGTGATGAATCCATATCCTGGCCAGTGCTATATATGTAACTCATTCAAGGAGCTGCACGATTGTTGGACTATTTTCATATGATTGGGATTAAGAGACTTGGAACAAATGGACACATTAATTTCGTCAGGGTAATTTATTGAGTCTGTTACTACAACCCAATGCGTTTTGCCCTAGAAATGCTTGTGTTGCCACAAAACATGTATGAAATTCACTAAATTGCTTAAAATAAAGAGCATATTCAACAATTGTAAATTTTCGTTCATTAAAATTAATAGAATGTATTCATTACATTAATGACATTAAAAAAAAATTCTAAGCTTTATAGAGACATGTAATATGATGGTGTCGTCCTGGGAAATCTGGGATATTGTAATAAAATCTCAATCTTCACAGAAGTGACTCAGGTTTTTATCTTAGCCAATTTTGATCATTTGAAGAAGAATACTGCCTTAGAGATGTTTATTTGCATATTTGTGAACACGCTACAAAATTTATCGAAATCTATATTTGTTGATTGGCTTTACTATTCAGGAACAATTAGGCACTGGAGAAAGGAAAAAATGGCAACATTTGCAGCTATTAGGCAAACTACTTTTGTTCCCAAATGCGCTTATGAAATTGAATGATCTTAATTAAGTTTTCAGTTGAAAGAATAAATTTTGTACAGCATAATACGTAGTCTATATAATAGTAGAAATCTATTGTAAAGAGTTATACCATCAATAAATGTTTCTTCTACTTATTCATATATTCCATTTCCATTTATTGAAAAGAAGTGAAGTCATAATAAACGTGGCTCAAGAAGCACCTGAATAGCACAGTATATTAGTTGTTTTATGGTAGAGTTAAAAAACCTACTCTAAAATGAGTTACATTACGAGCCATGACATATAACACGAATATGCTATGGTTAGTTATGTAAGACATTTTTTCTTCTGCCAAAAAAGGTGAAGTTTTGTAAAATTTGAATTACAGAGGCCAATGGCAGCTAAGGCGATTGAAATACGATGCCAATGGCAGTAGCTGTGTTTGTGAATTTGTACTAGACATTAAATTTTTTATTCACCAAATCTCTTATAAAAGAAAATAAATTATGGCGTAGTTAAGAGCAGTATTTGTAATTTTTTAGGAATATTTTCCAAATTATCCATTAGTACCAATATATAGGAAAGTATTCAGATAAAAATAGCTTATTTTATCTTAACCATGCAAATATTGAAATTTGTTTAAACCAGATTCCTTCTTTTCTACTGCTTTCATTTTAGTCGTCGATTTTGAACGCTGTGATTGCTGTTTATCAAAAATACTTCTCGGTGTGTTACGAGATCTGAACAATGTAAGTAGGTCATATACTTTACTGAAAAATTTGATAAAAAAGAAGACAAAATTAATCTGAATGATATTAGTACTAGGCTTACGGTACATGAAATTTAGATGCATTTTGATGTTTATTGAATTAGTTTTACTCATACAAAAATTATACAATAATAATTAATTTGAATGCAATTATTAATAATACACGTAGACTGAATGAAATATTCGGAAGTATTTTACTAAAATGCTAATATTCAAAACTTTCTATAAATTTATCCTTCATATTTTCATTTTTGTATAGTCATCAATTAAATGCCTTTTAAGGGATTTCTTATTTCTTTAAACACATGTATTTTTTCACCCCTCTAATTGATGTGATTGTTAGAAATATTTACATAAGAAATGTTCGTAACCTTGTGTTAAGCGGATCTTTGTCTACGTATTTGCTATGGATTTTCGCAACGTATTGCTCGTTTTAAGAAAATGTAGGCTGAAACGTATGTTTCTAATCATGATTTAGCAATTGCTTTAGGGAACATTTTTATTAAAACATAATTCGTATTGATAAACAAAGATGTTGGAGATTTAAAAAAATACTTTCGAACCATTTTAATTAATATTTATGTATTAATATTTAAGTATTTTTATATTTTCGAATATATTTTTATTAACGTAAGTTAATAAAAATATATTCGAAAATATAAAGTATTTTTATATTTTCGTATTTTTATTTAAGTATTTTTATATTTTCGAATATATTTTTATTAACGTAACGATTATTTATTTCATACACTTTACAAACTACTTAAAACACCATAAAACTTATTACATAAAAGACAAATACTGTCAAAGTTTTATAGAAATTTCCTTTAGATTCTCTAGATACCTTATGACCATTAATAAGATTCATGTTTCAAGATATACCTAATAACTAACTGCTCAGAATTTTCAAACAGATTTCATTTTCTTTACTTTTGTAATTCACAATTTAATTTTGTTAAAACCCTTAACTTTTTTTTTTAAACATCTAGAAAAAATTACGATTTATCTTAATTTCTTTAAAAAATATTTTATGATTATCAAAAATATTTGCAACCATTAATCATTCAGAAAATTTTAAATTCTTAAATAACTAATAGCATTACAATCAGTCAATTTACTAATTATTTTTGGTCCATTAAAATTAAGGGATAAGTAGCTTTTTACTTATCCCTAAATTCTTAGAATAGAGAAAACGTGATTTCATCACTATAGCTATTTCTGTTCCTTATAACTCTTAATTTTCAAATAAGCTTCTTAATAATTCTTTTTTATGATTTTTCATTCCTTTAAAGCATCTGAAGTTTTTTTTTTCTTTTTTAGGTTAAAATATCCATTTGAACTACAACAATAAGATCACAAAATGCAATAAGCATCTTGATAGACGCGTGTTCATGAATTAATAAACAATTTTTAGTGATTTAGTTCATTTTAATATTAAAGTAAAAGTTATATTAATATTATTAGTATCAAAGTAAGAATTATTAATATTAAATATTTTAATACTAAAGAGTATTACATATTAAATATTAAAGTATTACATATTATAGAAACACCTTACTTTGTATGAAGAAAATTGTATTTAAATTAAATTATTCCAGTTTGAAAACTATAAATGAACTAAAACAACAAACACTCTTAAACGTAATTTTTTTACCCAGGGATTTAATTAATTTTAATTATAATTAAGAATTGTTTACTTTGTAAATTATTAATCTTATAGGACCAGAGATCTTTGGTGAATTTCGTTTTATTTTATAAAATCTGATTTGAGGAACGGTGGTATGTCATAAACAACACATAAATATTATTATTATTATTATTTTGCTTCATATTCTAGGTCAATAATCTAACAAAAGTTTATTTGGGTGCAAAAAATTGAGTAACTTGGTGAATTTCATTTGATATTAAAACTTAATATTATATTCATGAATTGATATTGATTAGTATAAGTAACTTAAAATATTGATCTGCATAATATACCATAATGTTATTAAAAAAGATTAAAAATTTTTCTTTCATTAAAAGTGAATCAAAAAGCATTTCATTCGTTCAAACATTTTACTTGCATTTGCAAATGAAATAGACCCTTTAGTTATCTACAATCAATTTTTACAGAAAAGAAAGGGATATTTTTAAATTTTGTAATTATTAAACTTATTTTCTATTTATACCACGATCACGTTTCCACGAACATCTCGAAGAAAAACCGAAAAACCTCTAGCACCCACCTCCAATGGACTGGTAGCATTTCGGATGTGATAGAGTGAACTGCAGTTAGATCATTAAAAGTTATCTATGAAATGTTTAGTATCCTTATTTAAAATACTTGTCATCTCCGATAAAACAATTGGTTAATAACATCTCCACCTTTTTATTAGAATCACGATAGTAATGAGGGTCAATTAATAATGCCTTCTGCTGGTGTCACACTTAATAGTTCTTATGGCTGTTTTCCATGAGAACTATGAAGAAGACCAAGTGAAATCATGTACTAGGCAAAATGCCTCGTTCCCAATAGACAAAAAGTATCGTTAATTGCAGCAAAGAACAGTCACGTGTGATTATCATTTTTAGATTCGAATTAAATATTGATCAGATTTAGTCGTCACAGAAACCACAAATAAATCCTGCTAAACACACTTGACACTTAAGAGGTTTTTGCTAGCCACAAACATAAAATGGTTGCGTATTAGTTACCAGAAATTACAGATATGTTTGTTCAAGAAGGTCATAAAGCCAGAACTAACATTACATAAATGTCTGTGAAGCATCATATAATTGTTAAATAGCTACATTCAAATCTTTTCTCTTCAGCGTCCACATTTGCTAGGATACTACTTTGTGGTTTCTGTTCAATGAACGTAAGCATGTTTTCCTCCAAAAGAGGAAGGGATGTTAATTTATTTGTTTCGTATGTTGTTCTCGATACGACAATATCTGTCTTGTTATATATGTTTGTGGGGTATTTAACATAGGGAAAACGTCAATTGCTGTTTACATCAATCGCTACCAATTTAATGATCTTCCGTTTCTTAACATTTGATAATAATTTACTTTGATCTTCTTTGTCCGTAGTAATCAAATCACTCACGCTGAGTGATTATATTCAATGGGTTTGATGATAGGATAGGTTCCTTTTAGAGGGCAGTCAAGTACATAGTGCATAGAGACGCTCTCTTCTCCTTAGTTTAAATATAACGTGGTAGCTTTCCCTAGTGTATGCACATGTATGTAGAAATGGCCATGACATGGGAAAAATAGTGCTCAATTTGATTTGGGATGGTCTAATCAATCGTATTATATTGAATCTGAATATATTTGTGTTATCTTATTTGGATTGCCATTAATTTATAATTTTATAAGTAGTGTTTTTTACCCAGTAAATAATATTACGTAATAGTTTTCTGTGTTATCTGGTGCCCATAGGTTTGCTTGTTTTGTAGACTGAGCTGCGTCTTCCGGGCCTCTGATACTTGTGGGAACTGGAATATTGTGGAATTTAATTATATTTGAAACTGAGAGCTCATTTAAAGGAACTAGGATTCTATGCAAGTACTGTTTCATTGTTTGTATTTTGTAAGATTAAAAGGCTAAAATGATGAGGTATGCATCGTGACTGATGTTAGTATTTTTCTGAAAAACTTAACTGTTCAAAAGTAGATATGCGTATCTTATGTTGTTATCATTCTAGGATGTGTGTTTTGTGGTGGTTTCTAATCCTTCAGAGATCTAGAAGAAGTTACACCAGATCCATCACATCGTGATCCTTAGCGAAATACAGCATCAAAACTGGACATGCATAAACATCCGCCAAAGCAAACCTCAGACTATGTAGGATGTGATCGGGGGAAGACGGCTTCAGATTGAATTTTAGACACAAAAAAGTCCTTGATCCTAGATTCAAATTTCATGCACCTCAGGTGTCCACTTAAAAGTACTGAGAGAGCCGTTTGATCATGTCTGTCACCTTCGAAATGTAACGCACCCCCAGGGGTCTTCCTGATGAACCAGGCATGCACTGGAGGGTTGAGCCAGTATTGCCAGCTTTCTTTTTTTTTTTTGATGGAGAAAATTTCTTTGTATATAAGTTTGTTATCATTGTTGGGCAACTCGGAGCAACCTCTTTTGGTCAAGATATCTGCAATTTCGTTGAAAGTGGACTTCCCTGTTCTTGGCTAAATTTTTGAGATTGTTATTTATCTTTATGCCCACAAGGTCACACAAGCTTCGTCAGTCATGTATGTACTGAACTAAGCTGCGGATATCAGTGAGGAATCAAATGTCACTAGATCTAGTGTTGTGGAGGATGATCTTTAATGTTTCATGTATGGCGATTAATTCACTTCTGAATACCGAGCAGTTTTCCAGAAAGCGTCTAGAAATCTTGACTGGAATGGCGTTTACACCTTTATTAGATTTAGGACTAAATGCTTAGTGTTTTGGTCCCACAGACTTTTAAGTTTAGAAATCTAGAAGAAAACATCAATTCGCGGAAGGATATCGAATGTGTTTAAGTAAACAGTCTCCGCTTTAAGGATTTTAAGTTTCGCCTCTGGCAGTGATTGCTAAACATCACAAAAGCTTTTATGCTCGATAACAATGAAAACTGTCAGTTAAATGTTTTTGATCTAACCTTACTTTTTGTTTAAGATTTGTAAATATTTTAATAATTTAATTAAATGTAGTGTTTGAATTAAATATGAGTTAATATATTTTGTTATCAAAACAACTGGAGTAGGTGACCTTGACGCATTAGTTGGTGATCCTGACACTACAATTTGACATTGTACTACGCAGATAGTGTTACTTTATCATGTAGAAAATAAATAAATATTATATAATCTCATCAACTGGGTGATTAGATCATAAATTGCTTCGATTTGGAATTCATCAGTATTGAGATATCTTGACCAATATGTTTGCTACTGTCAAATCTAAGCACGTCTCTTAGGACCAACTTCCTAACAAACTGAAGGTGAATTGGTATCTTAACATTTAAAATATTAAGTGGGAGTTGTGGCTCTATATACCATCTTGATACAAAATAATAATGACCTTTAGGGAATCTTTGACTTGTTATTTGTTACTATTTGTTCCTAAGCTGATTCTGAGTAAAAAACTTTTAACTGCTCTTTAATACGAAGTTTTAAGAAGACTTGATTTCAATCTCCAGAAATGCGCAGCTACATTAATTAAGTAGTCGACAGACAATTATTGCTTTTGCCTCAATTTTTAAACTAATTAAGGTTTCGAGTTAATTTGACCTTTAAATATGATCAATCGAAGATGGCTTTTATTAGTTTACCATTAAATTAAAACAATAATTCGTAAGAGTAATTTGTATGGTTTGGGAAACATTATGATGTTGTTTTTACTTTAAAGAATAGTTAATTAGTGTGTAGTGTCCCAATTTTTACATGCTTGTCCGGCTATCTTCCTAAATGTTTATATAGTTTTCCTATATTCACTTTAAACACTAATTACCTATTGGTCAGTAATGGTTGTGAATGAATACTTACTTATATATATAAACATAAAATTAACATTAATATCATATATTCCTTTAGAAAACATATACTTTTTCTAGTTTCATTTATTTAAGGAGATTTTAATTTCATAAATGATCTAAGACAATAGTTTAGATTCTGAAAGGATAAATTTCTCATCTAAGCAGTCTTTGCATTGTATGACAATAACAAAACGGATAAATCATAATTTCATTTGAAAAATTAGATATTTATATTATACATAAAGATCTTAGTATTGAGGTAATTTTTCAATTTAGTGCAGACTTAATGACATTATTATAAAGATTGCAAACTTTGTTTTCAGAAAATATTACATATATAATAAATTACATTATGTCTGTACCAATAAATTATAATTTCTCTATAAATGTGAATTCCATATAATTAATAAACCATTGCAAGTATATTTAATCTGCCAGTAGTGAGCCACTTGAAATTATTTTGCGTAAGTTTTTAATCAAGAATTGAAACAGCTTCATTCTCCAAATGAATTAGTTAAAAGATGAACTTGAAAAAAATTATATAAATCTTTAAAGTAACGGTTGTTAAGAAATAAAAAAATAAATGACCATGGATCTTTCTAAAAGCGTACAAGTATACTAAAGGGTAAATTACAGATGAATATGTCCAATTAATAAGACAATTTAATTAATTAAATTTAATTTATGAATATATACTTGTGTTGTGTGTGTGTCACATTTCTCACATATGAGAATCTAAAATAAGAGTATTTGATTTTACAAATCTTGAAAACAAGTGAAATTTATTACCAGAAATTAAAAATACTCGAAAGCCTTCTGAGCTAAATTATTTTACATATAAACAACTAAAAATTTTGAAACAAAAGAAAAATTACATTAAATTTTGATATTCCAAAACGATATTCACTTTATCTTTCTAAGTCGGAGTCTGATTCACTTGTAAAAACTCTGCTGCATTTTCATATATCTGTTGCTTCTTCATGGAATTTATCTATTTGTAATATATTTACTTAACTTTTTGTCTTGTGAATTAATATTATATTATGATTTTGAAGTACAGTATGTCACGTACATATTTTTCTGTCCTCTTCCTCACGGTGCATGCTTGTTTTACTGAAATATCGTTTTTACATTAAAAATTTCCCAATTTTGAATAAACATTAATAGCTTGATAGTTATATTTTGAATATTGATTCTTCCTTGATGGTACATTAAAGTGGATGTTCTCCAATGATATTTAGTCCGGTGTTTCCATAGTCCTCCCAAATAAAGATATTTCTGGCAACTCCAGAGTGTACAATGGTATACGTAGTTCTGTTTCTGGTGAATTACAAAAAATACTTCTCAAAGTAATGAAATTTTCTTCCTTTTTGTTTTATATTTTAAAATTTAAATATTGAAAAAATCTTGGTGATAGAAAATAATGGTATTTAATTTTAAAGCATAATGGAAAATATCATTCACTTAATTACTATTTGTTCTGCTCAAAATGTCTGTCGTTTTATAAAAATGTTAAAAATCTAAAGTTAATGTTGAAAATTTTTGAAAATGCTTAAAAAAAAGAAAATTTAGAAATAAGTTAAACATTATTTGAAAGCTAATAAAAAAACATGAAGAAGTATTTAGAAAACTCTATTAAAAAAAAAGTGTTGATTCTTTTAGAATGAAAATATTTTAAATAAATTAAATAGCAAAGACATTAAATACCTAACTAAAATATTAATTTAACAAAAGTTAATTTGATATCAAACTTTTCGGTTTCCATGGTTACACCCATCGTCTTTTGTGGAGTTGAAAAATCAACGAGATTTAAGGAAGTCTGGACTTTATTCTTCCTCTTGGGTGTAAAGATGAGTTTTGTGGATGCTGCGCATCTCGCCCAAAGTAGGGGAGAGTGGGTGCTGCGAATGGCATTGCAGCTTGCGCAGTCTTCGAATGTCCCTTTTGGCAATGTGGTTGCTAGGATTGGAAGAATGTGTGATTCGCACAAAGTGGGCGAATGTGGGTGCTTCAGGTGTTCGGAAGCTCACACCTTCTCTGAAGTCAGACTGCAGTCTGTTTATTAACAAAAGCAAGGGTGCAATCATGGAAGCCGATAATTTTTTGAAAGCTTCTGACTGTTTACAAAAAAATTAATTGTTGGTTTTTGGTTTAGTGATCAGTCTATAAATAAGAAAGACTATTATACCTCCTGTTAGGCAAATAGCTGCTGTCTTAAAAATTTTGGATTTATGAAATGAGGGTTTTGAGTTCGGAGTAATATTTTCTATAGGGCTTATTGGTTTTGGAGTCAATTTATTATCTTGTTCTTGTATCTGATCTTGAATAAAACTTGAGGATTCGGGTTGCTGCTGAGTGAAAAAAAATTCTGCTGTTGTGCCTTGGGAATCCATGGGAGAAAATAGTTACAATCTGTTGTCTGTAAGCAGAAGAATATAATTTGGTTACTGATTAAATGAACCTTTTGTCAAGCAATTATTAATTTATCACATTTTATTCTTTACTTTATTGTAAAAAAATTATGTTATAGAATTTAAATTATGTTATTTTTCTATGAACTTTATTAACCAGAAAAATAATGAGAGGGTTTCCAAAGACTTATTGATTTGTATTTCAGGACGAAAAAAATCTATTTGGTCTCTCTTTATGGAGAGAAAAACAACGTTGTTAATGGTATTCAATTTTTATTCTATTTAATAACTAATGGCCACGCCTTTAATTATCTTATCTTATTTGAAAGGGTAATTAATGATTTTACCATTATTGTTTATAATGGTTTTAAATATGTTATTGTATATAAAGATTTTAAATATTTACAACTTAATTATAAGACAATTGCTAAAAACCTTATTATCAGAGTGTGTTTACATTATTAAATTTCTTTAACATGATAGGAAAAACATTTTGCTTTGCATTATTCCACAATATGTATTACAATTTACTGTTGCATGTGTGATTTATGATTAAAGTAAATAATTTTCTAAAAATGCTATCTTGCTAGTTTCCACAATTATTATCGAAGTTTTTTAAAACTTTTAATGCTTTTTCTTAAGATGATCTATTTGATAAACGTTTTAAAAGAAAAGGGTTATAAAAGAAAATAATTTAAAAGAAAAAGGTTAAAGTGGAATATTTATAAAAATTGATACAATGAATTGTAAATTTACATTATAATTTTGATGTATACTTAACTACTGCAAAAGCAAAATTTAATTGTAACAACCTGTTATTGATAATGCCAATAAGTCAAACTTGGATTTTGCTGCACTTTTAACAGTTTCTGTTTCTGCTATGTACTCATCTTCCTCAGAAATAGTGTACAAATATCTGATTATTTTGTAATGCCGGGAATGTGCTATTGATGGAAACACAGCTATTTCATATTCAGTGGGAGAATTACTATTACCTAGTTTTTCAAGGGGAGAAGTAGTTTTTTTTTTAATGTATTTGTTCCAAAAAGTATAACATTAAATATGAAAACAGTCCAGATGAACCCCGTTATTGTGCGAATCAGAAAATCAGTTGGAATAATAAAAGAAATTATGTTTTCAAAATTAATTTTTAATTTTATAAATTTCACAAATGAATGAAGTTTTTAACGTTAAAGTTAGGAGTTGGAAATTGCAAATGTGATAAAATATTTATATAAGTGGAATAATAATTTCTTATTTGTTGAAATAACAATGTGTTTTTGAGTGTGTTATTGCTAAACAATTGAATTAAAAATAAAATTATCAATTGAGTGACTAAAACTGTAACAAATGAAAAAATACATTGTTCAGCGTTTATATTCTAACAATATTTGGAAATTTATAATAAAAGCATTATTATTAAAATATATTAAGAATATTTATGTAAAAATATAGCAAAAATAATATTTATTGCCATATTAACATAGTTTACATTTTTTATGTATTTCAATTTTTACAAATTTTGGGTCTTGAAACTTTCATCCTAAAGAGAGACAAAAAAAAAATTTCACAAAGTTCTCATACCAGTCAAAAATATAAATGTATTGTAATCAGACAATTTCTTAAAAAAAGAAATTTTTTACAGGTGTGTGTTAGAAATGATTCTAAGGGTAGAAATTTTGTTACTGGGGAATGTTTTTATTATAATTTGAATGAGAAATAGAACATTTTCCTTGTAGATAAGAGATTTAATATCCAATTTATTGTGTATCAAAATTCATAAAGTACTTCTAAAGTTCTAAAACTAGGTGTTTGTTAGCTAGTATGCTCACCATTTTATTAAAAAAAAAAGATATTTTCATATATGTCCATGTTACCAAATATAGTAGACAGGAATAATACATTCTTAAAGTACGTTCTGTCAGTGACATTGGATAAAAATGAACAGCTGCTTTTCAAGAAACCAGCATTTCACAATAGATTAATATTTTAATTCTTAACTGAAGTTTACGGGAAACATTACCAGCACGTACTAAACATTGTAAAATAAAACATTTTCATAATAATTAAAATCTGATGAAGATCTGAAAAATTGTTTTGTATTATTCTTTCAAATTTGACAAGTACTATACATAACCTCATTTGAATTTCCATGTTGCAGAGATCTTTGCACAATTTAACAGTTTCGGATAGTGAATGGAAAATTTATTTAAAAACTATATTTTACATAACATTGATTTTCTTTCAAAAGATTAAAAAATATAATAAACTATGGATCTGTTTCCAGTAAGCAGTCACTGAATGCAATAAAATCGTTTAAATGGCCTGTAATACCTAAAAGTAATGCTAAGTTTTTAAGCTAATTCTCATAATTCAATAATCAACAAATTTCTCCTTTGGTCAATGAATTGTTGCTCTATTAAAAAAAAAAAAGGTTAATTTGTGGTTTGGGTACCCCTTTCTCGTCAAATGGACCATAGACGCACAAAGCTTGATAACCCAGGCTATTTCATCCTAAATGTACTCCTTGTGGCAATCCTGTCTTTTTTGTTATATTTCTTATGCAATTATATATGTATTTTTTGTTATACAATTCGTAAAAAAAACATTGTTTTTTTAATAAAAACAATGGTTTTTTTGTCATATCAACAGTGAAATTCGTTAAAAACAAAGATTTTGGTTTAGTCGTCATAGAAACGTCGTTTTTGCGTAGTGTCACTCAGAGCATTCAACTCCGCGAGACAACACGCGAAAACGCGCCAGTTGGCGACTTTTTGAAAATGATCAAAGTAGGGAACCCAAAACATATTTTCACCAAACAAATGTTAAATCATTTTTATACAACTCATACAAAGTGCTTGTTTAATAAATACTCACACAAAATGCAAATGCAAATCACTAAAGAACTATTGAAATTGCTTATAATTAAGTTTTTCAAAACAATTTAAATTCATCACTTTTACAATAACAATTATCACATGATTTGAAAAATATTTATTGTGCAACTTTTTATCGTTAATGATGAAGAATGAGAGCCCCACTAATTATATTATTCCACAATTATACTATTTCCACTTTTTCAAACACAAGAAAAATTTGAAGAAAAACATCTCACTTTCTCTCAAGGTAGCCATCAAAGCTAAATATTTGCTTTTCTACTGAAACACATTTCCACAAGGAACCTTAAATTATGTAATAATATCTATATTCCCTCTGAAAGTAATCTGTTCGAAAGCTCCGATTTGGAGTAACCGTAACACCCTTTAATTCTTATACCTTTGTTCTTTTACACAGTGAAGAATTTAATCAACAGCTATGATGAATCAATATTAAGAACAAAATCTTTATAAAATTTCGAACACTTATACTTAACAAGAATTCAGTTAATTTATTTGTTATTTTATCTCTCCCTCATCAATGTATTTTTTTAGTTATATCATAATTTTATTTAGGTTAATGTTAAAAGAATTATCAGCCTTACTCTTTATTGCAGCTATATCTCTCAAATTTCAGCATATTTTGTTTTTCAAGTACATTGGATGAATCTGTTTCTATTTTATTGTTTTTTTTAACTATGAAAAGGTTGTTTCATTCTTTTCAGCTGAGTTCATGGCTAAACTATTTTACAACAATTCTCATAGATTTAAAATATTCATGACTTTAAAGAATGTTTCATCTACATCCCATCATATTGAATAGGAGTAGTAAGTCGGACTTGATGATTTGCTTCAACTCGTTGGAATCAAATTTAATAGTATTGTCGAATTTCATTTTGTTAATAAAGTGATTTTTCATTTAGAAACAAAAGCATTGGTTAAAGAAAAAAAGAATTTTTTTTATTGATTGAAGCAATTAACACGTTGACAATAGAACAGAAGAAAATGCAAAAGTCTAAACAAAACATTCACTTTATGGTTAATTTAAATCAGCAATTAAATTTTAAATTTTTTTTTCCTTTTTTGTATACATTGGAAAGTCGGAAGCTTTACTTCATTTTCAAAATAAATTTCAAAATATATCAATTAGTATAGGTTTCCGATTTTTATCATGCATCCCCACAAATTTCAATCTGTTTTGTGTGCTTCTGAATATAATATTTATTACAATACATTTTTTATGATTTATTTAAACACCTTAAAGATTTACGAATGATGTGCGTTGACATTAATTTAATTTATTTCATGTAGAATTTTATTTAAGTACGTTTTAAAATATTTTTCATTGATGTATATATATTTCTAAGCAAACTAAGAAATTTCTAGGCAAGCATCATTGTATATATGAAATTAATCATTTCTCCTACACTATAAAATCAATATTTTATTAAATAAAACATGAAACTGAATCTCACCAAAATTTTAGGGGCTTATTATTTAATCTTAGTCTTATTAAATTATTTAATCTTAGTTTAAATCAACATAATTAAGTTGATTAATATAAAAACTACGCTTCATCTTTGTTATAAAGTTTGAAAAAACTGATGTAGAATTTCTCTTAATATAGCGAAACTTTATATATATATATATATATATATATATATATATATATATATATATATATATATAATTAATTTTAAAATTTACTCGAATTGATGTAAAAGCGTATGTTATGTAAAATTTGAAATATCAAATTAATTTACATTCTAAAAGTTGAATTATTTTGTATTTAATCAAATATATATATATATATATATATATATATATATATATATATATATATATATATATATATATATATATATATATATATATATATATATATATATATATATATATATATATATATATATATATATATATATATATATATATATATATATATATATATATATATATATATATATATATATAAAACTAAATATGAAATTTTACTCGAATTGATGTAAAAAAATATGTGTTATGTAAAATTTAAAATATCAAATTTACATTCTAAAAGTGGAATTAATTTGTATTCATTCAACTATTTAAAGTTTCAAAAATACAAGGGCAAATCATACTATTACAATTTTTAGAAATTTAATAAAATATTTTATTAATATTTTATTTTACTTTTACATTTCAAGGAAATCACAAGTACACCATAATTTTTGCTTTACAGACAGCATGTTGGAAACTTATGGATACATTATAAACTTCAATTTCCTTTTAGTATATCATATACTATCAGAAGGGTACCTTCGACTGTTTATCCAACGTTACTTAAGAGGTCATGTAGAAATTTACCGGTGAGTTCTAAAAACGATGCTGAATTTGAGGCTATATTTCCTTTAGATGGTTTCGAAGAAGGGTAAGGATAGCTCTGGCAATAAATTGTAGTTATACACAAGTAGCATAATACAGCTACTAATATGAAAACTTTATTAATATGCATCTGAAAAGAGAATTAATTAAATTAGTTTAGTGGCAAAAACTGCTTTTAATTTGGAAAATTTATATTTATATTTAGAACTTATGTGAGTTTTCAAAATCTTCATTATTTATATTTTTAAAATCATCTATAAACTATATAATTTTGATTTAAAAAAAGTGAAACTAATATCATATAAAACTAATTTGAATTTTCTTTAATTTCTCAATGAGGCAATTTATATTATTGCTTAAAAACAATTATCTTGGTAGAACTTTAAAAAAATTTCGTTTATAAATGTTATATGTGTGAGATATCGAATCTGCTGTTGATACTGTTTAAATAAGAATTTATCCAATGAAAAATATAAGATAATTCAGTGAAAAAAATAAATTAACATTTGAAACAATCGACTGTTTTCATAATTGTAGCTAAATACAATTCATTTAATCGTAAAATAACTCTAGAATTAATTACATCTAACTCAAATTTAGAATTTCAGAGTATTTAGTTCTCCTTCAGAAAAAATTCAAATATTACTCCTCCAAAATTAAAAGAAAACCAAAAATGCTGTAATGTCATTGGATGAAATTGGAGTTAAAATTTTAACTGGAGCAAAACATGCAAACAACCTTTCTTCGATTAAATAATATATTTGTATTTGATATATAAACTTTATTTTCTATAACATATAATATTTTATATTTCCTTAGGGGATAATATTTACTACCAACTTGATTTACAAACGCAACACATTAAGTTTCACATTGGACCATTCTAAAATTAATAATTATACGTTTTTGTGTTTGAGGGAAATTTTGGAAAATACTTGGAAAAGTGAACAGCAACAAATTTATAGCAAATGGTTCACTTCTCTTATTTACTCTGCCAGAATGTGCATTTTCAAACACTTATCTGACTTTTAGGAGATTCCAATCAGAAATTTCAACAAGACAGTCCACCATGCAAAGATTTAATATTAATTAAAAATTACTCTCTAAAAAGAAAGAGCTAGTCAATTTATAATCATGACTTGAATTTTTTAAAAATGTTTTTCGTAGCGAGTCATTTTTTCTCAGATAACTTTTGAATAGATTTTGATAGATTAACTTTTGAATATTAAAGTAGCAATAATTTGTTAATGAAAAACATTTTCATTGAAGTTCAAATGGATTATTTTCTGAGAAAAGCAGTGCATTTATTTCTCATCACACTGGTATTAAACATAATTTTTACCAATAGGAGAATATTAAATTTACTCTGCCAGAAGAAGCAATATTTGATATTTATAAAAATTATATATTTGATAAAATTAGAAAGGGAATTCTACATTGAGAAATATATTTGCTGAAAACAAGCGGTAAATATCTATTGATAGCTATAGTGTAAAAAAGATTTATTTAAGCAGAATCTCAATTTATCCTTTTAAAAGTCTTATTATATCACCATTTTTTAGGGCTTATAGTTATTTAACTGAGGTTAAAAATCTTCCCGAATCACAGATATTTTTCCCTTTTGAATTACTTCAAAATTCAATATGGTTTTGTTGGTTCTATCCCTAAAGCATACCTATTGTTTCAAAGAAATTCTATGAAATTATACTGACTCCTCTTGAATAATACTTACATTGAAATATATGGTCCTACCTACTTCTGAATATTAATTGTTGAATATAAGTAGTGTGCATATGACAGAGCTGGCGCAGTGACGATTCGACTAAAAAATAAAAATAAAAAAAACCCCATAAAAATTGGCCCCCACCTTTAGAAAAGAATGATATGCTTTACCCATAACATTTTTCACCCTCTTTTAGAAAGTAATTGTCACAAACATCCATAAATTGCAGTCCCAGTTTATAGAACAACGGTATAAAAAGGCCATAATTTTTCCAACCAATTTTAAAAACAATGGATTAAAAAACCCCATTAAACTTGTACCCACCTCAATAAAAGTAATGGCTTTATTTCACATATACCATTTCTATAAAGTTCTGGCCTAGATGGCTGACAACAGCGGCCCTATGGATACCCGGCATCTTTGTGTTTGCTGGGTACATTCTCCTCATTCTACCTGAATCCACAATCTAAAAAATCTATTTTTTAGAGCGAGAAACATCGCTTCAAAAATAGCCACGCCTTTACTTTACAGCTGAAATTAATGACATGCATGTAAAAGGATTGAGCTAATATAGCTACAAATGTTATCAAACTGAATGAATGGATGTGAAAAAATGCAATATTTTTAATGCTTTTCCTAAACATTAAACTATGATAGTAGCTGTTAGATTTTCTTGTAAATAAAAAATTTAATCTGTTTGTAATTAGTAGCTTATTTCAAATTGTCTAAGTCGTGAATTCTTTTGGAAAATAGAGAATTTCGGACTACACAGGTTTTCAGTGGGAGTAAATTTTAGAAGCTCTTCAAGTTTTATAAGTGAAAAAGATTGATATTAATGAGCACAATGATGTCTGAAGATAGAAATACTGCAATTAAAGTGACCATGGATATAAATTGGCATCAGGATTTTCAAATGTTTGTTATTACTTTCAGAAAGCAATTTCTAACATATAATATATTCGATGGAGCAACAATTCAGATGATGTTCAATGCGAATGTTAATTTAAAATGTCACTTGGATGGTGTTCAGTTCTCGAAACCTTGTTGAATGATAAATGGAAAAATGTTATATGCTCTGAGAAATCATCTTCGACAGCTTTTCTTCTCATCCTTCTTTTCATTCACGTTTTCATCAAGAAGAGATTTTGTAAGTAACTTAGAACAGAGAAATATTACAGTTGATGAACAAGTATAAAAGATTACTAATAGGCAGCTTAATATTTCTTTTATTCTACTTATCAAAAATTATTATGTTTGAAAAAAAAAAGGTATGTGTTATGCAGTAAATATACATTTCACTAAACCAACGTTTATGTGTTAATTCCATATATAACAAAATCTTTATAGGAAAGGATTTATGAAAATTTCAGATACTGATATACCTACATCAGATATTTGATGACGTTTTATTTTTCAGAAAAAGTTTCTTGTTTCTTCAATTTAATTGGCTTGTGCTCTGATTTCTAGAAGGTTCATTTTAAATTAATCAACTTATCTGAAGATTTAGACTTCATATAGATTGTATCATATATAAATATTCACAAGATAAAGACTTCGGTTAGAAGACTTTCTTTGATAGTGAAACATGTTTCAAGAAAAAATTCTAAATATTTTGAGATGGAAATGTTTTGGAAAATTGAAATCTTGATTGAAATAACAGCAAATATTTCTAAGTAATCAAACAGTGGTTGAATTCAAACGTGTATCTTCCAATCCGAAGATTGTGATCTTATATTTAGTTTCGATGAGATTTAAGTGGGTCGAAAAAGACACATAATGTTTACAACGGAATGGTTGATATTATTTCTTTTATGAATTGCTTTAATTTATTTTTTATTTTAAAATCAGACGGTATTAACGGTACACCCTAATGAATTTCGTAACTAAATCGAGGCATTTAAATGAGAATATTATAAAAGAGCAAGGTACTGTTTATTTTAAAATTTAGAAAACCATGAAATATATGACATTAATGATTATATGGTTTATTTGTTTGACGCTCAACGGTCATTTTTTTACACGAGAGCTAGTTACACCGAGACCTACGTTTTAAAGTGGAATCCGAACCACTACAAACATCCATACCCCAGGTTGGATTCGATACAACGAACTGTTGAACCGTTGGCAAGAGCGCTAACCATTCGGCTGACAGCTCGGCGAATAAGGACTATATGGAAAGAGAAATGCATGAATCTTCCATGTGTTTAAATTATATATAGAAAATAACTGATTCTACTGTTTGTATTGCTTTCTGTTCTCCTGCTCAGGCTTTTTTAATGAATAAAAATAATTCATATAAGAATTATTAGCAGCTAAATTAAATAAAAGCTTTTTGCTTATTTTTTGTGATAATTTTCTGTATGGGAAAAAACTTTACTAAATTTATAAGTAAATATAAGTTTATATACATTTAGTAAAAAAGAAATAATTAATTATATGTACATGGAATATTTTTTTACTTATAATGTTTAGTCAAAAAATTTTTTACTTTGATTAAGAGCGTAAGTGTCTCAAAAAAAAAAAAAAAACTATTTCAATATTGGTTTAATTTTGACTACATGAAATAAATTAAAATTATATCAAAATCATCCTTTTCTATTTAATAATTTAAATGCTATAATAATTTCTAAAAATAAATTATGAGAATTAGAACCAACTATTATTTTTTGAAGCACTCAAAATAGATTTAAAATTATTGTGACTAGGGACTGATACCGAGAAATTATTTTTACAGATTAATTATTCTTAAATTATATTTTGTAAATACAAGATAGCAACAGCTTTGGACTTGCCCATGCTTACAAAAAGATAAAAGCAAAGATTTACAAATATGGCTATTTCATTGCTCTGATATATTTGTTTTCCTATTTAGTCATTAATAAACATGTTTATTATAAAGGACTGTTTACCTATAAAAAAGAATAAAGTCATGAAATAAGCATGCTTATAATATGTAGGATCAGTTTCTCGCCCTATATTTTCCACATTTTGCAAGCAATAAATCGTTCATAAATAAAAATGTAATCAGATATATTTGCTTCATGAACTTCAAGAATACTTTTTATTCATATAAATAAACAATATTTACGTTTTTCCTTGATTGAGTACACATTGCAACAAAAGTACAAATTAGTATTCAGAGTCTTAGTAAAAGACCTGACACAAAACCAGAAGATCATCTACTGTTTTTTCAACGTTGCCTAAAGGGTGTGAAGGAATTTCATCTTTGCTTCCTTTGACATCATTTCAGTTGTTGATTCTTGCTCTGAAGTTCCCATTTTAGATGAAGATGTTGTAGACTAAGCATTTATGCATACTGCATATATATACAGAACACTAAAGTCAACAGAGTCAAAGTTTCCATAAATTTCATCTATAAGAAAAACATTTTTATTGAATGAAATTCTTTAATACTGTTTCAGTCTTTTTAGTGTTAAAATAAACATTAAAGTGGTTTCAAGCAGCATTAAAATGACACCTATGAGCCTTTTCATTTAGTTTATTTACATAATGAAAAATTTTCATCAAAAATTTATAGTTTTCAGCAATTTATTCACATAACTTGTTTTTAAAAACCAAAAAAAATATAAACAATATTATTTTCTTATAATTATCTCAAAGCAAAAGTTCTTATAATTTAAAATAAAGTTATTGAAACTCATATTCACGGAATTTAAGTATGGTTCATATTAACCGAAATTGATCTGCGAGTGTTTTTTGAAAATTTGTATCATTTTATCTAAATACGATAATCATAAAAAACATAGAATCCTATTTCTTAATAGATATAGAAATAATGACTTCAGAAATAAAAATTATTTCAATATTTTGTATAATATTGGATTGTCCGTTAGAAAGCTATTATTTAACTTCAAATTTTATAAATTAATACTGCCAATTTTAAAAACCTAATAAAAATAACAATGGACAAGTAAATAATTAAATATTTAAAGATGAATACATTTGCTTTTGTGCAAATTATCAATAAAATTTCATAATGGCAAAAAGAAATTGTAATGTTAAATTATCAAGCAAATTGTAAAACATTATATTAAAAGGAAAGAGGCTGCGATAGCTTAGTTTATTACATCATTCCTTCTCGTTTTCGGAAAGTAATGAGTTCGAATCTCGACACAATCGATTATCCATCATGTTCATGAATTGAGGTTGTGTTACATTACATTTACCGTAGTCGCCATGTCTTCCAAGTGAAATGATAAGGAAATGGGTGGCAATTAGAAATTTTCTCTTCTGGATAATCTATTTCTAAATTATGAAATCGATAAATATGTTGCTTCATTTTATATGTTGTCATCACTTCCGCTTCTTTTAGTGCTGAAAGGTTAAAATCCCACTAGCCGGTCATTATATGACACTATAATCAAATTAAATTTAAATGCAGAAAAAATTAATTTTTTGCAATAAATTTATTCAATTGTAATGAATTTAAGAAAACTTATTCCCCTATATTTAATAGGACCAATAATATTTTTGTGATCACATTAATGCTATTTAACAACCAAAATATGATGCATTTAATTAATTTATACAGATAAATTTTATAAACAATTTCAAAATTTAAAAGTAACAAAACGTTTTGAAGTTCATACCTTAAAAATTTAGTTTCTTTGCTTAGAAATAGTTTCTGAAAGAATTCTAACTTCATGGGGAAAATGTATTAGATCAATAAGGTTTAGGTAATGTCTCTGATTTTTGGGATTATAAATTTAATTATTAAAAATTGATTTGTTTTCCAAGCAATATTAAATAATTAAATGCTTGATCTCAAAAATACAATTTAAAATGACATTTCTTTCTTATCCGTAGGAAATTGATACTGAATAAATTCAAATCAAAAGTTATAGTTCATAAAACTGAAATGATTTTGCTATGTATATTAAAAATATAATCTTCTGCATTAAAATAACATTTAACAACTTATATTCAGAAATAACAATTTTATAAAAATTATAAACTCTTTACTAAAAAAAAGAAAATGGGAACAGTAACGTTTTTGCATTTAGAATAATTATATTTTATATTAAAGACCTTATATTTTATATTAAAAAGGAATAAGATGTAACCATATCACGTTATTTTCTTTATTATTTTCTTCTGTTAATTAAAACCATTAAGGGAAATTAAAATGCTTTATACAAAATATTCTTTAAATTAAAATGTTTTATTCAAAGTAATTGAAAAAAATTTAAATTTATTTGTTAATACTGATGTAAATATTAACCAATAAAGATTTGGTTTGAATTTATTTTTTGCTAATGATATACTGATAAGTTCTTGGAGTTATTCGACAATATCTTAGGTTTAACCCTTCGTAAATTAAAACAAACTATTCAAAGTTAAATTTTATAACTGCATTTTAAATATTTTTATGTATAATATTTTACATTTTATATTTATAAAAGTAATTAATACATGCATAAATGTCAGTACATAATTATATTTTTCAATAAATGTATTTTGAGCGTTATTAGGACGAAATTTCCTTTAGAGCAAAAGCTTAATAATTGAAAAATTTTCAATTAAAAATGCTATAATTTAAATATTAATATATGAGAAAGTATTTCTCACCATTCTTCTAAGAAATGAAGAGCTTCAATTCTATAAAATAAAATTAAGTATGACAAAATTTTCTTAATACTTATTAAATGTTAAATTGCAAGGAAAACTCCAAAAGCTCCAACCTTTATATACATTTGAAAAAATCTTAAATTGGCTGAGTAAGAAAATGTAATAACGTTTTATCTTAAATATCACTAATAATAAATTTTCTTTTTATGAAATAAAATACTACAATTCAGAAAAGAACAGGAAACAATGTGTTAAATAATTTATTGCCAAAAATATATTTAAAAGATGGCAGTGAAGCATTTTATGAGTCAATTCAAATTACTGCAGAGCTTATATCTGTTACGTAATTATATTTATGCCACCATTAATTTAAAATCAGCTGCATTGTATTTAATTTCGGAATTAATAAAATATCAAATGTGATAAATAAATTATTATTCAACTTAAACATCAGTTCATACGACGTGTTATCAGAGGATTACAATAACCAAATTGGTTTGGCAAATTCCTAGCTTGTTATATATTTATATATAAGTGACTGAATTCCAACTTTTGTTCAAAACACCAATAGCATAGTGTTTTAAAATATTTAAATAACCTTTGCAAATATTGAATTTAACATTAAATCTGAAAGTAAATAGATTGTATAGAATTAAACATTTACTAAAATTATAAAAAATTAATTTTGCAAAACGATGGGCAATAAAGCAAATTTATGGTTCAATGTTAATTATACTATAATGATATTTACTTCATCTGATAATTTAATAGATCCAAAAGACACATAATGGAATTGATATCAATAATTGTGTTTGTATAGCATAGAAATATGATTAACAAATTTTTTACTCATCTTATTTTAACTTTATTAATATTTAGAAGAAATGAATAAGCATAAGACTATCAAATTAAGTGGAGAATATAATAGGCTTCAGAAAAATTGACAGAAAAATCATTTCTTTTGCTTTCTAATTTTATTTTATTCTAGTTATAAATGTCGAAAAGAAAAGAAATAATTTAATTCATAAACAGATATATGTAGTAACTAATACATACAAAAATCAGACTTTTTAATTATATATTTATTACAATTAAAATATTTTATGTTAGCTTATTATATGCTATATAACTTATTATATGTTGTAAATATTATGTTAGCTTATTATATGTAATATATTCATGCAAATATAAATTATTTTATATGTATGTGAATTCCATTTATGCATATTTCATATTTAATATTTCTTTAAAAAGTGTTAAATTTTAAAATCCGAAAACATATGAACTTGGAAAAGTGAAACAGCCAGCGCACCCCAAGTCTAACTGTCACAAGACAGCAAAAGCGTGGTTACTGTCTTGTGCGTCTATGTCAGCATATGATCTCCGATTTTCTTTGGTGAAAAATAATCATTTAAATTATAATATTGTATTTATGTTATGTCTTTCTGAGTAAAAACATATACAAAGAGCTCTAAGTTTCATATAATAATTTTTGTATTTGTTATAAAGAGGACATACGAAATTTTC
Organism: Latrodectus elegans; assembly: GCA_030067965.1. Taxonomy (NCBI): domain Eukaryota; kingdom Metazoa; phylum Arthropoda; class Arachnida; order Araneae; family Theridiidae; genus Latrodectus; species Latrodectus elegans. The sequence goes on from CM057813.1 coordinate 128,486,079, forward strand.
AAAATCTTAAGAATAAATATGAAGTCTGAAGTGAGATTTTCACTAGAATATGGGGGGGGGGATATGTTACACTTAAAATAATAATGATTTTCTACTACATCTTATTATTTTTTTCATATCTGTGGAACATTCAACGGGTATTCGTAAGATTTACTAGAGCTTTGATCAACTATTGGCGATCGCATGTTGAAATGGAAGAATACGAAAACTCGGAAATGAAATAGTTACGTTGATTGTGCTGATCGAAAGTCTTAAACTTGTCAATAAAAGCACAAAAATCTTGAAGTTAATAACAGTCTAAATCACACTTTCTTATATTCAACCCACAGTAGGAATAACAATGATTGCAAATATTTTATAAAACTGCACGCCTTCAGTATCTGTTGATACACTGCAGACGAAAACCAAAGATTGCCTAATTTACTAGAGAAATAAAACTTGAGTATTGTTTACAGAATCACAATTAGGGTTTAGACCATAAAGTCCATATTTATTGAAGGATTTGCGACAAAATAATTATTTTTGTCAGCTCAAAAGCTTTGATTCGGCTAAACAAAGCGAATATCCTTTCCTCGAGTTTCAAATTGTGGATATCGGAGTTGAAGATATATTTGTTTTGAGTATGCGCTTTTGAGAGTCATGATATAGGAATTTTACACTATTCTTCATAACACGATGATGCCTAAATAAATAGTTTAATCAATATATTTTTTACTGCTCTCTTTTAAGTGTATAGCATTGAAGCATGTTATTTGGTAACGAGTCACGTCATGTAGCACTTGCTTTCATCAAATGATATCAAGATAAAGATTCATTACATTCTTCCCAACCTGTTTGGAGCCACAATTTAAACAAAAGCGAATATTTTTATTAGGATTAATATTTTTTCTAAATAATCACGTCTGAGTTTTATGGCTGTAAAATTTTTGTATATGGATGGGATAATATACCTGTAGGGGTTAATGGAAATACATGTGAATAAAAGTAGAACTTTTAATTATTTTTGGTAATCGGCAAATTATACTAATTTTTTTAAAGAGAAATGTATATGCGCTGGCAATAATTGATAAGATTTGAAAGTTCTATATATCTTAAAATCTTTATTAACATATTAAGACAGCGATCCTTAAGAGTTTTCAAACAGAACAAATAGTAAGAATGTTCAACCAGAAACAAGTGTTACCGGGGCATCCTAGGTTTTTGGTGTTTCTAGAGGTATGGTGTTTTAAATCATGACAGCGTACCCATGAAGTGGCAAGACAAGATGGGAAAAAACAATTAACAGAAAAGTACAAAGAAAAGTGTTGTATGTGAGAATAGACTTGTGTTCAAAAACATTTTTTATTTATGCTTTAACTTTATTTTCTGCTTAAAAGCTTAGTTGAATCCTACGGATAAAATAAATAAACAACTGTTAAAAATTTTTGTTTCCAGCGGTTTTCCTCCCGAAATGAATGTATCTCATTATAATAAAAGAAAACTTCAAACAAACATTTTATTATTGCTTAATTTTCCTTATACATATTACAGAAATCATAATTGTACAGAAATATTTGTTTCAAAAACGAAATATTGATAAAACTCAAATTCCTCTTAATATACCAGATACTAACTCGAGAGTATCACCGACTAATTTTCCAACGTTACTCAAGAGATCAGGTACAAATCCACCAACAATTTCTGAAGATGAAGGTGTAGCTGAAGATCTATTTTCATTATTTGATTTCGAGTCTGTAAATGGAAAACTCTGACCATGAATTGCTGTTATACACAAGCTGCATAATATGACTACTAAAATCAAGACTTTAAAATACTGCATCTGAAAAGATAATTAAGTTATTTTAATGGCGCAATTTTTCTTAATTTAAAAACACGCAAACATATATATTTACGTTTGTGTGCAATATTAAATAAAATAAATTTAGTTAATTTCCTTTAGTCAGTACTTTTTTGAAAATTAAATGATTTATGAAAATTAATATGATTTATGAAAATTAAAATATTTTATGAACAGTTTTCATATGCTTAAAATTCAAAAAAAATTTTTTTTGACTTAAATACCAGTAAAAGTATGAAAAATCTTACCTTGTAGAGGAAAAATTAAATTTTGATATTATGGAAAGTTTTTTTGAATAAATATTGTTATTTATTTATGATGACAAATAACAGGATTTTTGAAGTTGAAGTAAAATACATTCTTATCGAATGTTCTTATATACAGTTTAACTATAGCTGAGTAAGGCCTTTTAACTATGAAATTAATTTAAAAAATGGTGGAATTTATTGCCGAAATTATGAAGTTAAAAATAGAAATTGATGACAATGTTTTAACATTGTAATATTAAATTTCTATTTTCTTCCAAGGACTAATTTAAAATATACTGAGAAATTACATCACGAAATAAGTTATTTTGAAAAAAAAATAAGGATATATTTAAAATTTAAAATGTTGTCATTCAATTATTTTGGATGAATGAGAAAAAGAAAGAGTGAGTGAAACTTTTTTTAAGACTTAAATAATCTGGCCACAGTTACTTTATGCATTTTCATTAATATAATTTAAAGAAAATATTCAAAATTTAATGACTAGAATATATATATATATATATATCAAAATGATAATAGAAAAATAGGCAATGTTTGCATGATTATTTGTTATCATTACATTATCATTTGTTATCAAAAAATATGTCTCTAATTGTTCCCTTTATCTTGTGTACTAAAATTAAATCATAAAGTTATTAAATTTTGACAATTTTGAGTTATTTTTTAATCATCATGTGCAAAAGGAATCGCCTTTACAAAATAATGGTGATTACTAGTGAACCTTCCTTGTATTTTAATTTTTACAAAATTAAATAAATTTCTGTCATGCTGTTGTGAAAAACATATTTATATTTTTTATATGCATTAAAATGACACATGAGCAATTTTTCATAATCTCCAATGCACATTCCAAAGCGGAACAAAAGTATGGGCGTATTCAGAATAATTTGCTTTATTGTAATGGTATTTCGTGATCAAGTATTTATAAAAGAAATACCTCAAAGACTGACGTTTGATGGTGAATAAAAATTAGAAAATAATCAATTTAATCGAAACTGAATAATTAGCAATTCTATAATAATTCAGAATGTTATATATCTAATATTATATACCTTACATCGACAGCAAAAATCCCTTGTGCTAATCATGAATATTTGATATACTTCAAGAGACCGATTGGATGAACTGAGCAAAATATTTTTAGCCTTGTGTTTACAAAACTCAACCAGCATCGGTGTTATCATTAATTTTATGAGTTGAATGAAATTCGAATCAAAACAAATTTAAAAGGAGAACAGCTAAACACACTATAATACAACATATTTTTCTTAGTTAAGCCCTAAACAAATATTCAAAAAGTATGTCTATAATCCGTTCAAAAATGTTGATGATATCTGTTTGAATAGCTCAAGCATAGTATTTAACTTCATTATATCAATATTTTAATAAGACCTGAAATATGGTAATAACGAATTCATTGGAACTGTTTTTAAATAAATTTCAAGAAATTAAAATAAATGGTCACATGCAAACCACTAAATGAATAAATTAAAATGTTTAGATTAATAAGCAGAATTGTGCAACATCAATTTCAAACTAGGGATGAGTTTCTAAATTTACCAAATCATAAGAGGGAAATATATTTTAAATATTTTATTTTTGCTTTTTTGTCTGGATATTTCATGATATATATATATATATATATATATATATATATATATATATATATATATATATATATATATATATATATATATATACAAAAAAACTGGAAAGTCTATTATTTAAGAGTACGTTTTGCTTCAGTAATTTAAGATAACACTGGTCAACAGTGGTTTTGGTGCCAAAGATTTTGGAGGTGATTTTATATGAATTCGATGCGCTGAATCCAAATATGCCATTAATTTTTGCCTATCAGCTTGAATTTTTAAGATATCAAAATTTTAATGAATCATGCATTACACTATTTTAAAAGAAAAACCATGGTTTAAACAAACAAATTAAACAGGGAACATTTATTATATTACATAGATATTGCTTATTAAATACAAAATAAAACAGAAAAAGTCATGATTTAAACAAATTACTCACTGAACATTTCGGAAACTTCTTTTGCGTCACATTCTTGAATGTATTTTGGAACAATTCCGTTTTAAAGTCCAGCAGTAATCTGCCATCATGTGAGTATCCCATCTTCCTTGATAGCGATCCTCCATACATTTTATATCTTTGTGAAATCTTTTACCTTGCTCCTGACTAATGTCTCCTAAATTATCAGGAAAACGGTCTAAGTGGCTATGTAACTTGTGCACCTTAATGCTCATGTTACACCCAAGGGATCTGATATAATTCAGCATTTCATTGACTAATTCAACATAGTTTTCAGCTTTGTGTTTACCCAGAAAATTTTGGACTACTGAAACAAATGAATTCCAGGCTTTTTGTTCAATCTTATTCATTGAATTTATGAAGTCGGGGTCTTTAATCAGCTGTCTTATTTGTGGGCCATCAAATATACCTGCTTTAATTTTTTCCATACTCAGCTGAGGCATTTTTACCCCTATATATGCAAAGCATGACCCATTCTTATCAAGAGCCTTTACAAACTACTTCATTAGACCCAGCTTGATACGCAATGGTGGAAAGATGATTTTCTCTCGTGGAACTAAAGGATCGTTGATGATATTCTTTTCCCCAACATCCATGTTTTCTCTCCTAGGCCACTCTTTTATAACCCAGTGTTGCGTTTTGTCTCTGCTATCCCAGAGGCACAAGAAACAAGGATATTTTGTGTGGCCACTTTGCTGTCCAAGGAGAAAGTTTACCATTTTTAAGTCTACACAAACCACCCATTGGTGTTCACGATACTTTATTTTTTCCAAGACCAAAGTTATAGTGTCATATTGCTCTTTCATTTTCGTTGAGTGAGCAATTGGTATTGAGCCATATTTGTTTCCATTATGCAGAAGAACACATTTCAAACTTCGCTTTGAGCTGTCAATAAATAGGCGCCAATCATCTGGAAAATATTCAGGAAGACCCATTTTTACCAGGATTTCCCTAACAGCATGACAAAATACAAGATTTTGTTCTTCAGAGAAAAAAAGGTAGCAGATCTTTCTCCCTTATGCGATAGAATGTAATTTTCGTTCCTGGTTCAAGTAAATTTTTTTCCTTCAACCTGGAAGCCAGTAATTCAGAAGCTTCTTTCAACAGATTGAGATCTCCAGTGAGGTCATTTAACTCATCTTGATTGAAACATTGAGGAATTGATGATATCGTTTCAAAATCGCTGTCACCTTCAGTAGTATCAGAATTCTGATCAGAGAGACAATAAGCGTCCTCACAGAGTTCTGGTTGCTGGTGAAAAGTTGGAATTGGCACTTCTTCTGAGTGAGGGATAGGGCGTCTTGCAGTGACTAAATCTGGATAAGTCCACTTATTACGGTTCTTTCGATTGATTCCAGTAATATTTACTAGGCAGAAATAACAGTCATCAAAGTGATTTTTTGGTTCTCTCCAAACCATTGGTACACCGAATTTCAGGTTTTTCCTTTTCCCGGTAGTCCACTGTCGTAAATGCTCTGTACAAGTTTTACAGACAATATGTGGTGCCCAGGTTTTATCCTGATCACCAAGTTTACACCAAAATATCCAAGATAAGCCCTCTTTACAAAGTCACTAATAGATTATATGTTTTCCAGTAGCGTGTATTCTCCGCATATGTAGCAAAAAATATCAGGATGATGTACACAGCTTCTTCTACTTGAAATCATTTTATTTCTATTCAATAACACAAATAGTTAGATTTACTTTTTAACAACTCGTTACTAAAGAGAAATTTCACTAATAAGTAGGATTCAATCCCATTTATTAAGAATTTGTCAACTAATCAGTTATATATCTCATATTGTTTGTCTTCTTTTTATAATAAATGAATTAAAATAATAATTTTTAAAAATAATAATTAGTTATTTCCTAAATATTATTATTTTAAATTCAATTGGTTACAAAAGAAGACTGACAATAGGGCAAATATACAAGAATCTTTCCCAGTATAAATTTTACAACACTTGTACTTGAAAGTACTAAATAGAAATAAAGCATTGATAAATAAGTAAATTTATCTAAAAATCTAGAGTTGATACAGAAAAACTGCTTTCATATTTAGATTCAGCAACAAAAATATAGCTAAAATCTGCTCTAAAATCCTAAGCCCCCCCCCCAAAAAAAATTTTTTTGTAGGCCTGTGTAATACATTTATAGGGACAAAAATATTTATGTATAGATTCCACCAAACAATATTTAATACTTCATCCGTTAAGTTATTACAGGCTATATGAACTGTGTTTTTGAAAAAGAGGGAAATATTTTTTTTACTAATTAAATTAAGAAACAGGAGGGAAAATAATTTCACTAAATATTTGTTCTTAAACTTTTGAAAATGTTACATTTAGATGATAAAACATGAAAAATCCAAATCCAAATTTGTTTTATGATTGTATCTTAATTTGATTACCATTATAAACATAAGTATTAATTCTTTAGATCACATTTCTTTTCACTTTATATCTACGGATTCCTTAAAAACAATTTGAAATGTGGTATCAAGAAAGAGATGAAAATATTTTTTTCTAACATACAAAACAAAATAAAAAAACTGCAAATTCATTAGCTTTATAAAATGCAATTTTATTAGTTAGATTGAATATATATTTTTTTAACTGAGATCTAATTTTCCCAATTAAAAGAATATTTAAAATTTCAAAATAACTTAGTGCTTAGCTTGATCATTTTAAGGAAAAAATATCTTGATTTTTGTTTTTAAAACCCTATTTTAAGTCATTTTATTTTAACTGGAATAAAGCGACATACTGAAATAAGAAATATAGGAAAAAAACAATGTTATGACATAAAACGGCATTACTTACAAAAGAAAATTCCTGAACATTTGAACATTTGAAAAATTATATTTCTTGTTCTACATTTTCACATTTTATAACAATAAATTATCATAAATAAAAACTTATTCTGAAATATTTGTTTCGTGAAACCTTCAAGTGTTTTTTATTCATAGAAATATGAGGCATTTAAATTTTCCCATGACAGCGAACATGTGGAACTAGAAATAGAAAATAGCCTTCAGAGCCTTGCTGGAGGACCTAAAACAAATCTTAGAAGATCTTTCACTGTTTTTTCAACGTTTGCTAAAAGGGTATAAAGGAATTTCCTCTTTATTTTCTTTGACATCATTTCTGTTGTCGCTTCTGGTTCTGAAGTTTCCATTTAAGAAGTTGATGTAGACTACGCATGTATGCATGCAATAAATATGATGCATATTTCAGCCAACAAAATCAAAGTTTCCATACATTTCATCTATAAAAAATGATTTCCTTCAGTGAATTTTTTAAGAAAAAAAATCATTTAACTTAAGAATTTAAAAAAAAAAAGTTTAAATTAAAAGATAAAACAATTTTTGTTTGCAGAAAATTAAGTAAATTTACGTTTTGTTGATACATAATCGATTCAATGAATATTCTTTCATAGATTTCAATAATTTAATCACATAGAACACCTTTTGCTAAAACGTAAATATAAAGTGTGGCATTTAATTAAAATATTAAGGACACAAAATGGTTTTCAGTTCGTGCTTAAACATAAGAGCATTTGTTTACATGCAACTAAGAAAAGTGGCTCGTTTACTCAAAAAGATCTTCATTTGGTACAAAACATTCTTGAAGTTATTAATCAGTAAATTTACATTTTCCTCATATAATTCAGAAGATAAATAAGAGAATATTATGATAAGGAGAGATAAATAATTAAATAGAAGGTTAAATAATTAAATTCCTAAAAAATTAAATTTTTACTATGCACAAAATATTGATTAAATATTTTTAACGGTATGCAAGTAATAAATTAACATAAAAAATAAATTATTATTATGAAATTAAAATTAAATTCTATTTTAGAAACAGTTTCAAAATTTTGTCAACTTCATTTTAAAGAGTACAATCTTTTGTTTTAAAAATCCGAAAAAGGTAACGTTGTAATCATTTTAAATCTATGCAACTTTTATTGAATTCATCGTTATACATTTATTTCCAATGAATTTGCAAGCATTTTCTCGTATTACGAAATTTTTAAAAGTTAATTACTTTGCTTTGAGAGTAAATTTTTACTTAATGGTAAACAAAGAAATTATTATAGAATCGTTTACGTATTATTTATTTGATCAAATTATTCTTATAATTTGTATGTTTTGTTAATGGTATATTTGTATATTTTGTTAATGACAATATCTACTTAAAATTTTACTAACATTTATTAGATAACTTAATGTTTATTGTAAAATATAATGACTAAACTAAATTATTCATATTTACATTAATTAAGAATAATAACTACAATTTGAAAAATATTTTATGAGCAACTCATATATCTATAAATGTTTTACATTTTATAAATTTATTTTACATACAAAAATGTATTGCAATGGTTAATCATTTCCTTTTATTCCTATATTTAATTTAGATATTCCATTTAAAAATGACAGGTCATAGCTCTGTATGAATAAAGAAGAATATCTTAACATTTTTCTTAGAAATGAAGCTATTTTGATTCTTTGAGAATAAAACTTAGGATTGTAATTTTTTAAATATCAGTATCATTAAATATTAAAAGGTAAGTCAATTCCTGAAAGTTTTTAACATTATATACCTTTTTAGAATCATTGATCTAGCTGAGTAGGAATTTTTAGTAACATTTTATTCTTAAATACCACAAAGTAATTAAATTTTTCTATGTCAAAATTATAAGAGGATTGGATTAAAGCACAGCACTACAAATGAAAAGTTTTATTGCTGTAAAATTTCAATAAATTGTCATTTATACATTTATAAATCAACTGGAATTGCTTCAAAGTTTATTTCCATCATAAAATTATACTTATGTCACCCTTCATTAAAATTTTGCTGTCTCGTATTTATTTTTGGAGTCATAAAAGATCAAATGTGACAAAGTAGATTTCTAGCGATTTAAACAATATATTATAAAAAATTTTATGAAAGAATTACATAATAAAATTACGTTCTCTAAATTCACATGGTGATAAGAAAAGGAATTCTAATGTTACCTTAATATATCAATAATATGCTATTTTACAATCTTTAAATTACGTGTATATTCTTTCAATATTAAATTTAACTTTTAATTAGAACTTGATTCAAAATGTATTAAAATTTACAGATTTCTTGTTAAAAATAACATGCAGAATACTTTAAAAATATTGCTAAATATTTATAGAATATTTTAAAATTAATTTACCTCAGAAATAACATCTAAAATACAACTGAAATTTCTTCACGGGAAATTTTATTGAAAAGCAATTGCAAATAAGATTTAGTTAAATTAATATGAACAATTTTCAATTTCATTTAATTTTTTCGTAAGAAACATTTCAAATTCAAAAGCATTACTCAACTCTAAAACTATGCAAAAATTCTAATTGATATCAAGGATTTCAATAGTTTTCCTGTTTTGAAATTCTAAATGAGAAAGAGTGAAAAAAATAATGAATATTCTTTATGTACATTTAAGTATATTGTTACAAAGATTTACCAAATATGTGGATTTTATTTAATATGAAAAATATTTAGAATTTCATTTAATTTTTACATAATAAATATTTAAAATACAAGAACATTACTCAATTGTAGAACTATGCAAAAGATTTAATTGATACCAAGGATTTAAATAGTATTTCTTTTTTAAAATAATAAATACACAGAAAGAAACAGAGTGAAATAAAGAATATTCTTCATGTACATTTAAGTGTACTCCTACAAAAATTTACGAAATGCAGATATTTATTTAAGTGTATTTTTAATACAATTTCTTATCTATATATTTTTTATTTTCAATGGAAGAGTTACAAAATAACTGAAACATCGAAAACAGGGCAATAAAAATATTTGTATTAACTTTTAAACTTAGGACGTGAATCGCCGCCCACAATAACGCTCCCAGGTAGATATGCTTGGAGAAGTAGGGCCTTTTTGCAGAAGCATGATATCCATATCCTACTTAAGATTGCGCTAGGGGCAGAGAGAGGATGATAGAAAATACTTTACTTTAGCCAACGCCCGTTCTTGGACTTTCAGTCATTTGACGCTGAGCCTCCCAATAACGGCTGACAACGTCATCAGCTAAATGTAGAGCAAGTGAAGAGAACTGCATATCTCACTTTTAAGAAATCATTATTTAAGTTCAGTTTGAATGGAAAAGTCCTTATTTACATTAAGATTACATGGAGGGAAAACAGTTCAGCCTCAAATTTGAAACAAACATTAACAAATTTGAAACAATTAGCAAATCTTCTGTACAAAACCATTTTTGGATTGAATGATCGTTACTGTGGATTACTGAAAACAGCTGATGATTAATCTCATCACCGAGGACTGGAAATTTTTCGGGATACAGACAACGTTTCAACACATGACCAAGAATTTTCCACAGACGAGTCAGAAAACTGTTCTTAGTTAACTATTTTCCACAACAAGAAATGGTGTATAAATTTTTTTATGATATTATTGAAATTTATGAACTATTTTTTTCGAAGGGAATGAAGTTTTCGAACATTATGAACGCAAATTTGTTCTTTGAAAACTTTTTGAATCCAACACATTTTTCGAATATTAGAAAATGTTTATAATTTTCGAAATTAAGATGATCTTAAAAGCTCTAAGGTGTTTTTTAAACTTACGTAAATTCGTCGCCTGCGTATGAATATCATCTTCATATAGTTGTAATGCCATATTTTTTCATTTTCATAGTTAAGAGTTCATACTGTCGATAAAATTGCTTTCAATGTATAGAATGCATTTAATGCCATAACTATTTCTCAAACTGTTAACTGTCCTTTCTTCGATTGTTGCAGGTGTCATCAAATCAAATTTTGTAATTAGCTAAGAGAAAACATTTAATGCTATTATCTGAAGTTTAAAAGGATTTAAAGCCCCTTAATACGTATTGTAACTTCTTTCTACCAATTTGTAAGCACAATTTGAAAGCCTTTATAAATACCACGATGCTGGCACCCACAGCAACCTCGTAGAAGTAGGAAGAGCACTAGGTGTTAGGGAGAAGGCAACCGGTAATCTTAAGGTACAGTCGGGGTCTCTCCCAACAGTTATGTATGTATGGATTCACAAAGTCATTTTATGTCTTCAGGTTCCCAACAGTTTTAAAGAAATTTCCTGCCAGATGAACAGGCTTCTCTGAGTGCTAGAAAGTTTCTCTTAAAGTAGTACCTTACATATTCCTGCATAATCACATCAATATATCTGTTCATTATACATAGCTGCATGGAATCAATATTGTTTTCACAGTACCTTTAATCAGACGCCATATCTGATTCTGAAAGATATATAAATATCTGATTTTTTAAATACAGGTTTTCATTTGCTGTCGCAATATTTAATACACTTACGCAAATTAACAAGAGTTTTCTTTGCCATCAATATCTGTTACTTATATCCTGAAGAAGTGGAAATCTATATGTAATTTCATTTACAAATCGCATGTCTTTTTCATCATCTTAAACCGAACTAATGGCATCAGCATACGTAAAGCTTAATCTTCATGAAAAAACATTAAATACCCTCCAGATCACACATTTCTGATTATTTTAATCCAAAATTGGAGTATACAGTGATTTCAAAAATTTTTTATAATTACTACTCCTCAGCGTTTATTAATGTATTGTAGTATACAAACCAACGATCATCCCATACAATAACGCACATGGTTTAGTATTTTCAGCATCACAATTAGACTGTAGAACACTGATATACTATTTTATACAGTGAATAATTAGAAAACACGTTTTTTCAATCGGGTGGACAAGATTGGTTATTTAAATTGCAATAGAATGTATTTTTCTCAAGTGTTGCTTTCAAATATGTAGTTAAAGTGGCAGAGATGTGTTTATTTGTCTCCATTTTACGCATAGTTTGAGAAAATTGCTTTATTTTTCCAACAGGTCATTTACTTTCGTATAAATGAATAATTTAGGCAATCGAGTTGATTGTAATGCACATTAGCTGTACTAAATTAATAAATGCTTCCTACAACCCGTTATGTACAATTCCTTTAAATGAATGACATCCAGACACTTTTTTATTACATTCACACCCTTTCCTATTTAGAATAACAACTTAAGCCCCTTAAAACATTTTTAAGTGGATTTAAAACGTTTAAGAATTTAAGAGCTACATTTGAAGTTAGCATTTCAAGTGACTATTTATCTGAAAAAAGAATAGATTCAAATACATAATGTCATGTATAAAAGTACTTGTTGAAAAAGTAGTCAAACACGTTTTTTATCTAACTACAGATTATCATGAATCGGAATATATGGAATTTGTCATTTGTATTCCCATAATGATTTGAGTTCAGTTTAATATTCGTCTACATTTTAAATACAGGACATTCTTAGTGCTCTTTTAATAAAAAAATGATTATCTGTTTGATTCGTTTCTAAATTTTTACTGGTACAATATTTTTTATCTGTTATGGAACAACCAGATTTTTGGGCTAACTTACAAATGTATCAATGTAGAAACCCCACATTGTGATGACATATACAATTAACAGATATTTTTAGATTGTAATGCAGAAGTTTATACAAAAAAAAGCAAAAAGGATTTACAATAAAAATATCAATTGCTAAAAGTGTTCATTCTTGGAAAAAAAATCTTAGTTTTGTTTGATAAAATGTCATAGATACATAACAAAAAATAATTATATAAGGGATATACCCACCCTGATATGAGATACATTTGCGTCATCGATTTTCCCTCCTGTCAATTAAGTTGTCGTTTACCGAAACTGGAAGCGAAGGCTAGGTTTGGCTATAGCCAATTTCAAGCTCTCCCAAAGATCTTCGATGAGAATTTAAAAACAAGAACGTGTCTGAAATCATAGTCACACAGACATTGTATGGGATTCGGGTTTTGAGATCCATCTGGCCATTCCATTCACTCCAAACCAACACACTCAAAATATTGCTCAACTGCTACATCTGTATTAATTTGTGTGTTACCACCAATCAAAATGAAATCTTTGAGAATTGTACCGGAAAATGGGTGGACATACGGATCAAGAATCATATAGTGATATCTTAAACTAGTTACATCTCTTTCGTGGAACACAAACGGGTCGATCAGACCAACATAATTAAACCATTATTCTAACTCCACGATAACGGTCTTTCCCCAGTGTAAAACTGAAGGAATCAGGTGGTTATTCTCTCCAGATCAGGATGCGTCCTGGATTGTTCTTCCATAACAATCTGGACTCTGGCGTAAATAGTACACAAGTGAGCGTTTTCTGTCATCCTGTAATAAAGAAACACCTATCAGTTATTTTTAATTAAATACATATAATTTTTGCATGAATTTTCATAAGATCATTTTTATCATTTATATAAACCAAACATTTTTATTAGTTGAATTTTTTAATAGTGAGCTTCGAAAATACATAGCTCGTTAACATTTTTATTCCTTTGTAATACATTTGTGACTGTTAAAATTGCAACATATTAAAATGCAACATATGAAGGAAATCAAAAGAAGAAGAATATGAAGGTAAAAAGATTTAATTTGAAAGAAATGAGAAGATTCGAAGGGCACGATGTGAATTTCACAGACATAGTTGCTGTGTATTACAGTCTTTTTCTAATAAGGCTGGAAATCGAGCTGGGATTCAATAACAGAAATGGTCAAGTAATTACAGGCATTTTTAAAATTGTTTGAACACATCATTCACAGTAGATAGAGGCGCTGCTGGTTTGTCAGATTTTCATTGATGAACACTTACTATTGCTCAGAAATCTTGAGACCATGCAGAATAAGATAACAATCTAGTACTTATTGTTTCGAGTAAGGTTAAAACAGGACATGAAACCTATTCTCTTATATTATTTTATTCAAATATGTGTCCCTTAGCATGTACTAATTATAGGTAAAAACCATTGTTATAGATGATTCTTAGATCTTATATTAAAAGTAAATAAACTATAAAATCAACCAGGAATAACCCAACGGATTGATTCAGTTTTATAAGGTAGACACGTATATAAATTTTACCCTTTATATCAACTAAAATTCTTTTGTCCGAAATATTTATTGAATATTTTTTTTAATATCACGTGTTCCTTCCATATAATATATGCTTAGATTTAGAAAACCAACACCGGAGGTTAATATGTGAAATTTACAAGGTAACTTCAGTGAATCACTGATAGATTTATATAACAAAAGCTATCTAGAAGTAAAATAGCTGTTCCTTTTCCAAACGTGCAGCTGTTTCACATATACACTGGTGTGCAAAACTTAAGCAACAAGCGGTTTTTCGGCCACAGCTCCCCAACAAAGTATAAGCTAGCCATGAAATTGCAGTATAATATGCACGTAATTCAATAGAAAGATTATTTGCATGCAAATTTTCGAAATAAAACGTCATAGGTGATGCAAGTGTATGTAAACCTTGTGGGTCGGCGCGCGCAGGTCAAAACTGTGATAAAAGGATGAAGAGCACCGTAGTTAAAGACATTCGCTGTAAGTGCAAGTGATTTTTTTTGTGGAACATGTCTTCAAGAAATCATTTAGACGACTTTACTCGAGGAAGCATGATTGGGAAGCTTGAGGAGGGGCGTAGTGTGACCAGTGTCGCCGAAGAGTTCGGGATCAACAAAAGTGTTGTTTCTCGAGCTTGGAATGCCTTTAAAACTACTGGTACAGCTGTTCGGAAGGTTGGTGTTGGCCGTCCAAAGAAAACAACACCAAAAGATGACCGTTACATTGTCCTCCAGGCAAAAAGAAACCGTTTTCAGTCAGCGAGCGCCATATCTCAGCAACTGTGCACAGCCATAGGACGACAAGTATCAAGATTTACAGTGTCCAGACGCCTCCACAAAGGTGGCTTCTTTGCTAGACGTCCTAAACGCTGCATACCTTTAAAAATTTGCCATCAGTGGCACCGTTTAGAGTGGTTCAGAGAACACGAAACCTGGACACTTCATTAATGGAGTCACGTCCTCTTCACAGATGAGAGTCGTTTTAGTGCTACAAGCGATTTTCGACGTCATTTGATCTGGAGAGAGGTTGGAGCTCGATGTCATACTAATAACATCGCGGAAAGAGATCGTTACGGTGGTCCTGGAGTTTTCGTCTGGGGTGGCATTATGTTGAACGGGCGGACTGAGCTTCAGATCTTCGACCGAGGTTCTGTAAATGGAGACCGTTACTGCAATGAGGTAATCCTACCCCATGTGCGTCTGTTCCGAGGGGCCATTGGATCAAACTTCATATTTATGAATGACAATGCCCGTCCACACCGTACTGCTAATGATCAAGAGCTACTGGAAAGTGAAGATATCACACGAATGGACTGGCTAGCTTACTCTCCAGATCTAAATCCCATAGAGCATGTGGGGGATGCATTAGGGAGACGTCTTGCGACACGACAGTATCCTCCTGGTAACACCCATCAGCTGAAAGAAATGTTAAATGAGGAATGGAGACGTTTACCCCAAGAACTCCTGGATAATCTGGTGCTTAGCATGGAGAGACGATGCCAAGCAACAATTACAGTAAGGGGAGGGCATATCCCATACTAGGGAACATCTGCCAGTTGTACTTACGCTTCTTCAGGCAATATGTGTAACGCCACTATATGTCAAATAAAGCCTTTTTTGTTCCATACTCTACTTTAAGCTTTATATTCATTTCTGCGCCGTTATTCTTTTACCATCGTTTAAGTACAGAATAATGTACATCATATTCAAATTTAATGTCAATCGGATGATTTCTTGTAGAGTTATGACAAAAAACGCACTTATGGCTTAAGTTTTGCACACCAGTGTAGTTAACTGCTTATAGTGTTTAAATTTAAAAGTGAAAGTGTGTAAATAAATATCTTTGCAGATACAAAAAAGCAAAAACGATTTACAATAAAAAAAAAGCAATCGAATTAAAAAAGTTCATTCTTGGAAAAAAGAAAAATCACAGTTTTGTTTGATAAAATGTCATAGATACATAAAAAAGGTGTTCTATAAGGGATATACCCAAACTAAGCTGAAATGCATTTGCGTCATCGATTTTCATTTGTGTCAATTTAGATGTCGTTTACCGAAATTGGAAGCGAAGGCTAGATTCAGCTTAAGCTAATTTCGAGCTCTCCTATAGTCATTCGATGAGAATTTAAAAACAACAACGTGTCTACAAACATAGTCAGTCACACAGACACCTAATGGGATTCGGGTTTTTAGATCCATCTGGCTATCCCTTTCGATCCAAACAAAGACACTCAAAATATTGCTCAAATACTACATCTGCATTAGATTGTGTGTTACCATCAATCAGAAATTTTTGCGAATTGTACCGGAAATGAATTGCACTTGTTACAAATGGACATATGGATCAAGAATCATACTGTGATAATTCAAACTAGTTACAGCTCTTTCGTGGAACACAAACGGGTCGGTTAGACCAACATGATTAAACCATTATTCTAACACCACAGTGTTAAATTTATGGAATCAGGTCAGGATACGATTCCCTCCAGATCAGGATACGTCCTGGATTTTTCTTTCATATCAATCTGGAGTCAATCTCAGTAGATAGTACAGAAGTGAGCGTTTTCTGTCGTCCGATAATGAAGACGCAACAAAATAATCGTCTTGTAGAGAGATTTGCATGGTGAAAACGTCTTCACACTAGTACCGGTTATTCTACTCTCTGAAGTTACACATTTATTTGTAACAAATTGGAAGATCATATTTCTTTTGCAATATTTCTTTTACAATATTTCTTTTTTTAAAATATTTCTTTTGCTTTAACACAAAAAATATGTAAGACGATCTTCTGTAGATGTTGTAACTGTCGTTCTTCCTAAATCATGTCTTCTAGACGCAGAATGACTAGTTTGAGATTGATTACAGTGGCGATGGATCATGATCTAAAACACATTTATAAGCGCGTTGCCTGTTACATTCCTATTTCCATCCATCTGACTACCAGCCACCTTAACTAACAGGGCGAATGCGTTCTATCAGACATTACGGGACTATAAATATTATTGTGAACAATTCTGTTAACAAAACTTGAAAATCAACATATGAATGAATTCAAATAAAAAATATTATATGAAGGAAAAGAGATTTAATTTACAAGAAATAAGAAAATTTCCAAGGCAAGAGGTGGATAATTTCATAGACATAGTTGATGATATTTTCAGGTTAAAATTTCTTTTATTTATTAGACTTAAAATTGAGCTAGGCTTCAATAACCGACATTTTCAACTTATTATAAGCCTCTTTTGAATTTCTTCAGCACTTCATCAGAAGTAGAGAAAGTCATCGCTGTTTTTTCTTTCAGCTTTTCATTGACGAACAGCCATACAGAATAAGATAACAATCAAATTCTTATTGTTTCGAATAAGGTTAAAACAGGGCATGCAACCTATGCTCTTATATTATTTTACTGAAGCATGTCTCTTCACATATATTAATGATAGGGAAAAACCAATCTTTTACAGATGATTCTTAGATATCACATTAAAAGTACATAAAATATCAAATCAACCAGGAATGTCTCAACTGATTGATTTAGTGTCATAAGGTAGATACTGTAGTGTATTTTATAATCACACACATTGAAGCAGCCGGAAATTGATAATTACTTTATTCAAAAATGGGACGACACACTTATACACACATACATTTATTGACATAATCAAATTGTCCTGTTTATCAACTTTCTTTTAGTGTAGAACTCAGAGTGTCCTGCCTAATCTCGTTTTTTAAGCATACTACAGATGCATATATAAATTTAACCCGGCATATCAACTAAAATTCTTTGGTATAAAATCAAATTTGAGTATTTTTAATATCACGTGCTCCTTTCATAATATATGCCCAGGATCACATAACTAACATTGGATGTCAGTATATGATATTTACAAAGAAACTTAAGCGATTGATTGGCAGATTTATATATTAACTGCGGGAATCTTGAAGTGAAATGCCTGCGCTTTTTCCAAAACGTGCAGTTGTTTAACTTCAAGCAAACTGCTGATATTAATTTAATTTACAAATAAAAAGTGGTAACTGACAAAAATGACCTTTATATATGAGAATTATATGTATGTATACACATTACTCAAACAATATATGTGGGATTTTAGATTAACAGTTTAATTCTTAATAAATGTAAAACAAATTTTAAAATAGTTAATGTCTGTTTATAATGGCCTGTTAAGTACTTTAGATTCAATATTCTACAACTTTAAATTTTCGTCATAGTCTAAAAATTATTTCAGTTTTTTAGGCTTACAGAGCATAATTTTTCAGATTATGTTGGGCAACAATATTTTATTATAACTTAATAAATAGATTCTGATGAGCTGGTATGGATTTTTCTGTACCGTTTTGTTATTTCTATTTCTAAAATTTGGATTGGTGTACATTGGTTTGCTATGTTGTTTACTTTATTTTTTATAAAAATAATTTTTCAACCTTCCTTTATCAGACATTCTTGGGTGGAATTAGATTAAGATTTTTAGGTAAATGTCTTTCTCGCCAGATGCAAAAGAATGTTTAGTTCTTACAGATGAAAATCTCCCTTCCATAAAAATCACTTGACCCTAATGGTTTGATGTTATGGATTAAGCAATTTTTTCTGTGAAATTATAAGTAGAAAGGCTAAATATAGAAATGAAATAATATATTGTTCCCTATTCTGGTTTATTTATTTATTTCGAGTTTTACGTTTTGAATTTTTTTATTGTAAGTATTTATTAAAATAGCGAAACTGTGAACTAGCTCAATCGCCTGTTAATTTCATTTGTAATGCACAAAAACGATCGCAGCATACTAAATTAGCACACAAAACCAAAAATTTTTAAAATGAATTTCACGCACTTAACATTATTTTATAATTAACATTTCTAAAATTAATATCATTGAGAATAAAAAGTTCAAATTTTATTATAATTTTTGTTGTCAGTGAAAAATTTTCATTTAATTGCAGAATTTAGTAACACTTTCTTGTCATAGTTTTCTTATGAATTTCATTATTTAAAATGTTTTTTTAAAATAAAAACTGAAATTTCTTAGTTAAGTTTAATATTAATTTTTAAAAATCATCTTTTTGACAGTAAGTCAATTTTTTCGATAGACAACGCGAAGATTATATTACATTGCATTTACAATGTAAAATTGCGGTGAACAATATTACATTATTCCCAAAATATAATGCTTAGTACAAAATTTATGCAACGGAAGAAGAAGATAATGCTGTGTCATTAGTTTGATTACAGTTAGTTACTTAAAAATCAATTAAACTAAGAATAGCCTATAATCGTTAGCTTTTACTATAACAATTTTGATATTTTGTTACTATTATTTGAAATGCGATTTGAAAATTTCTTTCTTTCGGGTAATATGAAATGAATAAATATTTAAATTTAATTTCAGTAAATTACTAAAATTCTAAATTTTGAAACATTTTATAGACGATGTTTTAAAATTTCTAATATAAACAAGAAATATAAAAAAAATTGACTAGAACAAAGGTTTAATTAAATGACAATTGATAATATTTTATGAGACATTTATCATATATCCCTGAAAACAAATTCCATATAAATAAATAAACAAATAAATTTTATGTTTATTGAAAAAAGCAATTATGTATATAGAAATTATTATTTCTTTACCTGGATTATAACAATATGTATACAGAATATTTATGTCAACTTTATAACATAATATAATGTTATACAATTATGAGGCTATATAAAAATTTGTGAGGGTATTTGGAAAAATGGCCTGTAATGTATTGAAAAAATAATATAATTAAAATCAGTCAGTAAAACTATTGTAACTTGCATATATCTATTAATATAACCAGGAAGTATAAGTTTAATACTTTCAGAATAGTTGTGTATTTGAGGAATTATATTTTCTGCTTTAAAATTTCTGTGTATTTTGCAATACATCATTAATAGAAGGAACTGTAATTAAAAGTACCATAAAAAACTGCAAAAAATATTTTTATTTATAGAAGCACGTATTATTTACATTTTCTATGACATATGGGAATAGCAATGCAAAATACTCTTCAGAGTCCTGCTAGGAGACCTGCCACAACGTTTAGAACATCTTGCAATGTCTTTGCAAGATTGGCTAAAAGAGGTGCAAGAAGTCTTATTTTAGTTGCATTTGATGACTCTGGCTATGAATGTCCTGTTTTAGAGGAAACTGATGTAAATTGATAATCTATATAGGACATACATAAATAGCACACTACAGCGAACAGAAGTACGGTTTCCAGTAATTTTATCTGTAAAAAGAAAAATAATTTATATACAGGTGTTCATTTTAAAATTAAAATTATTTAATTTTATATTTTAATTATTTGACTTCTTATGGTGAAAGAAATTAATTCTTGTTAGTTGAAAATGATATCATTTAGCAATTGTTTTGCTGTTCATTAAATATATTCAATGAAAAATACTTTTACAGATTATGATAACTAATATTTCTTAAATATCTTTTTTTTGAATTGCAAATATATGATTATTATGTACATCATTTTTTATAAAAAATAAACTTACAAGATATCGTCATTTAGTACCGCTAAATATTCTTAAAATTAATAGTTAATAAATTTACAATTTCCTCATATAATATACAAGTAACGAAATAATTTAAAGTGACATACAGCTTCAGAATTTTGAATCTCAAAAACATTTTTTCTTCTATATAGCACAGATGTTAAAGTTATAGTTTTAGAAGTTTAAATTGCTTCAATACTGCGTGCAATATTGGGAATGAGTGAACTTTCATTCATAGTGTTTACTCATTAGGAGTAGTTACCAAAGGGCATATTTGGTCTCTCAAAACTTTTTGTATTGTAATTAATTAATCAAATGCTAATAAAATTGATTTACTAACAAATGCTGGAAGTAATTTTAAGCAATAAAATGTTATGTAACTGAGTTATCACTAGAATAACATGTTTATTTGTGTGAAAAATATGAAAAGAAATTTTCTAATGTTAAATAAATATTAATGTAGTTAAAAAAAATTAAATATTATAACAAAATTAAATTTAAATTCAGTTTCGAAGATTATTTAAACTTTTTATTTATTAAATCTTTAAAGTATTTTAAAAAATACATATACAGTTACATATTTTTTATTTTTTGGAATCCAAAATATTAGAGTTTAGTCTTAATTTATTAGATTATTTTAATATTACATAATTTAAATATAAATTTCATTTTATACATTTCTCAAACAAAACTTTTTATAAAATTATTTAAACTAAACTAAAACAATGGCACTATTATTGCTTTCTTTGTTACATTCAGTCTTCTAGAATTCTTTAGAAATATATTCTAATACATTGAATATTTATAAGAAGAATGTAATTACTAAATATGGTTTGTAAAACTTATATGCAAATTATAGCTATTTTAGGAAAATTATTTGATCTGTTAAATATATATATAATTATTCGAAAATAATTTATATAACATGTAATAGAAAATTTAGGATTTTAAATATTTGCTAATGTTATATCGAAATGGTTCGAAGGCTTTTTAAAATCTATAACAAAGTTTTTGTACCAACTTTTATCAAAATGCAATTCAAACAGTAGAAATACTTAAATATTTCGCAAAAAAATATTTTTTTACTGAAATAAATTAAGAACTCTTAACTTTCGACATTTAGAGTAAGTTGGATTATTATTAAAATCATTATGATGTAACAATAATATATTTAAGCAACTTATTAAGATTTATCTGATCCGATTACGTTATATCGCACACACACGCATTTATTTCTCTGAATTTTCCATTAATTTGTTCAATTATGGGAAATAAAAAAATCTAGTCACTTTATTTTTGAAAGTCTTATTATTTTTATTATTATTATTATTTTTGTTGAAGAAAATTCAATACATTTATAATACAGATTCACATATTGAAATGATACATAATCAATAATATTTTTGTTTGGATTTACACTTTTTTAATAATTAACAAATAACTACTTAAAATTATTCTAAATTTGTTTAAATGAACAAAATTATTCAAGACAAAAATAAATAATTCCTATTTACATTCAATGATCTTTATGAAAATTTCAAAAACATGTTTATGTGCAATTCATTAATACATATCATATTTGTCTATTTGAAACGATTTATAAAAAAGTAAAATTTTAAGAAAATCATTAATTTCCCCCTTTTAAAATAAGGCTATTCAAATGAACTTTTCATTAAATAAAGAATTTTAATCTGCATCTATTAATAAATAATGTAATCATAAATTTATATGAGTAATAAGATCAAACTTACCATTTTTCTAAGAAATGAGGATATGATGATTCTAAAGAATTAAATTTATTGAAAATATATTTTAGTCTATTATTAAATACTAAAATGTAAGTAAAATCCTTGTAAACTGGAAAATTTTTATAGATATTAAAAAAATTCTGAATTGGCTGAGTTAGAAATTTTAATATCATATTATCCTTAAATATATCTAACTAATAAAAATTCCATCGTCTAAAATTAAACTTGGATTTTAAAGAAACAGAGCTATGAAGGAAATGTTAAAATTTAGAAAAATGCCTATTATATTATATTTTAATCAAATAGAACTGCTGCAGAGATTATTTCCATCTGAAAATTATACTTATGTCACCGCTCGTTAAAGTTCCTGTCTCGTATTTATTTATTGGGTAATAAAGTATCAAATGTGACAAAGTAAATTTCTAGTGACATAAAAGTATTTCACACAAATCTTATCAATGACTTACATAAAAATTTTAAATTGTCTAAATAAATGGTATGCTAAAGAGGACAAAATTGAAGCTGTTTTCTTAAATATTTTAATTATTGTGTTAGTGAATATTGCATTTAACGTATACTCGAAACTGAAAAATTATTTCGCTTGATGGAAATTATATTAAAATTTAAACACAATACGTTTAATAACAGAATATAATAAAAATACATTATTTAAAATATAACAACTAAAATACAAATATTTCATTTTATATTTCTGTAATAATTTAAATTGCAAATAGCATTTAATTGAGTTAAAATGAATTTCCAAATTGTAAGTCTTACGAATAATATGTTATGAAATTATATATTCCTTTAAATTTTGCAATTGGTTCTTGATAATAAAAACATTTGGAATTTCAAAATATTATTAAAATGAAGAGCTATGTAAAAAATTAATTTATTACAACACACTTTCGTACTATTGATTTATTTTTCAAAGTTGTAAATAGAGAGAAAAAAGATAAAGATAAAGAGTATATATTCTTCTGTAAATTTTTGCATAATTTTACAGGAATCCGCCAAACAGAATTTTCAAATTCAAGTGTAATTTTCACGGAGTTAAAATATACATCAATAAGTGTTTTTCTTTTTTATTAACAATTTATATTCTAAACTCTCTAATTTTATAATGCTCTGTTTCTTAGTGAAAAAAACCAATAAAATTACTTTGGAGAGACACACAGTTTGTGGTTTTAAAAACGCTACATTAAACACAATATGCAATTAATATAGTATTTGTTTCATTAATACTATATAAGTTTTGCATCATTATTTTCTAAAGGATGATTTCATTTGAAGTTTAACTCACGAAGTACTTTTATAGATATAAAACACACTTTGTAAATCACAAATCCTTTCAGTTTATTTTTAAGGCAATTTGTGATTATTTAATTACACTTTCTCACACACACTCTTCATATGATAATGACCCATAAATACATTCTTAACCTCATCTTGAAAAATTCCTCTTTTTCATTAAAATATCTAAGCGTGAGTATAATATAAGAAGTTTTAACGTCCTTAACATATGAGATATCTAATGTTGTTAATATGTCGTTATAATTGATTATAAGTGACCTTGAGGTACTTTTCATATGCTGTTGCATTATCTAATATGTTTGCGAAACTTCTTTAGTATTGTCATAGCCATAGTTCTTTGTTAGTGCTTGAAACATATAATTTCAAATATATAGCTCTGCAGTTACCTGGGAATTATGTAAAATGACTGCAATTAAGTGTTTCAAATACATACATTAAACTTACTCTTTCGGATTAATTTTTAAAATTTTTCATTTGTCTTTCCAAAGTTTAGCACAGTAAAGACTACATTTTTCAGGAATTTTCAGCAATCTTTAATGAAAAAATTCCTGTATTAGTAAAGTAAAATTCCAATATTTATCTACTTTATTTGATAATTTACAAAATAAATCTCTAATGAAAGTTCTGATTTATTATTTTTTTCTTAATAAATATTACGTCATTTTCTCATGGCAAGTACTTTATTTTATTATAATAAACTCTGGAATTTTATTCTAATGAATGCGAAATTAAATATTTTTAAAAGAAACAACTCATATTGAGTGGCACCATAAAGGAAACTCTGCTTTTTATACTAATTTCAAATCAATAGTACCAAAACAAAAGTTATTACGTATATTGTGTAGATAAATACGTGCATGAATCAATATCAATATGCGCATGATACGAAACATGAAGAAAGTCTTGCAATTTTAACGACATTTCATTTAAAATAGTTTCATCACTTGAGAACATTGAAAAAAAAAAACAAAAAATATTAAATTCAGAATAAATTTATTTTATTGATGACTTAAATATAAATGCGATGAAGATTATTGCAAATTTGAATACTTTAAAATGCTTATTTTCAATTAAAGTTTATTCACTTACATGTACCATAGATACAATTTAGGAATAAGCATACTTTGTTGAAACTATAAATTTGTGCTTGCAAATTGTAATTCTTTTTTAGCTTTAAGGAAATTTATCTGAGACAGTAATACTAATTTAGCAAAAAAAATTAGTACTAGTTCAGCACTTATAATTGTACTGAATTATATCCAGTTTTTAAATATTGTTACTTTGCGATATATGTTAAATTTATATACTGCTGTTTGAAAGTACCATTTTCAATTTGACATGACATTTTTGAGCTATAAATGCTACGATGAAAGATCTAGATTATTCAATCAAATTAATTATATTTATGCATTTCAGGTAGGTGTGTTATTGCAATTAAAATTTACACAAAATGTGTGAAATCTTGTAAGAAAGTTTCTCAAGAAATTGGTATGTATTTAGTAATTATATATTAATTGATGTGTGTTTATAGTTTAAAATCTTTAATTTTTTCCTTAAAGGTATAAAAAATTCATGCTAAATTTAAAAAAAAATAATTTTAAAAATAAAAAAGTTTTTAAACATTAAATATTTTACAATGGCTTGGAATCTTTTTAAAGTGTAGGCTCTAATCTAAGTATCTCACGTGTAATACTTTTAAAAAAATGATCAAGTATACCAAAAATTTAAATTCCGATAATTTTCAAAATGACATTAAAAGCATGTGTGTTATCAAAATTTAAATATTTAGAAATATTTTCTAATGGAGTATATGAATCATTTTCGTACATTAGAGCATATATAGTTTCATGTGAAATCTTGTTAGTGTAACTCAAAATGAATACTAACGATTTTCATGTAAATTTTTGTTTTGTCCCTAAGTATATTTTTTCCATTATTTTTTGGAGCAATGTATCTTATTTTAACAAATCCTAAAAGTTGTTCGTTAAAATGTCGCAAATAAATGTTACGTAATCCAATAAAAAGGTAATTCAAATTACAAACATCAGAAAAAATATAATAGTGTGACAGTGAAATTTCAAAAGCCAATAACGCATAAGTAGATTAGAACGGCACTTAAAGTGGCACTGCTTTAAACAAAATGCCACTTTTAAACCAAGCGAATGCTCATTTTGTTCGTCTAACCTTGAAATTGACACTTAACGACATATCTATGCGTTGTGTCAATGGATAGGTTTCCATTGGGCATTTCTAAACGATCGAAAATGCCGATAAATTTATAAACAGAGAGGCATAGTTTCATTCAGTAGTTCACTTCATTATATTAATATTTTAATTAAGATCTGAGATATGGTAATAAAGAATTAATTGAAGTTGTTTTTAAATCACTTTCGAGTTGCATAAGGTTACATGATAAAAGATTAGACAAAAAACACTAAATAAACAAATATAAGTTTCAATAAATGACACAAAATGCAACGTCAATTTCAGATTAGAGATGAATTTCTAAATTTGATACCAAAACACGAGGGAAAAATAATCTTTTAAATATTTTGTGTTTGTTTGTCTGTAATACATTCAATAAAATTTCAAAGTATAAAAATAAAACAAAAAAGAAAACTGTAAAGTTAGATATTTAATGTTTTGCTTCAGTAATTTAAGATAACAGATTTCTAGGGACAAAATGTTTATGTATTGATTCCACCAAATATAATTTAATATGTCATTCGTTAAATTCTTACAGGCTGTATGAACTGTGGTTTTGAAAAAGAGTGAAATATTTTTCTTCATATATAACTAAATTTAAAAACAGGAGCGAAAATATTTTCCCTAATAATTTTTTTTTATAAAATCCTTTTTTATATCATGTTATTTTACAAGGAATAAAGTGATCTATTGAAATAAGAAATATATAAAAATCAATTTTTTGCCACGAAACAGCATTACATTCAAAATAAACTTCCGTTGAATTTAGAGTAAGTTCGCCATTTAAAAATTATCTTTCTTGCCCTACATTTTCACATTTGATAAATAATAATTTATGATAAATGAAAATTTATTCTCATATACTTATTTCGTGAAATCATCAATAATTTTCTATTCATATAAATACGCAGTATTTAAATTTTCCCATGAAAGCGAACATGTAGAACTAAAAATACAAGATAGCATTCAGAGACCTGCTAGGAGATCTGACACAAATTTTAGAAGATTTTCCACTGTTTTCTCAACATTAGCTAAAAGGGTATGAAGGAATTTCATCTTGACTTCTTTTGAGATCATTTCTGTTGTTGCTTCTGGTTCTGAAGTTTCCATTTTAGAAGTTGGTGTAGACTGAGCATGTATGCATGCGGCAAATATGATGCATATTACAGCCAACAAAATCAAAGTTTCCATACATTTCATCTATAAAAAATGATTTCATGCACTGAAATTTTTAAAGCAAATTAAATCATTTAACTTTAGACTTTATACATATTTCTACTTTTTGCTAAAACGTAACTATTATGTTAGACATTTAATTAAGATATTATTGATACAAAAATATTTTAATTAATGTGTTAATTCTAAAACATAAAAACATTTGCTTACATGCAGCAAAAAATGTGGCTTGTTTACTAAAAAAGATTTTCATTTGATACTAAATATTCTAGCAGTTTTTAATCAGTAAATTTACATTTTCTTTATATAATTTAGAAGTTTTATCTGATAATATTAATATATCGAGAAATAATTAATTTTCAGTTCTTCTAGTTATGCAAAATAAAATATTTTTAACTTTGATACCTAAAAATATTGATTTTAATGTTATTTTTTAAAAAATAGAGTTGTTTTAATACTAATTATTATATTGCGTCACACATCCATTAAGTGCCATAAAAGATTTTCTTGACATGTTGTGTGTTGCTCCATTGTAATTAATTGAATTAATTTTTTTTTTACTTGTCCTCTTAAAATGATTAATAGGAACAGATTTTAGAAATTAAAAGTTTTTTCTTACAAATTTTAGTAAAAATATTATGGAATGTTAAATAATTAAATGCTTAAAAAATTTAAATATTTATTCATGCACAAAATATTGGTTAAATTTCTAATGCTATGTAAATAATATTTTAACAAAACAGTATAAAATGTTGTAACAAAATTAAAAATAAATTCAATTTTAGAAAATGGTGCGAATGTTTTCAAATAATTAAATTTTACTTCATTTTAAAATTACAGTCCTTCTTTTTATGAATCCAAAAATAGAATCACGCATACACGTTCTAATCAATTTAAATCTCTCTCTCTTTTAAATTTTATTTCATTAGTCCTTATATATATTTCCAATATTTTGCAAGTTTTGAGTATACTACGTAAAACTTAGTATATAATTATTTGTTTTAAAAATAATTATTTCCTTAAGGATAATCAAAGAAATTATTATATAGATTCATTTATGTAATTTTAATCGATGACCTCATTGTTTAAATTTACATAATTTTAATGCTATATCAATAGCTACTTAAGCTTTTAATAGATTGCTACAATTATTTAAAGTTTATTGTAAAAACAATTAGCTAAATTAAAGTAAATTATTCAATTTACATTAAATAATAACAGAATATACTAATTTAAGCAATTTTATGAGCAACTCATAAATACATAATATTTTTCACATTTTATAAACTTATTTTACGTGCAAAAATGTATGCAGTAAATTATATTCAGTGTTATGAACATTGCTATAGTTAAAGATTTAATTGAATTCATAAATATAATTAAAATATACCGCTTAAGAATGACAAGTCATAACTGTGCATGGATTAGGAAGAATATCTCACCATTTTTTTTTCTCATATATGACGATATTTTAATTCTCAGAGAATAAAAATAAGAATTGAAATTTTTCTTTTAATATTATTGAATATTAAAATGTAAGTAAATTCCAAAAAACTGTTATCTTTATAATCATTTTTAGAATCACTGAATTAGCTTAGTAAGAATTTTTAATAAAAATATTTTTTACATTCAACGAAGTTGTTAAAGATCTATACGCCAAAAATAGAAAAATATTGAAAATACGGAACAAAGCACTGCGAATAAAATGTTTTATTGCCTTAAAATTAAAAAAAAAAAAACTGTCAATTATACATTTAAAAATCAATTAGAATTGCTTCAAAGTTTATTTCCATCATAAAATTATACTTATGTCACCCTTCATTAAAATTTTGCTGTCTTGTATTTATATTTGGAATCATAAAACACAAAATGTGACAAAGTAGATTTCTAGCGATTGAAACAATATATTATAAAAAATGTTATGAAAGAATAAAATTACGTTCTCTAAATTCACATGGTGATAAGAAAAGGAATTCAAATGTTTCCTTAACATATCAATAATTTGCTTTTTTACGATCTTTAAATTACGTGTATAAATATTAAATTTAACGTTTAATTAGAACTTGATTCGAAATGTATTAAAATTTACAGATTTCTTGTTAAAATTAACATGTAGAACACTTTTAAAATATTTCTAATAATTTATAGAATATTTTAATATTAATTAAGCTCAGAAATAACATTTAAAATGCAACTGAAATTTTTTCATGGGAAACTTTATGGAAAAGTATTTGCAAATAAGATTTAGTTGAATTAACATGAACAATTTTCTATTTCATTTAAGTTTTTCATAAGAAACATTTCTAATTTAAAAACTTTACTCATTTTTAAAATTATACCAAAAGTTTAATTGTTGCCAGGGTATTAAATAAGAATACATTTTTGAAATTATATATTTTGAGAAAAAAAGATGTAGAAAATAAAGAATAGTCTTTGTGTACTTTTCAGTATGTTATTACAAAAGTTACCAAATGTAATTTTTTATTATATTATATTTTTAATACAATGCAATATCTATATATTTCATATTACCTCTTCTAGGTTACAATACAACTAAAACATCAAAAACATTACAATAAAAAACCTTCAGTTAATTTTTAAAATTAGGGCATGATTCGCCACCTAATCACATTCTCAAATGGAAATGCTTGAAGGGTCAGGCACTTATGCAGATGCAGGAAATCTATATCCTGCCTAAGGTTGCACTGAAAGCAGAGGGAGTCCAATACGAAAATTGTGTGGTACAGGAGATTTTGAAGTCAATCCTATCCAGAAAATAACAAAACATAGCAATATATTGCTTCCTGGATCTTTCAAGTATTGCATGTATTTGATAAATTCATGATTTATTCCTTTTAATAGAAATCAATTCCAGAAAAAAGTCAAGTGGGCTGTGAAGGGTTTATTAACAATTTACTTCATTGAATAGTATGGGAAATTCCGGTTGTGATGTTTGAAGGAGAGCAGATCCTTTCTTGGCCTAAAAGTCGGTGATCTTATTACACTGAATACCATAATGGTCAGGGTTCTATTGAAGAACAGCTTTTTCCTAAACTTGTCAGCAGCTTCTGAAGATAGAAGCATTCATTAACATCGGAGAAATGGGAATCACTTTTCTATCAAGAGCAGGTTTACAGTCTAATAGCGAAAACAACATTTGGAAAAAGCGCTAGATGATGTCGTAGCTGTAGAAGTGCTTGATGAATTACAATAATTACACCATCAAAATATATTGCAAAAGAACATATGAATGTCTATAAATGAAATATCTTACAATGGACACTTATGCCTGCTTTGTTTGATTTAACCATCCTTGATATATCGGTACATACTTGCCGACACTCTTTTTTCGGGTAGCAGGAATTTATGCTTTCGTGAACTAAAATCTTTAGTTCGGTTTTTCTTGTCCCACTTTTAAGAAATCCTTGTTTAAGACCTAGGAATCTGGAGAAGTCCTTATTTATAATAAGATTAAATGTAGGGAAAATTATTCAGCATCAGGAGACAACCTAACAAATCTCCTGTACCAAACAGTTTTTAGAATGCATGATCGTCACCGCAGATTACTCCTTACATAGTTGATAATTTATCTCTACAAACGAGGAATAGAATTTTGTTGGCATACAGGTCACGCTTCTACACATGACCTAGAATTTTACACAGGTGAGTCAAAAAACTATTCTTAAAGTCAACTCTTTTCCACAACTAGTAAATTTGTATAAATTCTATAATTTTATTGAAATATATGAAGTATATGTTTTGAACTGTATGAGTTTTTCAAACATTAGAAACCCGGTTTTGAACTCTAAAAACATTTTGAGACAATGCACTTTTAAAATCTTAGAAAACTTTTAAAAGTTTTAAAACTAATATGCTTTCAAAAGCTTATGTGGTTATTAAACTTACGTAAATTCCTCACTTGTATATATAGTTATCATATTTCTTATCATGACAGATAATTACCTTTTCCTAATTAAGTTATCATATTATCCATAAAATTGTCTATGCAAATAATATATTTATTGCCATTCTTGCTCCACAAATTGTTAACTGTCTTTTCATTAATAGTCAATTGTTTCTTCATTGTTTGTTAAATGCCTCGTAATGTTAAAATTATTGTTCAGATCAGAGAAAATATTTAATGCTATTTTCTTATGTTTAACAGGATTCAAAGCAACTAATTGTGTATTGCAATTTTTGGCTACCAATTTGTAAACACAATTTGGTTGTCTTTATAAACGTCATGATGGTGGCACCCTCTAAGAACTCGTAGAGGTTTGGAGTGCACTTGGCGTTGCGAAGACTAAACCCGTTAATCTTGAGCTACAGTCGGAGTATCAGCACAGCTTTATATGTATCTATGACTCATACAGTTATAATGTACAAACCCGATTTATATCTTTCTGCTCCACCATGATTCAAAGGAAATTTTCTGCCAGATGAACAGACTTTTCTGACTTCTAAAATTTTCTCCAAGAGTATTACATCACTTTCCTACATAATCACACCAATATATATGTTCATTGTATATAGCTGCATGGAATCAATATTATGTGTTTTTACAGCATATAAGATTTGACGCAGTACCTGATTCTGAAAAATACATATATATCTGATGTTTTTAAATTGATGATTTCTTTTTCTGTGGCAATATTTAATACACGTACGCAAATTGTTAAGAATTTTCTTTGCGATTAAAATCATTTTTTATCTCATAAAGGAGTGGAAATATGAAATTTCAGTCAAAAATTGCAATGAATGTTTATCATTGTAAACGGACCAAATGGAATGAACATAAGTAAAGCTTGAAGTTTTTGGGAAAACCATTAAATACCATTCGAAATCATTGCTGGTTATTTTCAACCGAAAGTGGAGTTTAAAGTGATTTCCAATATTTTAAGAATTATTCCTTCTCAGCATCTGTTAATGTGCTGCAAAATACAAACCAAAGATCATCCGATACAACATATAATATTGAAAGATCATCCCTGCCGAACATCATGTTGAAATTTATTTCAGTGTATGATGCTGAGATATGTTTTATTACATTCGCACTTTCCTAGTTAGATTACCATCAGAAGTCCCATAAAATAATTTTAAGTGGGATTACAATTCTAAGAAATGTAGACCTACATTTGAAATTAACACTTCAAGAGATGATTTTTGTTGCAAACAGATAGAATTGCTGTCATGTGTGTTGAAAACACAGTCAAACTCGTTATTTGTTTAACTACAGAATATCATGAATCAGAACAAATAGAAGCTATCATTTTTATTGACACAAAAATTTCATTTTAATTGAATATTTTACTAAATATTAAAAATATGCTATTCTTAGTTCTCCTTTTACAAAAATAGTTAATCTTCTGTTTGATTCGTATTTAAATTCTGATTGGTACACTAGTTTTTATATATTATGGAAATACAAAATTTTTCGGCTAATTTCAAACCGATCAATAATTTCCCCATAGTGATGACAAATACACAAAACCAGGTATTCAGAAGTTTACACAAAAAACGCGTAAATGATTAGAAAAAAAAAAGCAAAAGACCTAGAAAAGTTTAATTTTGGAAAAAGAAAAACCGTATGTTTTTTTGATAAAATTTCATAAATACAGTACAAAAATTGGGTATATAATGGCTATACCCCTCCTTAGGTAGAATTTATTGGCAGCAGTGATTACCCATATTGTCAGTAATGTTTTCGTTTAACAAACGGGAATTAAAGGCCATATTTAACTTAAGACATTTTCAAGCTCTGTTATATATGTTGGACAAGAATTTAATGGCAACAATCTTTCTACCTACATAGCCGCACAGATACTGTATGAGATTCAGGTCTGGAGATCTATCTGGCCATTTTATTCGCCACAAACCCAGAATCTCAAGATATTCCTGAACTATTACAGCTGATATATGTTATGTGTGACCATCAATAGGAATGAAATCAATGCGAAATATACTTGAAAATGGGGGGACAAATGGATAACGAATCATATCATGATAGCTCAAATTAGTCGCAACTCTTTCACGGAACACAAACGGGTCAGTCAGACCAACTTGCTCCAGCAAATATTCCAACACAACGATAACTGTCTTTCCACAGTGTAAATTGAGGAAATCTGGTGGTTATTCCCTCCAGATAAGTAAACGTCCTGAATTATTCTTCCATGTAAATCTGGAATCTTGCGTAAAATGTACAGTAGTGTGGCCTTTCTGTCGTCCGGTAATGAAAACACACCAAACTAGTCGCTTTTGAGAGATACTTGCGTGATGAAAACAAGTTCACACTACTAGTGGATATTCTACCTTCTGATGCGACAGACTGATTTGTAACTAGTTGGAAGATCAAAAACTTTTCTTCTGCCTTAATGCGAAGGATTTATAAGATGATCTTCTGTAATTGTTGTATCTCTTGTTCGGCCTAGAACATGTCTTCTTGACACAGAATGACTAGTTTGTGATAGATTACAGAGTCGATGGATCATGAGCTTAAGCACATTTATAGGCGCGTTGCTTGTTACATGCTTTTTAACATCCATCTGACTACCAGCCACCTTAACTAATAGGACAAATGGTTTCAATCAGACATTACGAGACGATAAATATTATTGTGAACAATTCTGTTAA
Source organism: Latrodectus elegans (assembly GCA_030067965.1). Lineage (NCBI taxonomy): Eukaryota > Metazoa > Arthropoda > Arachnida > Araneae > Theridiidae > Latrodectus > Latrodectus elegans. Next base: position 128,519,882 of record CM057813.1, read on the forward strand.
TAACTTTGTGAACTGTTAACATCTTAATGAACCAATATATCATGAAGACAAAATTATTTAATTTGCAAGAAATGAGAAGATTTAAAGGGCATGATGTGAAAGTCATAGACATAGTTTCTGCGCATTGGAGATAAAATGATCTTGTTCTAATAGGGCTGGAAATTGAGCTGCGCTTCGTTAACCTAAATGGTCAAGTAATTCAATTTATTCTTTAAGTTTCTTCAACACTTCATCAGCAGTTCAACGCAATGTTTAGTAATATTTCCGCATGTGTGTAAAATCCCTTAGATATAAGCAATTATTTTTAATTTTATTTCACAAAATTCGAAAAAACAACGAAAAAAACATGGTACTTTTTCCTTTATTAAATGATTTGCGAAAAGCATTAATTTTATATGCAATTATATGTATAGAAAGTATTATTTTTAACTTGTAGTATAAATAATTGTAGGTATATAGAATATTTATTTCAAATTTTGAATATAATATAATGTTATACAAGTAAGAGGCTACACAAAATATATAAATAAGAGGCTATATAAAAATTTGTAATGGTATATGGAAAAATGATCTGAAATGTATTGAAAGAAAACCATATTATAAGCAATTAGTAAAATAACTGTAACTCTTATACATCGAGTGACATAGTCAGTAATTAAAACTTTTAATGAACTCAAAGTAGTTTTGAATTTAAGGAATTATATTAACTGCTTTAAATACTGCTTTAATAAAGCTTTAATACTGCTTTAAATTTCCTATATGTTTCTTGCAATAAATATATTAATAGATGAAACTATTCGGAAGTATTTATTTCGAAAGAAACTCAACTAAATGTTTTTATTCATAGAAGAATTCCGTATTTACATTTTTTATTACATATGGGAGTAGCTATGAAAAGAAATATTCAGAGTCCTGTTAGAAGACCTGCTACAAAGCTTAGAAGATCTTGCAACTTCTTTGCAAGCTTGGATAAAAGAGGTGCAAGAAGTCTTATTTTAGTTTCAATCGAAGACTGTGGTTCTAAATGCCCTGTATTAGATGAAGCTGAGATAGACTGAGCATCGGTATAGTACGTAAATATACAGCACACTGCGGCGAAAAGAAGTAAGGTTGTCAGAAATTTCCCCTGTAAAAATATAGAATTTATACAAAGGCGTTCTTAAAAATAATTATATATATATATAAAATCATTTACTTTCATATTTTATCTTTCAAGTTTATGAAACTTTATGGTTAAAGAATTAAATTTTTGTTTGTTGAAAATGATATCTATTATCATTCTTTTTATCCTTGTCATAAATTTTATTCAATGAAAAATACTTTTACAAATTTAAATAACTAATTAACATTAAATATCTTTTTCTAACATGCAAATGTATAACATTTTTGTCCATCAATTTTTATAAAAATATACTAATATCGTCATTTAGTACAGCTACAAGTTTTTTAAAATAAATATTCTATAAATTTTCAATTACCTCATATAATTTAAAAATGTTGTACGGATTTGAAGTGATATACATCTTCAAAATTAATCTAAGAAAATATTCATTTTATATATAGCACATATGTTAATGTTGTGATTTCAAATTTGTAAATTGCTTCAATACTGAGTGCAATATTGAGAATGAGTAAACTTTCATGAACAGGATTTATGATCACTCAAAACCTGTTGTATTATGATTAAATAATCAAATGCTGATAAAATTATTAATAAAAGTATTTAACTAACAAATGTTAGAAGTTAAATGTTTTTCATTTAGAAAAAGACCAATAAAATAATAATAAAATGTTATTTACATAAATGCTTACTAGAAAAATATTTTTATTTGTGCACAAATCGGAACAAATTTTTTCTAAACTTAAATATTTATTAATTTAATTAAACAAAACAATTTTAATGAAACAAAAACTACCAAAATTTTATGAATGTAGATATTTATTAATCTTTGAAGATCTTAAATTAACTGTGTATATGTATTATTTTCATATTTTTGTAAAATATTTTATGTATTATAAAATTATGAAAATTTAAAAATGCATGTATGTGATTATCTAACAGAGATTTAGATATTTAAATATTATATTTGTAAAAATAATTAATTTTTTATATTCTCACAGCTGCTTGACAACAATGTTTGAATAAATTGTTTTATTTTGAAAAATATAACAATTTTTTAAGCATTTTAGTCTATATTTTAGGAGTATTAAATAGCATATTAACCTAATTATTTGAAAACGTATTTGTGAATAATAATTTTTTGTACACACTTATGTATTTTGGTTTCTATTTTTAAAATTGTATAATCAAATATGTAATATGAAATATATATAAACGAAAGATATTTTCAGGAAATATTTTAAGCAAAAACTGTTGGAGTTTTAGAGATGTTTTTGCATTAGTTTTACTATTAGATAACGATTAATATAATTTCCAATTTAGAATAGGATTTAACATTTAATAAAATTTCTATCCAATGTAGTTATATGCATCAAAATCTAGAAAAACATAGTTATAAAAATAAGTAAATAACTTAGGTAAAGATTAGAGGTACTTTATGCCAATTTTTTACATTTTTAAAGTGCATTTTTAATACCTTATCTATATTTGATATCTACAAATAATCTTTAATGAAAGTAGTTTTTGATTGTAGGTTTCAATGTATTCCGTTTACTTTTAGAATCGTGATCAATTTAATTAATATTCGATAGTGCATAATATGTTAGTCACAAGATGGATATTAAAGAGATATTCCAGATATTTATTAATCTACACATACACTGACATTTGTAGTTAAAGGATTTGCAAGCTTTTTTTGTATTTTATTTTATGATCAATAAGCTTATACCGACCGCCTTGTTTAGTGGTCAATGTGCTTGACTGCAGATAGGGAAATCCTAGATTCGATTCCCGATTAGGGCATGGATGTACTTCCACTCTCTTTGTGTTCTGTCTTTGTCTTTTCTGTGTATGAATGATGTATGAATGATTTCCTACCCTAAAAACGGGTCTTTATGGCATGTGTCTGTACTGAAGAAGTCGGATTCCCCACTAAATATGGTTCAGTTGGAAAAGTGACAACAGTGCACCCCATAATGACAGCCTATACGCACAAGATAAAAAAATAATAAGTTTCTTTAATGAAAACGCTTAAAAATGAGTCTGAAAATAACGGCTGTGATGAATCTTTATTCAATATTATAGAAAATTCCTTTTTTATTTCTGAAATTGTTTTAATGAATTAAATAATTAGTCAACTTTACTCAGCCTAGTTCTTTTAGGGATATCAAGCATGATGTTCACAGTGGCTGAGTGATTGTACTGTGATCTTCTGAGAAAAATGCTTCTGGTTTGACCCCAGCCACTGTTGCAGAATAGGGGAGTGTTGCTGCCCATTTGCATTCTACATATAGATCAACACTATATGCATTCTGCATATAGTGTTGCTGCGCATTTGCATTCTGCTATTACATACTTTGGAATTTTTTCCAGGTTTTTAAATTTGCAATAAGTAAATAAGTTCAATATCTATGAAAAGTTTTCATGGAAAGCAATTACTAAATTAAGAAACCTTGCAGTGTCAAGCAACTTGCAGAATGGTTTCAATAAATTGCTATATGATGCATAGCTATTATATTTTTTGTCAATAAGAATATTGTGTAAAATAAATTTGAAGTGAAAAAAAATAATGAATAGCTGGGTTAAAGTGTCAATTACTGTTATTAGTCTTGATGAAAATAATACAAAAGATACTTTTAAAAATTAATTATTAAATTAACATAAAGCAAGTATTTAGATGTTAAGACATGCGCATTTAAATGTTAAGTAAATCCCATGTATAACGCAATTAATAAAGAATGATGATCCAAGATAAATAATCAGACTTTTAAAATGTTTGATTTCATTTGTTTGTGAAGAAAACTGAAAATATTTAAAATTAAAACATACGCTAAATTAAGGAAGATTTTAAGTTACATTTTATTAGTTATGATCTGAAAAATTTAGCAATCAATTATCTTCAATCTATTCTTTAATGATTATAGATAGAAAGATTTAGACATTCATATTGGTCGTAAAAGCTTTATTTGAAGATGCGTATTTCAGAGAAGGATTTTTTCCTCAATATAAAGAACGGACAATACAACAGCGGATAACTAAATTTTAACTGTCTCCTTTGAAGAAAATAATAATGTGGATGATATTATTATTTTTGATCAAATAATATTTTACCGAAATATATCTGTGCAGTGTAATAATGAAAGTTTTAGTGATTTGTGATTGAATGTGAAAAATTCTGATAATTATATTGAATATATTTTTAATATAACTTATTTTTAAAAATTAAGAACATCTTTTCATTGCATAAAAATGAGTCAGTGGAGAATACAAAAAGCGAATGAGAATGCTAAATTAAAAAATGCTGAGGTATGTGAGAGAAAATTTGAAAACAATCTAAATTTTGTTTTAATAAAAAATAAAATAAAACAGGAAGTTAGTTATAATGCAATAAGGATACATTTTGTTTCAATAAATAAAATGGTCAAAAATTATCGGTCACATCTCTTAACAACATATTGAAAATGCGCAAGATTAAATGATGCAAAATAATTATGTAACAAGGGCTGATTGGATCTCCTATCTGTAAGATAACAAATTAATTAAAAAGGCGTATGCTATGAATTACAATCTAAGATAGTATATCCAAATCAATTTGCAAGTTAAATGTTCATTTCCTTTCCTTAAATTAGAAATAAAATTTAACAATTTCTTAAAATGGATAAAGCTTTGCATATTTGAAAATTTGTTAGCACAATTAAGAAAATTTGTATTTAATTTAAAAACCTATTGAAAACTGAATATGTGTTCTAACAATTCAAAAGATAAAAAACAACTTTAAAAAGATCGAAAGAGAAATATGAATAAACCTCCCTCAAATTCAAACAATTTCATTTTATCTAATTATAAATTTAAGAAAATAAATGATTTTAAAAAAGTGCAGACTATTAAGCTCGTTGGTAATTCAAAAATATTATACAAAAAGGGATTAAATTCTCTTCCCTAATAAAATTCTATCGCATCTCTAAAAACTGTATAATGTCTGATTTGACGAGCTACTTTTTTCACAAAAAATATTTGGTACATAATGTGTATCAATTTAGGCTACAAAATATAGTTTTTGTTAAAAAAAAAAAAAACCAAAATATAGATTAAGATAATGAAGTATGGATGTCTGTTAAGAGAAATAAAATTTTTATTTTAAGCTCTAATTTTGTTCTAAACTTAGAAATGAGTGATAGTAAAATATTTTAATATTTTGTAACTTTGAAAGTTACATATCTTAAACTGTTATTTTATCCAATTAATTTTGGCAGAAGTTAAAATGCACATAAAGCTTCTTCTTACATAGATTTTATTTGTAGTGCTTTAAATTTGTCGTCTGATTTGATTTTGTAGTATTAATTTCATTCAAAGTTTTCTTTTCAAATTGTTAAAGATACAGTTTACCTTCGAACGAAAATGGAAAAAATAATTAAGTAGGAAATTTGATTTATAAATAAAAAAATTAAAATAAAAAATGTATTCCAATGTTATCAAGAAAGACTATAACTTAAAAAAAATATATTAATATGGAATTACAGAGTTCGGATAATTTTAGCATATTCACAATAAAATCAGTTACCCATTAAATTTGTGAACTAGCATACATTTTATAGAAAGTATTTAAGCAATGCGTGTCTTAAACTATTTTATTTGAGGAATATATTTATGTAAATTTTGATATTAAAATATAATGGTATATATTTTTAATTAAATATTTTATTAGAATAAGATTTACATTTTCAACGATATAATTTCTATTTTTGGTGATTTTTTCTCAAACAAATAAAATTAAAAAATTATGTCAACAAATTCTAAAATAATTCCAACGCAAGGTATTCACATTCAATGGTAAATATTATTTTTTCGTAATTAAGATTAGTCCCTTTATGTAAGAAATTCGAATCAAGAAAAAAATCAACATTAGTTGAAATACACATTTTTCAGTCAATAATTTAAAATATAAGAATACCTATCGTGTGATTGCTTTTCATAATAAAGTAAATTTACTAATGATTATTAGTTAGTGCTTTGTTCATCAATTTAATAACTATAGGTTTGATTTCTGCTTCAGAATAGATATTTGATATTAGTTCAAATTCATTTTTATGTGTAAAAGCTGTATATAAGTCTCTATCTCTCACCCTCTCTCTCTCTTTCTATATATATATATATATATATATATATATATATATATATATATATATATATATATATATATATATATATATATATATATATATATATATATATATATATATATATATATATATATATATATATATATATATATATATATATATATATATATATATATATATATATATATACATATATATATATATATATATATATATATATATATATATATATATATATATATATATATATATATATATATATATATATATATATATATATATATATATATATTCCGAGGTTATTCAAAATCATACTTTAATTCAATAAATCAACAAAGTATTATTAAAATAGAAAGTAATAAAGAATTCAGTATATGAATAAAAATTTACAAACACAGAAAGAAATTATGCATTCCCTGTAATTAATAAACAAATGCAAGTTAATAAGTTAATTTGTGTTTTCTTCTATACTATTTAAATTTCTTTTAAAATTTTAATGAAGATCTTTCATTTCTTGATAATAGAACGAGAGAACAAAAGATAATATTATATCAGCAAAATAAAATAAATATAAAATCTCAAAATTTGAATTATGTAACATGAAGCTGTAAAAGTTTTCGTAACTCAAAGTTTAAATTAATTTCACGTATGTATAATTATTTTGAATACATTAACCTTATAGATTAATATATTGAGTTACAAATCGTATGTAAGTTATTGACATTAATATTACAAGTCCCTGGAAATATTTTCTAGTACACTTAAAAAGAGGAAATAATATTAATGTGATGAGTCATTGTGTACCCGGAATCGCACAATTCCATTTTACTTGATCACAATTTTTCAATAAATTTTTCAGAATAGTTATTATGCAAAAATATTTTTGAATTAAAGTAGATTAGTCAGCGATAAAAATTATTTATAAATACTGCAAGTACTGTTATCTTGAAATAACAAATTTTTGCTAATTCTTTATATATTTTCCTTGCTCTAATAATAGGGAAAATCTTGAGGTTGCACTTAATATCGAAAGTAAGTTAATTATATGTTTATTATGCAATTTAAATTTGAAATGTTTTACAAAACTTATGCATTTAAAATGTTATAAATAATATTTTATGCTTATATTTGAACTTTTTACACATAAAAATAATCTGGTAATATATTTTCTTGTTGAATGATGTTATGATTATATTTTAGCTACATGAAAATCACAGTAGAGAGATCTTATTTATTTTTATTGGTAAATATTGACTCTAGACCAATAATTTATATTCTTCATACATTTCCTTATAGTTTTATTCTATTAATTTAACTTAATAGTTTTCTTGTATTCAGTGAAATTGAATTACACAATTCAGATCTATACAGTTAAATACAATCAGGAGGAAAACATTTTATTTTCCTATTAGGAGTTTTGAGAATTTTAAGTATGTTATTACTTGATCCGTTTTACTGTAGTCATTGTTACATGAATTGTATGCATTTTCATTTTATTGTATCATATTTTTAGCCGTTAAAAATCATGTTTGGGACAAACATTGTTTCTATCAACTGTTTATATCTTTTACATTTTTTCTCTATAGCTGATAACAACCAACATATTCCAGACTATAAATTGAATATATAGGAATAAAGTTGAATATTCTTCAATGTAATAAAATGGAGTAATCATACTTTTTGTAGATTAAATACTTCACGATGAGTAAAATATTAACTATTAAGTAATAAGTAATTATGTTAACTAATGTAAAATGCGTGCCAAAAAGTATCCAATTATTTGTTTTTAACAAACAGAGAAATATCATGACTTCTTCCTTTCTGGAAAGGATTTCCCTTTTAGAACAATCAGTTTTATTTTAAGTTTGTTATTATAAATATACTGCCTAAATAATGCTATTTACTAGAATTTCAATTTTTTTATTTTAAGTTTCTTACTTAAAGAACAAAATTTCTTAAATTTAATTGAAAATCGAAATTATCTATTGTGTCTTTTTCTTATTATTTTCGCTAAAATTTTATGAAAATAGGAGAGTTTAATTTTTAATAAAATGCTGATAAACCTCATTTTCCCTTTATTTTCATGCAAAATTAATTTTTCATTTTAAATTATTTCACACAATACTATAACACATTTCACGTTTTTACTGCGTTTCACTTTTTAAATTGAATTACAAGTAATATAAAACATATTTTCTTTAAAAAAATATAATTTTAAGGGTTTTTTCATGCTTATTTTGATGCCATATATTTTATCAAACCAAAAAAATATTTAAACTACTATGTATTTTATAAATTAAAATATATAGTAGTTTAAATATTTTCTGAAATTTGTTGAAAATTTGGTGTGGCTAAAAGTGAATGAGTAAGCTTATGTAGTTGTATTATTTACATGACTAAGGGTAGTTCGCCTCCTTAGCAGGATTTCGCCAAAAATACCGCCAACACCAATCTACATAATAGAGTTCAAATGAGTGTTACTTCCACAAAAAAAACGGAAAAATGTGTTTACATTTTAATCTTTTAAAATAACCTATTCAAGGAAAATTCATTACGAAATAACAGCTAAACAGTCAAGAACACTTACCTAATAATAAATTAGCTCAAATTTGAAAATCACGTGAAGCAAGAATCGAACATAATTACAGCAATAACAAATATTAACATAAAAATAAAATAATACAAAGTAAATTTATTTAAAGGGAGAGATAGAGAGAGAGAGAGAGAGAGCTATATTTAAAATTAAATTTCCTTGTATATGCTGACAAATATGTATGTTTTTACTGGTCTCTCGCTGTCAACAGGTGATTTACCTTTTATTTTACTGACTTGAGAGAGAGAGAGCGAGAAGCAAATTTTCTCCCCATACATTTGCTTTTATAGAAAATAACTGTGTGATTCAAAATAAAACATGTAATTTACAAATAATTTACATTTAAAATATTAGTTCAAAAAATTATTTTACTTTAAAATAAAATAATAAACATGAAACATTTCTGCAGAAATTTTACATGTAATACGTTTTATGAATCAGATAAGAAATAACTGTAAATACTTACAATTAAACTCGCATCACATCTATTAGGAATAGCCTTCATTAAACTAACTATCATATCGAAATATTTATTAAAATCTTTATTTAGTAATATAGGAAATAAATCGATCTAACGACATTAAAATTCCAACTAACCACGGACACGTTACTGAATGGTAATATTTAATTGCATACTTATATGCTTACTACTTGAATGTATGATATATTTTTCATGTATACTAATTAAACAACATTCTATTCTTCCCCACAGATGTATTTGAATAATGTTTTAATAATTTTGGGCCTCCTGTGCTGTTTCTACATGATTTGCGTTCAAGCTAAGTCGAGTAAGCATTCTAGTCATTCTAGTGAACACTCTGGTCATTCTAGTCATTCTGACGAACATTCTCATGAGAATGAAATGTGTGCACCATCATGTTGGTCACCCGGACACAATATCGCCATGGAAGTCCTGGTTAATCGACTTGTTCACTGGTTCTTTTCCAACTACAAATGCACCTTCGTGTAAACATTAATGTGCATATTGTATTTTAAAAGTACAAGAAAGTGATAAATTTATATAAGAATGTATCAGGAAAATATATTACTAACAATTTAATTGTGTCGATCAGTTAAAGTATGTTAGATTAGATTTTGTTATTTGTAATTTTGAAAACTTGCTTCAATAAATTAACTTCATGCATGTCTTTTTTTCTATATTGCGTATTCAAGAAAACCCAAACATTTTAATTTAAGAATTCAAAGGGAATTGTATTATCTATAAGAAAATATAGTAAAATTGTGCCAAACATTGTTTTATATAACATCTTTTATTCAGACACACAAAATAATTTGAACATCTTTCCCAGGATTGTGAAAACCTCATCTTCTTTATGCACTCTTTATGCAGACATATATGACATATATAAATACTGTTATTAAAATTATGCGATCATTTCCTCTGATTTTTCTGGTTGTCTGTTCAATCATTATTTTTCAGATATTATATAAATTCATTATTTATGTTTTAACTTATCTTATAAAGCTTTTGATTCGGTTATAGATAAAATAGTCACATAGTTTTATGTTTGCTTTTTTACTAGGTCGATAAATTTTACTTATTATAAGCACAGTATGAACACTATATCCCTATCTTAGATTTTTACATTTCATATATTGTGAGACACTTGATAAATGAAGCCTCAAATTTATTAGGAAACAAATTGAAGGTTCATTAATAAATAAGTGTAATTAATAGGAGCACATGAATCAGTAAAATGTTCCGCTTTAATAGCTGATAATCTTAGGACCAGTCTGAATAACTGATAACAACTCTGTAATTATTTCCTGCTTATGTTTATTTTTTTAATTTTTGATTTAATTCGCAAACTTTTGAATATGTAGTAAATTCAGACTTAGTTAATTTTTTTTTCTGAATACTCAATCTTTAATGATTAAAAATTATGTTTGCAAATGATTGCAAGAAATCCGATTTATTGTAAAAAGAAATTTCTATTCTGAATTAAATATCGAAAAATTATTTAAATTCGTAAAGACTATTAGCAAATCTAGCAGCTAACGAATACTCAAAAACACTCAAACATTGTAAGAGCTTTAAACTTAAAACATCTTAAAATTTGCTTTTAAATGACTTCGAAAATAAATAAAGTAAATTATAAATTTTTATAGAAGATGTTTTTAATTATATGTATTTTGCATATTTTAAATAAATATTATTCATAATCTCGTATCTGAAAGCAACATAATTTTTTTTTTATTCTGATTTGAACGAAAGTAATCATTACACTGCTGGACATCCAAAGTGCGACAGCAAGAATGAGATATGTTAACAAAATTCATTTTGTAAATAACATATTGACCAAGTATAAATGGAATAAATCAATAGACTCCTGTGAAATGTGGTTCCTGCGAAAATCATTTGCAAGATAGCCGATTGTTGAAGATCACCACTGCCACATGCATCATCTTTGATTCAAAGACACTTTGGATGTGTTTTTGGGGTACAGCAGGCAAAGAAACTTCCACGCGTTGCCACAGTCGATATGTTGTGTGCAACTGTGAATTAAATCTAGGTCACTCGTTGAGCAACTATAGACCATATGTTTTCTATTGGTGAAAGATCCATTGAGCGAGCCAGGCAGGGAAGCAATTCAATCTTATGATTGATGAAGAACCCTTGGATAATGCTTACCACTTGCAGTCGTGAATTAACCTGTCGAAATAGGGTTGTGGACAAGCCCTGAAGATAAAAAAGGACACCTGAATCCAACACCTCGGAGATGTAGCACTGGCTGTACAATTTACCGGCAATAAGTTTTAGAAAAGTATGGGAGAGATATACAATACCACCCCATACCATAATACCAGATGCAAGACCAGTGTAGCGTTGCATAACGCAGCTGTTCAGTATCCTTTCTCCAAGAAGTCTCCAGACTAGAATGCGACCATCATGGTGTTTCAGACAGAAACTTGAGTCGCCAGTAAAAATAATTCTTCCCATTCTACCTTCATTACTTTGTTCTTTCATCGCAAGAATGGTGGCGGAGATGTATGAAATTCAGAGTCAAGGGTAGATGAAGCAATAAACGTCTTGCGACCTGACCACTATGCTGTAAATAACGTCGAATGGTACCCTCAGTTACTGGATAATTCGTTATAGACTGAATGTTCTATGCTTTTTTTTTGTGATGTGGTTGCGTGAACCGTCACTGCCATGTGCACAATTTGGCTGTCATCACGTGAAATGGTACACTGAGGTGGATGTGATCAAACATGTCGGTCCGCCGTACTCCCTGGCATCCAACGATCTCATATCCACATTACAGTTATTTGGTTTCGTCCAACAGAACTACAAATTTCCCTGAATAATAATCCACAATCTTTGTAGACCACTATCCTTCCACTGTTGGACTCGGATACTTGATCTACAAATAATCGCTGCTTTATACGTTAGTTTTGATCGTATTTTAATTCATAATTTATAATATTTTTTCTAAAAAAGCGACAAGAAAAACGCAATTGCCAAACTTGAAATCATCGAAATTTCCAAACCTTAAGTAGCACTTTGAAGTGTTTCTCAGGCACACATGAAGTGCGTCTGCTCTGAAATTCTTATCATTCTCATATCGCACCTCCGCTATTGTATGTTGTAAATTTTATGTTATTTGCGTGTTTCCTTCAGAGTATTGCATTTACGGTGGCCAGCAGTGTATAACCTAACTTTTTATACCAATTTGAAGAGAATTAATTGAGCAATATGAAATTAACTCTTTTTATAAAATTATCCTGAATATCACGGTTTCTTTTTTACTCCCTCGAAAATATTAAAAGTATCTTTCGTATTATTTTCATCAAGACTTATAACAGTAACTGACACAATAACCCAGCTATTCATTATTTTTTTTCTTTTTATCACTTAAAATTTATTTTACACAATATTCTTAATGTCAAAAATTATAAGAGCTATGCATCGAAAATGATGATAGGTATTGAAATTTTCCAACTATCTTGCTCTTAAAAATAGACATTTTATTGCCTGTTACTTGCATCTATAGACCAAAGTTATACTAATTATGTTGATTTTTGTTATCTGGACAACTTCGAAAATTGCATTTGTTATACATTATATAGATCTAGATTATCCTATTATAGAGAGCAAAATCATACTTAGGTCTTTATAATATTACTTCCTCAACATCAATATATGGAAATCATTCTGTAAGTGGCTTGACACTGCAAGTCTTCTAAGATTAGTAATTGCTTTCCATGAAAACTTTTCATAGATAGTGAATTGCAATTAGAAAATATACTTTGCAATAAGTAAATATACTTATTGCAAAAACCTGGAAAATTCCTAAGTATGTAATGATTATGGATGTAAACTTGGCTTAGCAGCTCTTCATGACGGGTCATTCGGTGAGGGTCACTCTCTTTTAAGTTTTGGATTTTCACGCAGGACACATTTTTCATCTGCAGTGATCAAATCAAAATACATGTCTGTCGTGAACCGTTGAAGTAATACGTTACATGTCGTTGATCGGTTAGTTCTGATTTCTACAGACAGATTATGTGGAACCCAAACACATGCTATGTTTGTTTCACCAATCTGTCGCAAATGTTCTTGAATGGTCGACCAAGATTGGTTAAGAGTATTTGACAGTTCCTCGATGTTCTTAGACGGATTTGCTTTTACTTACGCCCTTAATAAGAAACGACATTACTTTTCGGTTCCTTTAATATTTATTTGTATCTGTAAATGCTTATTATTTGTTTTTAAAAGAACTAACTTAAATTTGAAACTTTTTGGAAATTGTTTCCTTTATGTAAAGTGTTTTTGATTCAAGATTAGTTAAAACTTAATAAAATAATCCCATAAATCCAATAGAAGGAATATTAGTATTTTAAGTACAAAAATACTAACTCTTAAAACAAAAATATAAACTTCTTTCAACTGACAAAATATAAAAAGCTTTTGAATATATTTGCCTATCCCAATATATATTTCTCGTGCAGTTTTTACAGCAAACTTTCAACTCTGGATATAAGATAAATTTTATGCACATTGTGTTCGGATGATATAAGAAAATTGCTGAAAAGTCTGCTGATTTTTTTTTTGGGTGAAGCAACGCATTTTTTAAATTCCGCATTTATCATCACTGCATTTGATTTTATGGCACTACAAACGTCTTATATATATTTACACACACACACACACACACACACACACACACACACACACACACACACACACACACACACACACACACACACACACACATATATATATATATATATATATATATATATATATCAATAGCTAAATTTTTTTTCTAAAACGCATATGCTTCTACATTAATTTTAATAATCAATTGTGAAATTCAACTGGTGATAATTCAATTTAGAAATGCTTTGAGAGAAATGCAACATATAAATATTTAAAATACAAATTAGGTAGTCGACATTGGAAATGATCGAAGATTTTCGTTATAAGCAATCATTTCAAATGTATAATTAGATGGAATGATATGTATTAAAAAAGACTTTTTTAGTATTTATCCAATAATTTAATTTATTTACAATTAGAAATGCATTTCACTTCAGTTTACCTGGTTTTATTGATTCATTATAAATATTTCCAATTTCCATGAAATCTCATACATTGAAAATTTTCATATTTATTCAGAATATATGAACAATTAAAAGAAATTTGTCTTTCACCATGATTATTTTTACTGAATAGGATTAAATTTAAGAGAAATCTCTTAATGATGCAGATTTACATACCAATATAAATTGTTTTAATTATGATAAATTGATAAAAAATACTTTTTATGAGGAAACAACTTCATTCATTTCTAAAATATCAAAAACGTTTCTCTTCATCTTTTTTACATTTATTTTAATTTCGAAAGTCTTAAGGAAAAATGCTATGCCCAAGACTCTGATTTTCCAGTTGTGTGAATAGTTTTCCGTATACTTGTATATTTTTAAGCAAAAAATATCGTTAAATCTTCTTTTAATTTGAATTGTCCTTCAACTACATTTTTTGAAACTGAAGATAAATTAATAGTTTTTCTTTTTTCTCATCAATCCCTATTGCCAGTCACTCAATCGTCATTTTACAAAATCCCTCAGCCTTCATCTTGCAGAATTTCTGATTATATACAATGACAAGTAGAATACATAAATATGCAAAATTTTATTTTAAAGAATATGTTTGATTCAATTTTAAACATAATTATAGATAAAACAAAAATATTATTCATGTGTGTGTGGTTTTATTCCCTTTATCAATTTTAATATTTGATATGAGATATTGCTATTGATTTTTTAGAAATTAGTTCAAGTTATTCATATTGAAAAAAGTGTAATAATTTGAGTATTTATATCATATCTGAATTTATTATACTTTAGGAAAATTTATTATGTATTACCCATATAGTGAAATTATATTATGTGCGTGTGTGCGTGCATGTATGTGTGCATGCGTGTATGTGTGTGTGCGTGTGTGTGTGTGCGTGTATGTGTATGTGTGTGTGTGTGTGTCTGCGTGTTTGTGACTGTGTGCAGCCAGAATTGAATTTTTATTTATAAATAATTTTAATGATTTTCTGTTCACTCTGGTCTAAAACCATAAATTTGTTTTGAAAGATATGTGTAAGCAGCGATTTTAATTAATAACCAATGGAATTATTTATGCATCAAAGATAAAAAAACAATTTTTCTATAATTAGTTTGAGAACACAGTTTATTCATCATTTTTACATAAATTTTATGTAATTTATTTACATTAATTCAGGAGTTAAAGTACAACACACAAATTTTATAGAAATGTTGTTAACACTGCAATAGCTTCTTAATGATAAAAAGCTGTTTAAATTCACAGGAAAGCGCACACGATATAATTTTATTTAACTAAAATGTTTTTTATTCATAGTAAATAATCAGTTATTGTCATAAAAGGGTATTATGATTTTAATATTAAATTTAATTGATTCACCCATACTTAAAATTTAGTTAAAAATAGGATTCTATAAACTAGTAACATTGTTCTATTATAGTAATTTACGAATTACAAGAATGTGTACTTTTCGAATCACTTATTTATAAAGAAATGGTATCCTTATAAAAATGAATAAAATAAGAAATCGCAGTTTTAATCTTACAAAATTATCTTATTTATTTTCTTTTAATAATTATGTTTTTATTAACTATTTAGTGTATCGAAAGAAATTATTTGTATAGACAGAATTTTGTTAATTGAAAACCATTCTTTTTGAATTTAATACAAACTGAACTTATAATTATTTTGTTATTACTAGGTGATCATAAATACTAGTAAATCAGAGCTGATTTTGTTCAAAATATGATTAATTATTTCAATTTCAGTGACATGTATGTTAAAAGTATCAAAATTTTTATGAATATTTAGAATCATGGTAAAATTTATATCCTTAACTTAACAATGATACAAGCAGTTTATTTATTTT
This sequence comes from Latrodectus elegans, assembly GCA_030067965.1. NCBI lineage: Eukaryota > Metazoa > Arthropoda > Arachnida > Araneae > Theridiidae > Latrodectus > Latrodectus elegans. Next base: position 128,536,166 of record CM057813.1, read on the forward strand.
ATTTTGTTTTGGCTTCTTTTTCAAAGAAGTACGTGCATAAATCTTTTTAAAATCAATTTTGATTAATTCCAAATAGTACATATTATTTCGTGAAAAAAGATTTTAATATTTGATACGTTTGAAATATTGGGCATCTACACACACACACACACACACACACACACACATATATATATATATATATATATATATATATATATATATATATATATATATATATATATATATATATATATATATACATATATACATGTGTGTGTGTTTGTGTATGTGTACATATACATATATACTGCTGGAAAAAAGTAGAAAAATACTAGGTATTTTTATTTATGAGGAGAGCTTTGAATTTAAAGAAAATACCTTCCTTACAGCACTTTTAAAAACTTAATTACAATTAGATAACTGTATATGAAATATGAAATAAAAAACTATGTTCTTATTACAATTAAAAATTAATTGCATTCCCATCATAGTTTGCGAAAAAAGTAGGACAGTTCTAAACAACGAAGATAAATGTCTTGTTAATAAGTAATTTCTACATCATTTGCTTTAGTACTTCAAAGACGCCATTAGCCATTGAATCATATAAGTCTTGAATTTATGGCTCACAATTCTAGTCCGAAACACAGTTCAAAGATTCTCGAAACTCGATCAAAATTCATATTTTTTCATCTGACGTAAACATGACGAACAGTAACTGACCATATATTTTATACAATATTACGATTTTATATTTTTAACGAGCTATGAACCCGAACATTATTTGTTTTAAACCAATTTTTAACGTCCATTATCCGAGTGAATTGATGCTCAATATTACTAAAATATCCAATTTTCTCCGCCTAGCTCATTTCCGTTTCTTAGAAGCTCTGAATTTAAAATTTGAATGTAATCTGCACGTTTCTGTCTTTCATCCTGAAACACTAGATTTTTCTTTCCAACGTAACCAACAGATATCAAAACCCTTAAACAGCCTCATCCATATGTCAGGTAGAATAAGTTTCTTCTTGTGTACTTAGACGATGCCAATAATATTGACAACCATCTAGGTTATCCGAATTGAAATGTTTTCATCTGAAAAAATTCAAAACTTTTGAATTAGTTTTATCTAATACTAAGGAAATACTGTAGATCATCACTGTATCAAGGGTTCAATTTGCTTATCGTTCCATATAAGATGGCGCTTTCTTTTTTTGAATATGATCTTATTCGATCTTTTCACGAAGTTGTAAATTGTTCTTTTGGTTATATGTATGAAACCAGATGGTTCTTGTGCTTCTCCAATGCTTTGAAGCGTTTTTCTAAGTTCTTTACAGATTTTTACTTGATTAGGCGGAGTCAACTTTTTTAAGTCTGCCAGTCTATGCTTTCCACCGATTCTTCAGATTTTTCAAGAAGTAAGAAATAACGTTTTCAGTGATGTGTGTGTGCATTGAGAGATTTGTCTTACAGTTTTACACACATCTTTACATGACACAATTTGGCCTTTTTAAAATACAATTAAAGGTTTTCATCTAAATATTTTAACTGTACAAAAATTGAGGGTTTTTTCAATATATCTTTTGAAAAAAGACAATCAATAGAAAGTCACACACTTGAATATTGAGAAAATTTCGTTAATGCAAAATAAAATATACTGCGTGACAATGAAAACGCCATATTTCCACATGAACACATTGGATAATGTGTCCTTTTTCAACACGAGGTTTAGTTACACCTGAAAATATTGTTTAAAATGGACCCGAACCTCTATGAACCTTAAACCATTTTGGTATTTGAAAGAAAAGCTGTTGAACCGAATGTTAATCATTTGCCTACCAGCTCGGTAAACAGGTACACAGAAAACTTTGTAAATTGTAAGGTGGACTCAGTTAAGCAAGTGACTAACTATTTCTCATTTGACTACCACCTCAGATACGGATGTCCTTAAGAAATTAAAAGGACTTGTCCAAAAATAAATGATTTCAGAATCATTTCAGAATGCTTAAACGGATCCATTCATAGGATTTTACTGAAAAACTCGTATATCACTTCTATAGACATTTCGCTGCATAACTGCATGACAATATAGTTATTCACATACATTGCTCACTTTCATTTTAAATAAGGTTTTCTCATTTAGTCAAAATAGAAACTTTAAGGTCTTCAATTTTGACTAAATGAAAATTGCAGTATAAAAACTTAAATTGCAATAAAATAGACAATTTATTGATGTCACTTTAAACACAGACAATTTTGTTTTGAAATGCACAATGGAAAGCTATACATTGAGACAACGGATATGAGATATGTCGCCAACTGTCAATATCAAGGGTATCAAAACAAAAATGAGAATTCGCTTGGTTTAAAAGTAGCATTTTGTTTAAAGCAGTGCTCATTTTTGGTGTTTTTAATGAATTATCATAGCTTTCTACTCATGCGTTCTAAGGCTATTGCATTTTCATTGTCACACTATTATATTTTTCTTCTGATGTTTGTAATTTTAGTTACCTTTTTATTAGATTGCTTAATATTTGCTTGTGCGTTGTTTCACTAATTTTGTCTCTAGATTTTGAATTAACTAATTCTTTTATATTTTCATTATCACTTAAAGGATTTGCTGAAATAAGATACATTGATCGGAAAAATAGTGGGGAAAATACACATTTTAAAAAAGCAAACATATGCATGAAATTTGTTATTTTAATTTCAACTAACAAGATTTCACATGAAACTTTACATTTTAACAAAGATTTAAAAATGTCTTCTTCTTTCTTTCAATATTCTCTGCAAAACTTCTTTTTATAACAGACTTGTAAAATATATTCATTAACATTTTTTATTAGAAAATGTTAATGAATATATTTTTTATAATATATATTTTTTCATTAGAAAATTGTTCAAAAAAATTACTCGGATGTTATTTCAATGCCAATTAGATGTTACTCCACACAAATGTTATTTAAAACTAATTTTCTCAAGTAGTTAGAATCCTTAGGATAATTAGTTTTGTCGCTATAGATGTTTATTAAAATATGATTAAATTGTGCTTCTTCTATTAATCTTGCTATACATCATTTGGCGGTTGTTTTTTGTATGTGGAAGAAAGGGGTGGCTGCAATGATTTGGGAATCTACAAAACAAAACTAGTTAACAAATTGTTATATTTGATCTAAAGTGGAACTGAAACTCGAAGCATTCACTGTTGCTTTAATGATCGAAAATGATTCATTTGCTCCATTAGCATTCCAAATATTTAAATTTTAATAACATGCTTACAATGTTATCATTTTGAAAATTAATGGACGTTAAATGTTTGGTATACCTGAGCATTTTATAAAAGTACCACCCATGAGATACTTAGATTAGAGCCTACAGTCTAAAAATATTCCGAGTTATTGTAAAAACTTAAAGCAAACGATGGTAAATGAAACCTATAAATTGTAAGAACAAATGTTAAAATGTATTCTGCTTCCAACTCAATATATGTAATTTTATATTCATTAGCCATTGATATTTTAAGTAGTCTAAAAGATTTTCTGAGCTTTAGTATTTGATACAAATAATTTTAACTAATAATTCATCAATATCATCAAACGTATCTGGCATTACTTTTGAATTATAAATATTATAAAACTTCAAGAGATCGTGGATTACTGCCAACAAATCAATTGCTTTTACTTATCAAGATATATAAAAGTAAGAGAGATATATTATACATAAAATTAATAAATATATACCATTTTCTTGAGAAACATTCTTAGAAGATTTTACACATTTTTATAGGCATTTTGTGTAAATTTTAATTGCAGTAACACATCTACTTGAAATGCATAAAATTAACTAATTTGATTGCATAATCTAGATCTTTAGTCGTAGCATTTATACCCCAAAAATATAACGTCAAATTAAATATGGTACATTCATACTGCAGTATATAAATTTAATATTAAGCGCTAAGTAAAGATTTTTAAGAACTAGAATCAATTTACTACAATAAGTGCTGAACTAGTACAATTTTTTTGCTGAATTAGTATTAATGTCTAAGTTAAATTTCCCTAAAAGTACTAAAGGCTTAGAGTTTCTAAACGGACATTTATAAATTGAACAGAGTATGCTTATACCTAAATGGATATGATTTTAGCTTTATCTGAAATAACTCTTATTCAAAGTAAGTATTAAGTGTGATATATTTTTTATCGCATTTAAATTTAAGTCGTCAAAAAATTAAATTAATTCTGAATTTACTATTTTTTTCGATATTTACAATTGATAAAATATTTTTAAATTCCATCTTTGCTAACATGGCTAAGATTTGTTAACCTTTTGTTTCCTGATATTTAAATATTCTCCAACGTATCTAACAGTCTATAAAGTATTCGTAATAAGTCTTGTCTTGGTACTATTGATTTAAAATTAATTTAAAAAGCAGTCTTTCTTTTATAGTACCACTCAATATCATGGTTTTCATTTAAAAATATTTAAATATGCATTTATTAGAATGAAATTCCAGAGTTTGAATATATTTAAATAAAGTACTTGCCATGAGCAAAGGAAGTACGCTTCACTAAGAATTAATTTAAAACTTTCATCAGAAATTTAGTTTTGAATATAGTAACCAAATATCGGAATTTTCCTTTAAGGACATAAAGGTTTTTTCATTAAAAATTGTTAAAATTTTTTTGAAAATTGTAGACTTCATTGTACAAAACTTTGGAAAGCCATAAGAAAATTATTAAAAATTAAACATTAAGAGTAAATTTATATAATATGTAAATATTTGAAACCCACTTAATTGCAGTCATTTTGCATGAACTCAAAATAGCTCCTGAGCTATTGTTTTGAAATTAAACTTTATAAGCACTAACAGAGAACTGTGGCAATGAAAACTCTTAAGAAATTTCGCAAATATATTAGATAATGGAACAGCAATTGAAAAGTACTTTAAAGTCACTTATAATTAATTATAAAGACATATCAACAACATCAGATATCGAATATGTTAAAGAGGTTAGAACTTCTTATATCATACTCACGCTTAGAGATATTAAGGGAAAAGTGGAATTTTACAACATGGAGTCAGGTTTTCTGTACATGCTTTCATTTATATATATATATATATATATATATATATATATATATATATATATATATATATATATATATATATATATATATATATTTATACATAGATATATATATATATATATATATATATATATATATATATATATATATATGCCTTTATGTATTTGTGCGTCATTAACATATGGAGTGTGGGGGCATTGATAAACAGTAATTAAATAATCAAACGCCGTCCATTCTCTCTAGTGTTCTGAGTGTCTGACTACGGATAGGGAGGTCCTGGGTTCGAATCCCGGTTCGGCCATGGATGTACTTTCTCTCTATCCTGTCTTTATCCTTTCTATATATGAATGAAGTGTGAATGGTTGCCTACCCTATAAACTGGTCCCTATGGCATGTGTGTACGGAAAAAAATCGGACTCCACACCAAATATGGTTCAGTTGGAAAAGTGGAACAGCACACTCTATATTGTCAGCCTAGTTGGCACAAGACAAAAAAAATATTCAAACAAATTGCTTTAAAAATAAACTGTAATGTTTGTAATTTGCAAAATGTGTTTTTATATACATAAAAATAATTCGTGAGGTATACTATATATGAAATTATACCTTAAAAAATTATGATACATAATATAATATATTTTATAAAAGAAATACTAAATTAAATGCAAACTTTTTTCATGTAATTTTTTGTTTAAGATATAAAATTGTTAGTCACTCCACAGTAATTTTATTGGCCTTTTTTCACAAAAATCAGAACCTCATAAAATACAAAAGTTTAGAGTTTAATGTGTTATTAAGAAAGAATAACACTTATTGATGTAATTTTTAATTTTTTCATATTTAAAAACATTTTAATTTTTATGAAATAAAAATGTTTTTTTTTTGTATCAAAATAACAGTTGTAGTGAAAATCTCAATTTTGCGGATCCCTGTAAAATTATTCTAAAATTTACAAAAAAATATATATACTCTTTATCTTTCTTTTTCTCACACTATTTGCGACTTCAATAAAATCAATTTTAAGCAAGTTTCTTGTAGTAAATTAATTTTTCACACAGTATTACAGTTGAATATTTTTTGAAATTCAAAATGTTTCTTTTGATAAAGAAACAGGAAAAAATGTTTACATATTTTAATAACATGAAATTTTTTCATATTAATTCAATTAAACGCTATTTGCAATTTAACTCATCACAAAAATATAAAATGAAATGTATGCATTTGTATTTTAGTGGTTATATTTTAAATAAATTATTTTTATTATATTCTGTTATATATATATTAAACGTATAGTGTTTAAATTTTAATGCATTTTTCCATCAAACATAGTAATTTTTTCATTTCGAATATACTTTAAATGCAATATTCATTAATATAATAATTAAAATATTAAAGAAAAGAGCTTGAATGTCGTCCCCATTATTTTGACAGCATCCCTTTTATTTAGACAATTTAAAATTTTTATGTAAATCATTGATAAGATTTGTGTGAAATACTTTTATGTCACTAGAAATTTACTTTGTCACATTCAGTACTTTATTACCCCATAACTAAGTACGAGACAGGAACTTTAACGAGCGGTGACATAAGTATAATTTTGAGATGGAAATAAACTCTGCAGCAGTTCTAGTTGATTTTTAAATGATATAATTGGCATTTTTCTAAATTTTAAGTTAATGTAACATTTCATTCATAGCTCTGTTTCCTTAAAATACACGTTTATTTTTAGAAGAGGGAATTTTTATTATTTAGATATATTTAAGGATAATATGATATTAAAATTTCTTACTCAGCCAAATCAGGGATTTTTCTTATCTATATATAGTCTCCAGTTTACAAGGATTTTACTTTCATTTATGTATTTAATAATAGACTAAAATATATTTTCAATAAATTTTATTCTTTAAAATCAACGAATCCTCATTTCCAAGAAAAATGGTAAGTTAGATTTTATTACTCTCATAAAATAATGACTATATTATTAATTGAAGTATGCAAATTAAATTTCTTTCTTTAAAAAGTTCTTTTCACTAGCATTTGTTAAGAAAAGGGAAAATTCATAATTTTCTTAAAATTTTAAGTCTATAAATTCTTTTCAACGGTCAAATATGACATGCATTCATGAATTACACATAGACATGTTTTTGTGAGTTTCATAAATAGCATTGAATGTAAATAGGAATGATTTATTTTACTCCAGAATAGATTTGTTCATTTAAACGAAATTAGAATTTAAGTAGTTATTTGTTTATTATTAAGCAAGTATAGATCCAAGCAAAAATTTTATTTATTATGTTTCATTTCAACATGTGAATCTGTGTTACAAATCAATAGAATTTTCTGCAGCAAAAATAATAATAAGAGTAATATGATGTTCAAAAATAAAATGACCAAGGTTTCGTTTAATTTTTTTTTTAATTTTACCTAATTGAAGAAAATAGTAGAAAATTCAGATAAATAAATGATATAATGTAATCGGATTAGATAAACCTAATTGAATTTCTTAAATATATTATTGTTACATCATACTGATTTTTAATAAGCATCTCATGCACTCTAAATTTCAAAAGTTTAAGTTTCTTGTTTATTTGAATTAAAAAATTTACTTTTTTACAAAAGATTTAAGCATTTCTATATTTTGAATTGCCTAGTGATTAAAGTTGATAAAAAATTTTTGACATGGATTTTAAAAACACTTCAAACTATTTCGAGATAACAGAAGTAAGTATTTAAATTCTTACATTACTTGTTCCATGTCATATAATAAATTATCATTACAATTAAATATATTTTACAAATCAAATATTTTACCTTAAATAGTCAAAAATTGGTTACAAATTTTTAAAGACCATATTTCGTATATACATTCTTGCCATAAAAATTCAATGTAATAGAATATGTCTCTTAAGAAATCAAGAAGACTTAAAGAAAAAAAAAAAGGCAAAGTTTTATTTTGAATAAATTTATAAAAAGTTGTTGAAATATATAAAAAAATTAATGTTTATATTATATAATATTTAAATAATCTAATAAATTAAAACAAATCATAACGCTAATATTTTGGATTCTAAAAAAATTATTTAATTGTATTTTTTAAAATACATTAAAATTTCATTAAATAAAAGAAATAAATGATCTTTGAAATTCAATTTAAATTTAATTTTGTTAATTTTTTTTGTTTCATTAAGTTAATAAAATTTTAAGTTTAGAAAAAATTTGCTCCGATTTTATGCACAGATAAAAATATTTTTCTAGTAAGCATTTATGGCATTTTATTATTATTTTATTGGTCTTTTTCTAAATGAAAAACATTTAACTTCTAATATTTTTAGTTAAATACTTTTATTAATAATTTTATCAGCATTTGATTATTTAATCATAATACAACAGGTTTTGAGTGACCATAAATCCTGTTACATGAAAGTTTACTCATTCTCAATATTGCACGCAGTATTGAATAACAATCTACAAATTTGAAATCACAACATTAACATTTGTGCTATATATAAAATTAATGTTTTCTTAGATTAATTTTGAGGATGTTTATCACTTCAAATCCGTACAACATTTTTAAATTATATGAATTAGTTGAAAATTTATAGAATATTTATTTTAAAAAATTTGTAGCTGTACTAAATGACGATATTAGTATATTTTTATAAAAATTGATGTACATAAAAATTGTATATTTGCATGTTAGAAAAAAATATTTAAGGTTAATTAGTTATTTAAATTTGTAAAATTATTTTTCATTGACTAAAATTTATGACAAGGAAAAAAGAATGATAATAGATATCATTTTTAACAAACAAAAATTTAATTCTTTAACCATAAAGTTTCATAAACTTGAAAGGTTAAATATGAAAGTAAATGATTTTATATATATATATATATATATATATATACATATATATATATATATATATATATATATATATTTATATATATATATATATATATATATTTATATATATATATATATATTTATATATATATATATATATATATATATATATATATATATATATATATATATATATATATATATATATATATATATATATATATATATATTTATATACATATATATATATATATATATTTATATATATATATATATTTATATATATATATATATATATATATATATATATATATATATATATATATATATATATATATATATATATATATATATATATATATATATTTACATATATATATATATATATATATATATATATATATATATATATATATATACATATATATATATATATATATATATATATATATATATATATATATATATATATATATATATATATATATATATATATATATATATATATATATATATATATTTATTTATTTATTTATAATTTATTCTATATTTAATTCTATATTTTTACAGGTGAAATTTCTGACAACCTTACTTCTTTTCGCCGTAGTGTCCTGTATATTTACGTACTATACAGAGGCTCAGTCTACCTCAGCTTCTTCTAATACAGGGCATTCAGAACCACAGTCATCGAATGAAGCTCAAATAAGACTTCTTGCACCTCTTTTAGCCAATCTTGCAAAGACGTTGCAAGATCTTCTAAGCTTTGTAGCAGGTCTTTTAACAGGACTCTGAATAGTATTTTTCATAGCTACTCCCATATGTAATAAAAAAATGTAAATACAGCATTATTCTATGAATAAAAACATTTAGTTGAGTTTTTTTCGAAATAATTACTTCTGAAAAGTTTCATCTATTAATAATTTATTGCAAGAAACATAGCAAATTTAAAGTAGAAAATATAATTCCTCAAATTCAAAACTACTTTGATTTCTATAAAATTTTTAATTACTGATTATGTTACTCGATGTATAAGAGTTACAATTATTTTACTTATTGCTTATAATATGGTTTTCTTTCAATACATTTCAGACCAATTTTCCACATACCATTACAAATTTTTATATAGCCTCTTATTTATATATTTTATATAGCCTCTTAATTGTATAAAATTTTATTATGTTCAAAATTTGAAATAAATATTCTATATACCTATAATTATTTATACTACCGGTTAAAAATAATTTTTTTCTGTACACATAATTGCATATAAAATTAATGCGTTTTGCAAATCATTTAATGAAGCAACAAGTCCAATGTTTTTTTTTTTTTCAAATTTTGTGAAATAAAGTTTAAAATAATGGTTTATATATAAGGGAATTTACACACATGCAAAAATATTACTAAATATTGTTTCCTAAAATTGGTATAATGTTTTATATGTTCTCCAATTTGCATAATTTTAAATGATATTTATCGTATTACTCGATAATAATCCAATTAACATTTTCTTCAATCATATAATGATACACAAATTTTATTTTAGACCATTACAGCTTTTTTCATATAAATCTTGTACACATAAACCTCGTGCATTTATATTAAATAAACCAGATGGATTTTTTTCTTAGGTGCATAAGAGACTTTATAAATAGCTATGAATTTAAAACTCAACTCAATGTGTTGTTAATGCTAAATAAAACTTTTATGATGAATAAAAACATTTGAAAATTCGAGAAACAATAAAAATGCGGTCGTTTTTGTGTATAACAAATGAAATAGCAAATGATTGCGCTAGTTCAGTTTCCATACTTTAATAAATACATAGTGAGAAAAAAACTCAAAACCTAAAACTCAAAAAATAATAAACCAGAATAGGTTTATTATTTTTTCAGTTTAGAATCAGAAAATAATAAACCATATATTATTTCATTTGTATATTTAGCCTTTCTACTTATAATTGCACAGAAAAAATTAGTTACAATAGTCTAAAGTACTTAAACGATTAGAATTTATTAGGAGCAACTCTCTCGCAGATGTAACAATGCTTGTCTGAAACACAGCATAAAATTATTATTCTTTAAATCACTTTATATGGTGACTTGAGAGGAATGACACTTTTTAGATTTGATTTTCAGAAGTGTACAAGAACATCACAGATCATACTTCTGGAAGTTGCACTATTTGCAGACCATCTGGTACACATTCTTGCATCAAAACTACTCTGTATATATATATATATATATATATATATATATATATATATATATATATATATATATATATATATATATATATATATATATATATATATATATATCATGTTTAGAAAACATAATAGCCAGAATCCTTCCATGAATTTTTTTTCGAAGTAGTGCGACCTATGAACAATACCATCTTTTCTTGGGTTTGTTTTTAAAATAACCTATAAACACAGAAGGAGATTCCGATTGTACCAAAGAAAAAACTGGTTATAAAACTGGTTCAGTGTCCTCTTTCTAATATCCTCGTTGTTCATACAGCATTTTGATGATTACTTGTATGTTAACAGAAACTAGAATAAGACTCATCGTTAAAACTAAAATAAGACTCATCTGATGGAAACCATTTGTCCTATTAGTTAAGGTGGCCGGTAGTCAGATGAATTTTAAAAAGAATGTAACAAGCAACGCGCCTATAAAAGTGTTTAAACTCTAGATCCATCGACTCTGTAATCTATCTGAAACTAGTCATTCTGGGTCAAGAAGGCATGTCCTAGGCCGAACAAGAGATACAACAATTACAGAAGATCATCTTATAAATCTTTCATTTTAAGGCAGAAGAAAAATTTTTGATCTTCCAACTAGTTACAAATCAGTCTGCAGCATCAGAAGGTAGAATATCCGCTGGTAGTGGGAACACGTTTTCATCACGCAAGTATCTCTCAAAAGCGACTAGTTTGGTGCGTTTTCATTACCGGACGACAGAAAGAACACACTATTGTACATTTTATTCAAGATTCCATATATACATGGAAGACTAATTCAGGACGTGTACTTATCTGGAGGGAATAAACACCAGATTCCCTCAATTTACACTGTGGAAAGACAGTTATCGTTGTGTTGGAATATTTGCTGGAGCAAGTTGGTCTGACTGACCCGTCTGCGTTCCGAAAAACAGCTGCGAATAATTTGTGATATCATGAAGTGATTCTTTATCCATATGCCCCCCCTCACATATTCATATATAATTCGAATTGATTTCAATTTGATTGATGGCCACACATAACATATATCAGCTGTAATAGTTCAGGAATATCTTGAGGGTCTAGGTTTGTGGCTAATAAAATGGCCGGATTTATCTCCAGACCTGAATCTCATACAGTATCTGTGCGGCTATGTAGGTAGAAAGATTGTTGCCATTAAATTCTTGTCCAACATATGTAACAGAGCTTGAAAATGTCTTAAGCCAAATATGGCCTTTAATTCCCGTTTGTTAAACGAAAACATAACTGACAATATGGAAAATCAATGCTGCCAATAAATTCTAGCTAAGGAGGGGTATAGCCATTATATACCCATTTTGTGTCCTGTATCTATGAAATTTTATCAAGTAAACATACGATTTTTCTTTTTCGATGATTAAACTTTTCTAGCTCTTTTTTTTTTGTTACTAATCATTTATGCGTTTTTTGTGTAAACTTCTGAATACCTGGTTTTGTGTATTTGTCATCAGTATGGGGAAATTATTGATCGGATTGAAATTAGCCAAAAAATTTTGTGTTTCCATAATATATAAAAACTAGTGTACCAATCAGAATTTAGATACGAATCAAACAGAAGATTAAATTTTTTTTTGTAAAAGGAGAACTAAGAATATCATATTTTTAATATTTAGTAAAATATTCAATTAAAATGAAATTTTTGTGTCAATAAAAATGATAGCTTGCATTTGTTCTGATTCATGATATTCTGTAGCAAAACAAATAACGTGTTTGACTGCGTTTTCAACATTTATGATAACAATTCTGTCTGTTTGCTACAAAAATTATCTCTTGAAGTGTTAATTTCAAATGTAGTTCTAGATTTCTTAGAATTGTAATCCCACTTAAAATTATTTTATGGGACTTATGATGGTAATATAAATAGGAAAGGATGAATGTAATAAAACATATCTCGGCATCATACACTGAAATAAATTTTAACATGATGTTCCGTAGGGATGATCTTTGAACATTATATGTTGTATCGGATGATCTTTTGTTTGTATTTTGCAACACATTAACAGATGCTGAGGAAGAATAATTCTTAAAATATTGGAAATCAATATAAACTCTACTTTCTGTTGAAAATATCCAGCAATGATTTTGAAGGTATTTAATGGTTTTCCCAAAAACTTCAAGCTTTACTTATGTTCATCCCATTTGGTCCGTTTACAATGATAAAAATTCATTGCAATTTTTGACTGAAATTTCATATTTCCACTTCTTTATGAGATAAAAAATGATTTTAATCGCAAAGAAAACTCTTGACAATTTGCGTATGTGTATTAAATATTGCCACAGAAAAAGAAATCATCAATTGAAAAATATCAGATATATATGTGTATTTCAGAATCAGGTACTGCGTCAAATCTTATATGCTGTAAAAACACATAATATTGATTCCATGCAGCTATATACAATGAACATATATATTAATGTGATTATGCAGGAAAGTGATGTACTACTCTCGGAGAAAATTTGTAGAACTCAGGGAAATCTTTTCATCTAGCAGGAAATTTCCTTTGAAACATGGTGGAGCAGAAAGATATAAAACGATCTTGTACATTATAACTGTATGAGTCATACATACATATAAAGCTGTGCTGATACTCCGACTGTAGCTCAAGATTAACGGGTTTAGTCTTCGCAACGCCAAGTGCACTCCAAACCTCTACGAGTTTTTAGACGGTGCCACCATCATGACGTTTATAAAGACAACCAAATTGTGTTTACAAATTGGTAGCCAAAAATTGCAATACACATTTAGCTGCTTTGAACCCTGTTAAACATAAGAAAATAGCATTAAATATTTTCTCTGATCTGAACAATAAATTTGACATTACGACATATTTAACACACAATGACGAAACATTATTAATGAAAAGACAGTTAACAATTTGTGGAGCAAGAATGGCAATAAATATATTATTTACATTGATGGCAGTTTAATGGATAATATGAACACTTAATTAGGAAGAGAGAGGTAATTACATGGCATGATAAGAAATATAATAACTATGTATACACAAGTGAGGAATTTACATAAGTTTAATAACCACATACGCTTTTGAAAGCATATTAGTCTTAAAACTTTTAAATGTTTTCTAAGATTTTAAAAGTGCATTGGCTCAAAAATTTTTACAGTTCAAAACTGGGTTTCTAATGTTTGAAAAACTGATACAGTTCAAAACATATACTTTATAAATTTAAATAAGTTTATAAAATTTATACAAATTTACTAGTTGTGCAAAAGAGTTGCCTTTAAGAATAGTTTTTGACTCATCTGTGTAAAATTCTAGGTCATGTGTAGAAGCGTGACCTGTATGCCAATCAAGTTCTATTCCTCGTTTGTAGAGATTAATTATTAACTATGTAAGGAGTAATCTGCGATGACGATCATTTATTCTAAACAGCGGCGAATCATGCCCTAAATATAAAAATTAACTGAAAGGTTTTTTTATTGTCCAGTATTGGATGTTTCAGGTGTCTTGTAACCCTGAACTGGTAATAAAAAATAAATAGATATTAAATTGTATTAAAAATTAATAGAATAAAAAAATTACATTTGGTAAAGTTTGTAACAGTATACTGAAAAGTACATGAAGAATATTCTTTATTTTTCTCCCTCTTTTTTTCTCAACATTTTAAATTTCAAAAACGAATTCTTATTTAAATCCCTGGCACAAATTAAATTTTTGGCATAGTTTTAGAACTGAGTAACATTTTTAAATTTTAAATGTTTTTTATGCCAAACTTAAATAAAATTGAAAATTGTTCATATTAATTCAACTAAATCTAATTTTCAACTGCTTTGCCATAAAAGTTCCCGTGAAGAAATTTCAGTTGCATTTTAGATGTTATTTCTGAGCTAAATTAATTTTAAAATTTTCTATAAATTATTAGCAATATTTTTAAAGTATTCTGCATGTTATTTTTAACAAGAAATCTTTAAATTTTAATACATTTTGAATCAAGTTCTAATTAAATATTAAATTCAATATTTATACACGTAATTTAAAGATTGTAAAATGGCAGATTGTAAAATGGCATATTATTGATATGTTAAGGAAACATTAGAATTCCTTTTCTTATCACCATGTGAATTTAGAGAACGTAATTTTATTATGTAAATCTTTCATGACATTTTGTTATAACATATTGTTTAAATCGCTAGAAATCGACTTTGTCACATTTGGTCTTTTATAACTCCAAAAATAAATACGAGACAGCAAAATTTTAATGAAGGGTGACATAAGTATAATTTTATGATGGAAATAAACTTTAAAGCAATTCTAATTGATTTTTAAATGTATAATTGACAGTTTTTTTTTTAATTTTAAGGCAATAAAACATTTTATTCGCAGTGCTTTGTTCCGTATTTTCAATATTTTTCTATTTTTGGCGTATAGATCTTTAACAATTTCGTTGAATGTAAAAAATATTTTTATTAAAAATTCTTACTAAGCTAATTCAGTGATTCTAAAAATGTTTATAAAAATAACAGTTTTTTGGAATTTACTTACATTTTATAAAGTAAGTAATTTACTTATATTTAATATTCAATAATATTAAAAGAAAAATTTCATTTCTTATTTTTATTCTCTGAGAATTAAAATATCGTCATATATGAGAAAACAAATGGTGAGATATTCTTCCTAATCCATGCAGAGTTATGACTTGTCATTCTTAAGCGGTATATTTTAATTATATTTATGAATTCAATTAAATCTTTAACTATAGCAATTTTAATAACACTGAATATAATTTACTGCATACATTTTTGCACGTAAACTAAGTTTATAAAATGTGAAAAATATTATGTATTTATGAGTTGCTCATAAAGTTGCTTAAATTAGTATATTCTGTTATTATTTAATGTAAATTGAATAATTTACTTTAATTTAGCTAATTGTTTTTGCAATAAACTTTAAATAATATTAGCAATCTATTAAAAGCTTAAGTAGCTATTGATATAGCATTAAAATTATGTAAATTTAAACAATGAGTTCATCGATTAAAATTACATAAATGAATCTATATAATAATTTCTTTGATTATCCTTAAGTAAAAAATTATTTTTAAAACAAAGTAATTAAATACTAAGTTTTACTTTGTATACCCAAAACTTGCAAAATATTGGAAATATATATAAGGGCTAATGAAATAAAAGTTTAAAAGAGAGAGAGAGAGAGAGAGATTTAAATTGATTAGAACGTGTATGTGTGATTCTATTTTGGATTCATAAAAAGAAGGACTCTAATTTTAAAATGCAGTAAAATTTAATTATTTGAAAACATTGGCACCATTTTCTAAAATTGAATTTATTTTAAATTTTATTATAGCATTTTATTTTGTTTTGTTAAAATATTATTTACATAGCATTAGAAATTTAACCAATATTTTATGCATGAATAAATATTTTAATTTTTTAAGCATTTAATTATTTAACATTCCATAATATTTTTACTAAAATTTGTAAGAAAAACTTTTAATTTCTAAAATCTGTTCCTATTAATCATTTTATGAGGACAAGTAAAATATTTTTAATTCAATTAATTACAATGGAGCAGCAAATAACATGTCAAGAAAATCTTTTATGGCACTTAATGGATGTGTGACGCAATATAATAATTAGTAATAAAACAATTCTGATTTTTTAAAAAATAACATTAAAATCATTATTTTTATGTATCAAATTTTAAAATACTTTATTTTACATAACTTGAAGATTTGAAAATTATTTATTTCTCGATATATTAATATTATCAGATAAAACTTCTAAATTATATGAGGAAACTGTAAATTTACTGATTAAAAACTTAACGAATATTTTGTACAAAGTGAAAATCTTTTTTGGTAAATAATCCACTATTTTTTTTGGATGTAAAAAATGGTTTTATGTTTTATTATCATTTGAATCTATTTTTGAATCAACAATATCTTAATTAAATATCTGGAATAATATTTACGTTTTAGCAAAAGGTATTCTATGTGGTTAAATAATTAAAATATGTATAAATTCTAAAGTTAATTATTAAATTTGCTTTAAAACTTTCACTTAATGGAATTATTTTTATAGATGAAATGCATGGAAACTTTTTTTTTTGATTTGTTGGCTGTAATATGCATCATATTTGCCGCATGCATACATTCTCAGTCTACATCAACTTCTAAAATGGAAACTTCAGAACCAGAAGCAACAACAGAAATAATCTCAAAAGAAGTCAAGATGAAATTCCTTCATACCCTTTTAGCTATTGTTGAGAAAATAGTGGAAAATCTTCTATAATTTGTGTCAGATCTCCTAGCAGGACTCTGAATGCCATTTTGTATTTCTAGATCTACATGTTCGCTTTCATGTGGAAATTAAAATACTGCATATTTCTATGAATAGAAAATTATTGATGTTTTCACGAAATAAGTATATGAGAATAAATTTTCATTTATGATAAATTATTGCTTACAAAATGTGAAAATGTAGGGCAAGAAATATAATTTTTAAATTGTGCAATTACTCTAAATTCAACGGAATTTTATTTTGCATGTAATGTTGTTTCCTGTCATTACATTGATTTTTATATATTTCTTATTTCAATGGATAGCTTTAATCCAGGTGAAATAACATGATATAAAATAGGAAGTTATAAACAAAAATTAGGATATTTTTTCAGGAAAATAATCAAACTAAACATCAAAAAGGAGAATTAGATGTCAGTTTAAAAAATATATATTTAATAAAGCATATATAACTAATAAGCATGCATTTAATTAGGCTAATGAGAATATTATTTTGTATATTAGAAATAATTATTTTTATTTCTCATTTCATTTCATCTCTCACAAAAAAAACACATTTCATATGGTTTTTAAGGAATCGATAGATATAAAATTAAAAGAAATGTGATATAAAGAATTATTACTTATGTTTATAATGGTATTCAGATTAAATTACAAAAACAAATCAAATTTCGATCACACATTTGGATTTCGATTTTTCAAGTTTTATCAACAAACTCTAACATTTTCGAAAGTGCAAGAATAAACATTTGGTGAAATTATTTTCCCTCCTATTTCTTAATTTAGTTATATATTAAGAAAATATTTCACGCTTTTTCAAAACCACACTTCATATAGCCTGTAAGAATTTAACGAATGACATGTTAAATAATATTTGTTGGAATCTATATATAAATATTTTGTTTTTGTCCCTATAAATCTGTTATCTTAAATTACTGAAGCAAAACATTAAATATTTAACTTTACGATTTTCCTTTCTGTTTTATTTTTATACTTTGAAATTTTATTGAATGTATTACAAGCAAACAAGCAAAAATTAAATATTTAAAAGATTATTTTTCCCTCGTGTTTTGGTATTAAATTTAGAAATTCACCTGTAATCTGAAATTGACGTTGCATTTTGTGCCATTTATTGAAACTTATATTTGTTTATTTAGTGTTTTTTGTCTAATCTTTTATCATGTAAACTTATGCAACTCGAAAGTGATTTAAGAACAACTTCAATTAATTCTTTATTACCATATCTCAGATCTTAATAAAAATATTAATATAATGAAGTTCGAAACTATGCCTGTCTGTTTATAAATTTATCGGCATTTTCGAAAGGATAACAGACATACTTTCTGAGTAATTGATAAAGCTAAACTGAGAGAATTTTATTGTTTTTAGTGCTATTTTCTGTTCTTTTTTTTAATACACGAACTCATTAAATGACTGATAACTACCATTGCTGGTTGAGTTTTGTCTTTATATTAGAATGGTAATGAAATATGGAATTACATTGTGAGTTAATATAAACTTGCTAATTAATTAGATTTGATTAAGCTGATTAGTTTCTAATTTTTATCACTATCAAACGTCAGTTTTTGAAGTGTCCATTTTATAAACACTTATTTACGAAATTCCATTATATGAGAGCAAATTATTTTAAATGCGCTGATACTTTTGTTTCGCTTTCAAATATGAATTAAGGATTATGAAGTGAGGAAAAATTTCTCGTCTATAATATTAATCACAAATATTATTACATTTTTCTGAACATAAGCAAAACAATTTAATTTTAATTTAGTAAACATTAAAATATTAGAGAGAGTGTTCTTCTTATCAGAATTACTATGAAATGGCGATACATTTTTCATATAATGATTAAAAATGTCTCAAAATTGCTAGAATATAATAACAATTAATAAAAGGTGTCATGATTTAATTTTAGGACAAAAGATAAAAAGAACAATTAAAGACATATTTTTTATATAAAAATAACGTAATTATTTCATAAAAAAATTTCAAATTTTATAATTATAATTTTGATACTCATATTATATATACACTCGTGATTAGAAATGAAGGAAAAGGCAAGTTCAGGCAAAGAAAGAAACAAAAGCAAAACAAATGTGACTTATTTGTAGAGTCTTTTTATTAAACAAAAGGTACAGAGCAAAAGAGATACTATATGTTTGACATCATTAATAAAAATTACTATATTTAATCCTTGGAGCGAATCTCAAAGAACGTAGTTTCAAAAACCAATATAACGTGGTTAGTATGATGGTTAATGCATCGTATGTCCCTTAGACGATGCCACGCAAACCCTACAATGCCTAGGCATGCTGAGTATTAAATTATCGACCTGACGAGCAATGTCTTCTATAAACAGAAATTCTGCACCCATGGCTCTCCGAAACAAACATACATGTTGTTCCAGAATGACATCCCGTTAGATGTAGCTGTCACAAAATATAAATCTGAACATGTAAGTTAGTTCTGGGACCAAGAGTAATTCCTCTCCAAGCAAGCAATAATACCTCACCATAACGGTGTCGTTCAATGTTGTTCTCTTGGTGGTAAAGGGATACCTGTTCCTTTCCACATTAAAGTCCGATGAGAATACTGAAAGCTAACCGGGACTCGTCGGAAAACAAAACACAAGACCAAGGGCTTGGGGCACGAAGATTGTGTCCCAGTTATGTGATCAGCCTAACGAGAGACCCCCAGTGTTTTATTCTCAAGCATTCTTAATACTCAGTTTATTAACTCACTGAAAGGATGAAAGGCTGAATCGACCTTGCCTTTCCCGAGGATTGAACTTCGGATCTGTGTCTTTGGCAGCATGAAAAGCTTACGCAAAGCCCCCCCCCTCGCCATTTTCCTCACATAACTTAACTTTATTAATAATTCAGCAATAAGTGTAAATAAAAAATGTGAAAATACATTAAATTTAACAGCATATAACTTCCTTTTGGCTATAATTTTACAATAATTATGTACATAATATGTCTTTTAAAATAATTCACCTTATAAAGAAACCAATATTTATGGACGTAAATCTGTTTTCGGTTATTAAAGCAGAGATCGAATTACTTAAATAATCCCAATATGAGTGAATATTGGTGTGTTTGGTTTGTCTTTCAATGGTCACGTTTTAAACTAATTAAACTCAGATCTACTTTAGAGTTGATTTTGAATCTCTGCAAACAACATGGTCAAAGGTAAGACGTTAATGTGAGCAATATTAGTAAAAAATAATGAAGGAGAATTGTGATCAAACTGTAAGTCTTAAAACATAGTAACTATGTTTTTTCTTAGAATTTAAAAACGTTATTTATCATTACTTGAAGTGTGATATTATTTGTTAAAATGTTTATTTATTTTTGGATAACATTTTATGCATTATAAAATTTATTACTGAAGCAATCTTTACATTTAAATAATCATTTGTAGGTATTCTTAGAAAATTCTTCACGTTGAGGTTAAAAGCATTTTTAATTTTTAAGGCCAAATTGTGCTTATCTGAATTAGTCTGAGCATTCAATTCATCTATAGTTTCCTGAAGTAAGATTTTCAAATAAAAAGTAACAAAAAGTAACTGTTTTTTCTGACTTTCGGTGTAAGCTCAACTCCCTAGTGAGAAATTTGTGCCATTTGAAATAACTTATACATGTACGAATAAAAAGTAACAGTTAATTATATTTGCCAAAAGCTTTTCTTGGAAATTTTAATCAAATTTGGAAAGATCAAATATTTTTACGTAGTATTGTAATCGTGCATGTAATAAGTGAATGTTGGATTTATTTAAATTCTAAAAAAATTGAACTTAAATTCAAACGTACCTTGAAATCTGCTGGTATATATTCTAATAATGTGAAACACAGATCGGGGGGAACATCTTTATTGTGACTGCTTGTTATTTCCTTAGATTTTGAAACTTGTTTAGACTGTTCATTTACATTAGAACCGGAATAAAATTCCCTTTTGGTGAACTTTGGAATTCATTCTTGCTTTCCAAAAGAGGACATTCTAAGAGATTTCATATTAGCTTACATTTCTATATTTTTGTATTTAGTAATAGTTAAATAAGAATTCATAAGTATTGGTATAATTTTTCAAATGCTTTGCTTAAGATTTTTTTTTTTGTCTTGTGATAGCGAGTTTGACAATATAGGGTGCTCTGCTCTTAAGATTTGTTTGATATTAACATTTAACAATTTCGAATACGCGCAAATTATTTAGCTATCAAAGGTATTGATCAGAATTATTTAGAATATTAAATTGTCAATGGTCACTTTAACTATTAATATTACTTTAACATAATGTAAAGAATTTCACACACCACAGATTAAAATAAACATTCTCTTTAAGCAATTCTGTATACTTTCTTTAATATCATGCATTTTTTTTCTTTCTTTTTTTTTTTACAATCCTTTCTATACAAATATATTTTAAGAATAAGAAACTCTCTTTTGTGTTTCAAGAAAGCAAAGTACATATTCAAAAATATCATTTATAAAAACAATACATTTTTTCATTGTCAATGATTATTTATATGCTTCAAGTTTATGATAATTATAGTTTATTCATATCAAGAAGTGATCTATTGTAAAAGATTATATCCTTTGCGATGCTTTAAATGAAAATGTTTTACTATTAGCAAACATACATTAAATGATTTTGTAAAATTGGAATTAAGTCTTATTATTTATTATTTTTCTAGAGAAAATTTTTACACATCTATCAAACCTGAAGTAAAGAATCTGGGATTACACTAAAGACATATAAAATTATTGCACCATGAAGTGACACAGTGACATGTTTTGTTCTGCAAATATTAGGCAATACTAAATTTATGCATAA
The DNA here is from genome assembly GCA_030067965.1 of Latrodectus elegans. Lineage (NCBI taxonomy): Eukaryota > Metazoa > Arthropoda > Arachnida > Araneae > Theridiidae > Latrodectus > Latrodectus elegans. The sequence goes on from CM057813.1 coordinate 128,558,464, forward strand.
CAAAATATGCAGCAATATGTAAATTAGTTTCTCACCAAATGTGGTTAAGCAAACATTGATAATATCTAAATTGTTACTAATAATTCAGTGCGGAAAAAAAATTTAAGAGAATGATTGAAAATAATTGTTCTTCACTTATAAGGAGAAGTTCTAATATGAGTCTCCTTTAAATCACATTTCAAATTGTAACATTTAAAGTTTTTGATTATTCAACTGATATGTTGCCATTTATATTATGATAATTTCAATTTAGAGATTAACATGTTAAAATTTTGATTTATCTTTATTAAAAGCGAGTTTTAAACAATATGTTTTTTAAAGAACTCAAATGTATTCTGAATAGTTGGAAACATTTTGAACTTTTTGGTTTCTATTCAACAACCAGAATACTGAAGATCAAGAAATTGTCTCCTTTATTAATTCAAGAATTATCTCATTTATCAAATTCTTAAATTTTAAAACATTTTACTTCATTTTCCTAACCTTATTTTTATTCTTTAATTTGTGAAATTGTAATATTCGTTGTTTTGATGAGATGTCAAAAGTGAGTTGTTGAAATCACATTTTTAATCGCTTGGTCTCAATACCATTCCATTATAACATTTCGAGATTTTCTTTATTGCATATAATATTGAGTATTTTATATAAGAAAACAGATGTATTTTTGATTTTATATTACGGAGAAACAGTTTAAAAATTAGTTATTGTTCATAATCATGACTAGAAAAACACTTAAATATTAGAAAAACACTTATATTATGGAGAAACAGTTTAAAAAATTAGATATTGTTCATAATCATGAATAGAAAAACACTAAAATATTGAGAACACTTTATTTATAGAAAATAAAATCTGTGACAGTGGAAACGCCACTTTGCCACATTAACACAATAGATAATGTGTCATTTTTTTATCACACGAGGGCTAATTCCTTCTAAACCTATTGCTTAAAGTGGACCCGAATCTTTACGAACATCAAAGCCAAGGTTGCATTTAACCCATGAATTGTTGAACCGAAGGGAGGGTGCTAATCATTTGCCTACCTGCTCGGTAGACATGTACACAGAAAAATTTGTAAATTGTAGGGTGGACTCAGTTATGCAAGTCTTCGTTTCATTCTAGGATTGATGTGTGAAGCACGATACAAAATACAAAACCTTGCAGAATCAACTTTAATTATTTTATTCTATGAAAAGAGTCTTAATGTGAAAATCATTTTTCAATCTCCTCGGCCTGTACTCAGAAGGTCAGGCCCCTCAGAAAATCGGAATACTTTCAGACAGACTATTATTCGGAGATGTGATCAGATTAAAAAAAGCAGGTTGATCGCTACATTGAGTTGCTTTGGGAATATATCATTCAACAGTCAAAACTTGCACACTTTGATCTATATTTTTGAAATAGATAACATTTTTAAAATATTTTAAATTGTATACCCAAGGCAGTACTATGTCTAAGATAGTTATCGAACTTTCGCAAATTTGAATTGAAATCCAAACCATTGATCATTCAACTACCACCTCAGACACTTATAGGTTTAAGAATTTAAAATGACTTGCACAAAAATAAATACTTTCAGAAACACTTCAAAATATTTAGACGGATCCATCGATATGTTTATGCTGAAAAACTCGTATACCACTTCTATAGATATTTCTCTGCACAGCTGCAGGTTAATATAATAATTCACGTGCATTGCTCACTTTCAATTTAAATAAGGGTTTCAATTATTTAAAATGGAAACCTTAAGAGTTTCAATTTTAACTAGATGAAAATTGCAGTATAAAAATATACAATTGTGCAATAAAATAAACACAATATTGATGTCTTTTTCAACACAGACAACTTCGTTTAGAAATGCCCAAAGGAAACCTTATCCATTGACACAACACATAGATATGTCGCTAAGTGTCAATTTCAAGGTTAGACGAACAAAATGACATTCGCTTGGCTTAAAAGTGGCATTTTGTTTAAAGCAGTGCTCATTTTTGGTGTTTTTGATGAATTATCATAAATACCTACTTATGCGTTATTGGCTTTTGAAATTTCACTGTTACACTATTATGTTTTTTTCTGATGTTTGTAATTTGAATTACCTTTTTATTGGATTACGTAACATTTGCTTGCGACGTTTTACAAATTTTGTTTTTAGATTTTGATCTAACCAGTTGTTTTATCTTTTTATTATAATTTTTAGGATTTGCTAAAATAAGATACATTGCTCCAAAAAATAATGGAAGAAATGTACTTAGGGACAAGACAAAAATTTACATTGCCATACAAAAATTTACATGCCATTTTGAGTTAAACTAACAGGATTTCACATGAAACTTTATTTTAACACAGGTTTAAAAATCTCTTCTTTCTTTGAATATTATCTACAAAATCTCTCTTTCTATCAGACTTATCAAATATTTTCATTAATTCCTTTTTTTATTAGAACATTGCTTGAAAAATACTCGAATATTATTTCAATGCCAATTAAATGTTACTCCACATAGATATTATTTCAAACTAATTTACCCAAGAAGTTAGGATCCTTACGAAAATAAGTTTTGTCCTTAGAGATGTTTAATAAGTTTGTAATATGATTAACTTGTGCTTCTTTTATTAATCTTGCTATGCATGATTTTGTGGTTATTATTTTTGTATTTGGAAGATTGGGTGTCTGCAATGTTTTAGGAATCTGTGAAACAGAACCAATGAACAAATTGTAATAACTTGTCTAAAGTGGAACTGAAACTCGAGGCATTAACCATTCACTGTTGCTCTAATGAACGAAAATGATTCATATACTCCATTAGAAAATAGTTCTAAATATTTAAATTTTGATAACACACATGCTTTCAATGTTATCATTTTGAAAATTAATGGAATTTAAATTTTTGGTATGCTTGATCATTTTTTAAAACTACTTACTACACGTGAGATACTTAGATAAGAACCTACAGTCTAAAAAGATTCCAAGTCATTGTAAAATTTTTAATGTTTCATACATTTTTTATTTTCAAAATTATTTTTTTTAAATTTAGCATGAATTTTTTATACCTTTAAAGAAAAAAACTAAAGATTTTAAACTATAAACATCAATTAATATAAAATTACTATATACATACCATTTTCTTGAGAAAATTTCTTACAAGATTTCACACATTTTGTAGGCATTTTGTGTAAATATTAATTGCAGTAACACATCTACCTGAAATGCATAAAAGTAATTAATTTCTATGAATAATCTAGATCTTTCATCGTAGCATTTATAGCGCAAAAATATCATGTCAAATTGAAAATGGAACATTCATACAGCAGTAAATAAATTTAATATAAAGTGCGAAGTAAGGATTTTCAAAAGCTATCATTAATTTAGTACAATAATAAGTGCTGAACTAGTACTAATTTTTTTTGCTAAATTAGTATTAATGTCTCAGATAAATTTCCTTTAAACTAAAAAAAATTAGAATTTGCAAGCAGAAATTTATAGTTTCAACAAAGTATACTTATACCTAAATTGTATCTATGGTACATGTAAGTGAATAAACTTTAATTCAAAACAAGCATTTTAAAGTATTCAAATTTGCAATAATATTCATCGCATTTAAATTTAAGTCATCAATAAAATATATTTATTCTGACTTTAATATTTTTTGTTTTTTTTTCAATATTCTCAAGTGAAGAAACTATTTTAAATGAAATGTCATCAAAATTGCAAGAAATTCTTCATGTTTCGTATCATGCACATATTGATATTGATTCATGCACGTATTTATCTATAAAATATACGTAATAACGCTTGTCTTGGCACTATTGATTTGAAATTAGTTTAAAAGGCAGAGTTTCCTTTATGGTGCCACTCAATATGAAAGTTTCTTTTAAAAATATTTAATTTCTCATTCATTAGAATGAAATTCCAGAGTTTATTACAATAAAATAAATTACTTGCCATGAGTAATGAAAAATTTTAAAAATTAATCCGCAAGAGTAAGTTTAATGTATGTATTTGAAACACATAATTGCAGTCATTTTACATAATTTCCAGTTAACTGCAGAGCTGTTGTTTTGAAATTAAATTTTATAATCACTAACAAAAACTATGGCTATGACAATACTAAAGATGTTTCGCAAATATATTAGATAATGCAACAGCAAATGAAAAGTACCTTAAGGTCACTTATAAGCAATTATAAAGACATATTAACAACATCAGTAATCTCATATGTTAAGGACGTTAAAACTTCTTATATTATACTCACGCTTAGATATTTTAATGAAAAAGGGGAATTTTTCAAGATGAGGTTAAGATTTCTGTACATACTCACATTTTCTTGGTTCATAGTGTGTGTGTGTGTGTGTGTGTGTGTGTGTGTGTGTGTGTGTGTGTGTGTGTGTGTGTGTGTGTGTGTGTGTGTGTGTGTGTGTGTGTGTGTGTGTGTGTGTGTGTGTGTGTGTGTGTGTGTGTGTGTGTGTGTGTGTGTGTGTGTGTGTGTGTGTGTGTGTGTGTGTGTGTGTGTGTGTGTGTGTGTGTGTGTGTGTGTGTGTGTGTGTGTGTGTGTGTGTGTGTGTGTGTGTGTGTGTGTGTGTGTGTGTGTGTGTGTGTGTGTGTGTGTGTGTGTGTGTGTGTGTGTGTGTGTGTGTGTGTGTGTGTGTGTGTGTGTGTGTGTGTGTGTGTGTGTGTGTGTGTGTGTGTGTGTGTGTGTGTGTGTGTGTGTGTGTGTGTGTGTGTGTGTGTGTGTGTGTGTGTGTGTGTGTGTGTGTGTGTGTGTGTGTGTGTGTGTGTGTGTGTGTGTGTGTGTGTGTGTGTGTGTGTGTGTGTGTGTGTGTGTGTGTGTGTGTGTGTGTGTGTGTGTGTGTGTGTGTGTGTGTGTGTGTGTGTGTGTGTGTGTGTGTGTGTGTGTGTGTGTGTGTGTGTGTGTGTGTGTGTGTGTGTGTGTGTGTGTGTGTGTGTGTGTGTGTGTGTGTGTGTGTGTGTGTGTGTGTGTGTGTGTGTGTGTGTGTGTGTGTGTGTGTGTGTGTGTGTGTGTGTGTGTGTGTGTGTGTGTGTGTGTGTGTGTGTGTGTGTGTGTGTGTGTGTGTGTGTGTGTGTGTGTGTGTGTGTGTGTGTGTGTGTGTGTGTGTGTGTGTGTGTGTGTGTGTGTGTGTGTGTGTGTGTGTGTGTGTGTGTGTGTGTGTGTGTGTGTGTCATTATCATATGAAGAGTGTGTGTGAGAAAGTGTAATTAAATAATCACAAATTGCTTTAAAAATAAAATGAAAGGTTTTTTAATTAACAAAGTGTGTTTTTATACCTATAAAAGTACTTCGTGAGTTAAACTCCAAATTAAATCATCCTTTAGAAAATAATGATGCAAAACTTGTATAGTATTAATAAAACAAATACTATATAAATTGCATATTTTGTTTCATGTAGCTTTTTAATACCACATACTGTGTGTCTCTCCAAAGTAATTTTATTGGGTTTTTTTTCACTAAGAAACAGAGCATTATAAAATTAGAGAGTTTAGAATCTAAATTGTTAATAAGAAAGAAAAACACTTATTGATGTAAATTTTAACTCCGTGAAAATTACACTTGAATTGGAAAACTCTGTTTAGCGGATTCCTGTAAAATTATGCTAAAATTTACAGAAGAATATATACTCTTTATCTTTTTTCTCACTATTTACAACTTTGAAATATAAATCAATATTTCGCAAGTCTCTTATAATAAATTAATTTTTTACATAGCTCTTCATTTTAATAATATTTTGAAATTTCAAATGTTTATTATTATCAAGAACCAATTGCAAAATTTAAAAGAATAAATAATTTCATAACATATTATTCGTAAGACTTACCATTTGGACATTCCTCATTTTAACTCAATTAAATGCTATTTGCAATTTAAATTATTACAGAAATATAAATGGAAATATAGGCATTTGTATTTTAATTGTTATATTTTAATAAACGTATTTTTATTATATTCTGTTATTAAACGTATTGTGTTTAAATTTTAATATAACTTCCATCAAGCAAAATAATTTTTCAGTTTCGAGTATACGTTAAATGCAATATTCCCTAATACAATAATTAAAATATTAAAGAAAAGAGCTTGAATTTTATCCTCTTTAGCATTCCATTTATTTAGACAATTTAAAATTTTTATGTAAGTCATTGATAAGACTTCTGTGAAATACTTTTATGTCACTAGAAATTTACTTAGTCACATTTGATACTTTATTACCCAATAAATAAATACGAGACAGGAAGTTTAACGAGTGGTGACATAAGTATAATTTTGAAATGGAAATAAACTCTGCAGCAGTTCTAGTTGATTAATATATAATATAATAGGCATTTTTCTAAATTTTAAGTTAATGTAACATTTCCTTCATAGCTCTGTTTCTTTAAAATCCACGTTTACTTTTAGACGATGGAATTTTTATTATTTAGATATATTTAAGGATAATATGATATTAAAATTTCTTACTCAGCCAATTCAGAATTTTTTCATACCTATATAAGTTTTCCAGTTTACAAGGATTTTACTTACATTTTAGTATTTAATAATAGACTAAAATATATTATCAATAAATTTTATACTTTAGGATCAACATATCCTCATTTCTTAGGAAAATGGTAAGTTAGATTTTATTACTCTTATAAATTTATGATTATATTATTTATTGAAATATGCAAATTAAAATTCTTTATTTGATGAAAAGTTCATTTGAATAGCTTTGTTATAAACGGGGAAAATTAATGATATTCTAAAAATTTTACTTTTTTATAAATCGTTTCAAATAGGCAAATATGGCATGTATTGATGAATTGCGCATAAACATGTTTTTGAAAGTTTCATAAAGATCATTGAATGTAAATAGGAATTATTTATTTTTGTCTTGAATAACTTTGTTCATTTAAACAAAATTAGAATAATTTTAAGTAGTTATCTGTATGTTATTAAAAAAGTATAAATCCAAACAAAAATATTATTGATTATGTATAATTTCAATATGTGAATCTCTATTATAAATGTATAGAATTTTCTTCAGCAAAAATGATAATAGTAATAAAAATTATAAGACTTTCAAAAATAAAGTGACTATATTTTTTATTTACCATAATTGAACAAATTGATGAAAAATTAAGAGATATAAATGCGTGTGTGTGCGATATAACATAATCGAATTAGATACATCTAAATGAGTTGCTTAAATATATTATTGTTATATCATAGTGATTTTAATAATAATCCAACTCACTCTAATTGCCAAAAGTTTAGATTTCTTGCTTTATTTCAATAAAAAAGATATTTTTTGCTAAATATTTAAGCATTTCTATTGTTTGAATTTTTTTTGATTAAAGTTGGTACAAAAACTTTGATATAGATTTTAAAACACTTCGAACTATTTCGATATAACATTAATAAATATTTAAAATCCTAAATTTTCTATTACATGTTATATAAATTTTTTTCGAATAATTATATCTATTTAACAGATCAAATGTTTTTCCTAAAATAGCTATAATTTGCAAAAACGTTTTTTAAACCATATTTAGTAATTACATTCTTATAAATATTCAATGCATTAGAATATATTTCTAAAGAGTTCTAGAATACTGAATGAAACAAAGAAAGCAATAAGAGTGTCATTGTTTTAATTTGGTTTAAATAATTTTATAAAAAGTTTTGTTTGAGAAATATATAAAAACAAATTTATATTATGTAATATTTAAATAATCTAATAAATTAGTACTAAACGCTAATATTTTGGATTCAAAAAATAAAAAATATGTAACTGCATATGTATTTTTTAAAATACGTTAAAGATTTATTAAATAAAAAATTTAAATAATCTTCGAAACTGAATTTAAATTTAATTTTGTTATAATATTTTATTTTTTTAATTACATTAATATTTATTTAACATTAGAAAATTTCTTTTCATATTTTTCACACAAATAAACATGTTATTCTAGTGATAACTCAGTTACATAACATTTTATTGCTTTTCCTAAAAAGATTTACTGCTAGCATTTGTTAGTAAATCACTTTTATTAGCATTTGATAAATTAATTATAATACAAAAAGTTTTGAGAGACCAAATATGCCCTTTGGTAACTAATCCTAATGAGTAAACACTATGAATGAAAGTTCACTCATTCCCAATATTGCACGCAGTATTGAAGCAATTTACACTTCTAAAACTATAACTTTAACATCTATGCTATATAGAAGAAAAAATGTTTTTGAGATTCAAAATTCTGAAGTTGTATGTCACTTTCAATTATTTCGTTACTTGTATATTATATGAGGAAATTGTAAATTTATTAACTATTAATTTTAAAAATATTTAGCTGTTCTAAATGACGATATGTAAGTATATTTTTTATAAAAAATGATGTACATAATAATCATATATTTGCATTTCAGAAAAAAGATATTTAAGGAAAATTAGTTATCATAATCTGTAAAAGTATTTTTCATTGAATATATTTAATGAAAAGCAAAACAATTGCTAAATGATATCATTTTTAACTGACAAGAATTAATTTCTTTAACCATAAAAAGTCAAATAATTAAAATATAAAATATAAAAATAAATAATTTTTATTTTAAAATGAAAACCTCTATATAAATTATTTTTCTTTTTACAGATAAAATTACTGGAAACCGTACTTCTCTTCGCTGTAGTGTGCTATTTATGTATGTCCTATATAGATGCTCAATTTACATCAGTTTCTTCTAAAACAGGACATTCAGAGCCAGAGTCATCAAATGAAACTAAAATAAGACTTCTTGCACCTCTTTTAGCCAATCTTGCAAAGACATTGCAAGATGTTCTGAGCTTTGTGGCAGGTCTCCTAGCAGGACTCTGAAGAGTATTTTGCATTGCTATTCCCATATGGCATAGAAAAATGTAAATAATACGTGCTTTTATAAATAAAAACATTTCTTGCAGTTTTTTTACTGAAAGAAAAAAATTAATTAAAAAATTAATTTTTAATAAATCATAAATTTTGTACTAAGCATTATATTTTGGGAATAATGTAATATTGTTCTCCGCAATATTACATTGTAAATACAATGTAATATAATCTCCGCGGTGTCTATCGAAACAATTGACTTACTGTCAAAAAGATGATTTTTAAAAATTAATATTAAACTTAACTAAGAAATTTTAGTTTTTATTTTAAAAAAACATTTTAAATAAGGAAATTCATAAGAACACTATGGCAAGAAAGTGTTACTAAATTCTGCAATTAAATGAAAATTTTTCACTGACGATAAAAATTATATTAAAATTTGAGCTTTTTATTCTCAATGATATCAATTTTAGAAATGTTAATTATAAAATAATGTTAAGTGCGTGAAATTCATTTTGAAAATTTTTGGTTATGTGTGCTAATTTAGTATGCAGCGATCGTTTTTATGCATAACAAATGAAATTAACAAGCGAGATTGAGCTATTTTACAGTTTCACTATTTTAATAAATACTTACAATAAAAAAATTCAAAACGTAAAACTCAAAAAAAAAATAAATAAATAAATAAACCAGAATAGGAAACAAGATATTATTTCATTTCCATATTTAGCCTTCCTACTTATAATTTCACAGAAAAAATTGCTTAATCCATAACATCAAACCATTAGGGTCAAGTGATTTTTATGGAAGGGAGATTTTCATCTATAAGAACTAAACATTCTTTTACATATGGCGAGAAAGACATTTGCCTAAAAATCTTCATCTAATTCCACCCAAGAATGTCTGATAAAGGAAGGTTGAAGAATTATTTATATAAAAAATAAAATAAACAACATAGCAAACCAATGTACACCAATCCAAATTTTAGAAATGGAAATAACAAAACGGTACAGAAAAATCTATACCAGTTCATCAGAATCTATTTATTAAGTTATAATAAAATATTGTTGCCCAGCATAATCTGAAAAATTATGCTCTGTAAGCCCAAAAAACTGAAATAGTTTTTAGACTATGATGAAAATTTAAAGTTGTAGAATATTGAATCTAAAGTACTTAACAGGACATTATAAACAGACATTAACTATTTTACAATTTGTTTTACATTTATTAAGAATTAAGCTGTTAATCTAAAATCCCACATATATTGTTTGAGTAATGTGTATACATACATATAATTCTCATATATAAAGGTCATTTTTGTCAGTTACCACTTTTTATTTGTAAATTAAATTAATATCAGCAGTTTCCCCTTGAAGTTAAACAACTGCACGCTTGGAAAAATCGCAGGCATTTAACTTCAAGATACCCGCAGTTAATATATAAATCTGCCAATCAATCACTTAAGTTACTTTGTAAATAACATATACTGACATCCTTGTAAGTTATCTGATCCTGGGCATATATTATGAAAGGAACACGTGATATTAAAAAAACTCAAATTTGATTTTAGACCAAAGAATTTTAATTGATATGCAGGGTTAAATTTATAAATGCATCTGTAGTATTTTTAAAAAACGAGATTAAGCAGGACACTCTGAGTTCGACACTATAAGAAAGTTGACAAACAGGGCACTATGATAATGTCAATACATATAGGTGTGTATAAGTGTGTCGTCCCATTTTTGAATAAAGTAATTATCAATTTCCGGCTGTTTCAATGAGTGTGATTATAAAATACACTACAGTATCTACCTTATGACACTAAGTCAATCAGTTGAGACATTCCTGGTTGATTTGATATTTTATGTACTTTTAATGTGATATCTAAGAATCATCTGTAAAAGATTGGTTTTTCCCAATCATTAATATATGTGAAGAGACATGCTTTAGTAAAATAATATAAGAGCATAGGTTGCATGCCCTGTTTTAACCTTATTCGAAACAATAAGAATTTGATTGTTATCTTATTCTGTATGGCTGTCCATCAATGAAAAGCTGAAAGAAAAACCAACGATGACTTTCTCTACTTCTGATGAAGTGCTGAACAAATTCAAAAGAGGCCTATAATAAGTTGAAAATTTCTGTTATTGAAGCCTAGCTCAATTTTAAGTCTAATAAATAAAAGAAATTTTAACCTGAAAATATCATCAACTATGTCTATGAAATTATCCACCTCTTGCCTTGGAAATTTTCTTATTTCTTGTAAATTAAATCTCTTTTCCTTCATTAAATATTTTTTATTTGAATTCATTCATATGTTGATTTTCAAGTTTTGTTAACAGAATTGTTCACAATAATATTTATAGTAACGTAATGTCTGGTAGAACCCATTCGCCTTATTAGTTAAGGTGGCTGGTAGTCAGATGGATGGAAATAGGAATACAACAGGCAACGCGCTTATATATGTGTTTTAGATCATGGTCCATCGCCACTGTAATCAATCTCAAACTAGTCATTCTGCGTCAAGAAGACATGATTTAGGACGAACGACAGTTACAACATCTACAGAAGATCGTCTTACATATCTTTTGTGCTAAAGCAAAAGAAATATTTTAAAAAAAGAAATATTGTATAAGAAATATTGCAAAAGAAATATGATCTTCCAATTTGTTACAAATAAATGTGTAACTTCAGAGAGTAGAATAACCGCTACTAATGTGAAGACGTTTTCACCATGCAAATCTCTCTCCAAGATGATTATTTTGGTGTGTCTTCATTACCGGACGACAGAAAATGCTCGCTTCTGTACTATCTACTGAGATTGAGTCCAGATTGATATGAAAGAAAAATCCAGGACGTATCCTGATCTGGAGGGAATCGTGTCCTGACCTGATTCCATCAATTTAACACTGTGGAAAGACAGTTACTGTGGTGTTAGAATAGAAGTTTAATCATGTTGGTCTGACCGACCCGTTTGTGTTCCACGAAAGAGCTGTAACTAGTTTGAATTATCACAGTATGATTCTTGATCCATATGTCCATTTGTAACAAGTACAATTCATTTCCGGTACAATTCGCAAAAATTTCTGATTAATGGTAACACGCAAACTAATGCAGATGTAGTATTTGAGCAATATTTTGAGTGTCTTGGTTTGGATCGAATGAAATAGCCAGATGGATCTAAAACCCCGAATCCCATACGGTGTCTGTGTGACTGACTAGGTTTGTAGACACGTTGTTGTTTTAAATTCTCATCGAATGACTGTAGGAGAACTCGAAATTAGCTTAAGCTGAATCTAGCCTTCGCTTCCAATTTCGGTAAACGACAACTAAATTGACACGAATGAAAATCAATGACGCAAATGCATTCCAGCTTAGTGTGGGTATATCCCTTATAGAACACCTTTTTTATGTATCTATGATATTTTATCAAACAAAACTGTGATTTTTCTTTTTTCCAAGAATGAACTTTTTTAATTCGATTGCTTTTTTTTTTATTGTAAAATGTTTTTGCTTTTATGTATCAGCAAAGATATTTATTTACACTTTCACTTTTAAATTTAAACACTATAAGCAGTTAGCTGCACGTTTGGAAAAGGAACAGCTATTTTACTTCTAGATAGCTTTTGTTATATAAATCTGTCAGTGATTCACTGAAGTTACCTTGTAAATTTCACATATTAACATCCAATGTTGGTTTTCTAAATCTAAGCATATATTATATGAAAGGAACACGTGATATTAAAAAAAATATTCAATAAATATTTCAGACAAAAGAATTTTAGTTGATATAAAGGATAAAATGTATATACGTGTCTACCTTATAAAACTGAATCAATCCGTTGGGTCATTCCTGGTTGATTTTATAGTTTATTTACTTTTAATATAAGATCTAAGAATCATCTTTAACAAACCTATAATTAGTGGTTTTTACCTTTAATTAGTACATGCTAAGGGACATATATTTCAATAAAATAAAATAAGAGAATAGGTTGCATGTCCTGTTTTAACCTTACTCGAAACAATAAGTACTAGATTGTTATCTTATTCTGCATGGTCTCAAGATTTCTGAGCAATAGTAAGTGTTCATCAATGAATATCTGACAAACAAGCAACGCCTCTATCTACTGCGGATGATGTGTTGAAAAAAATTAAAAAATGCCTGGAATTACTTGACCATTTCTGTTATTGAAACCCAGCTCAATTTCCAGCCTTATTAGAAAAATACTGTAATACGCAGCAACTATGTCTGTGAAATTCACATCGTGCCCTTCGAATCTTCTCATTTCTTTCAAATTAAATCTTTTTACCTTCATATTCTTCTTCTTTTGATTTCCTTCATATGTTGCATTTTAATATGTTGCAATTTTAATAGTCAGAAATGTATTACAAAGGAATAAAGATGTTAACGAGCTATATCTTTTTCGAGGCTCACTATTAAAAAATTCAACTAACAAAAATGTTTGGTTTATATAAATAATAAAAATGATCTTATGAAAATTCATGCAAAAATTATATGTATTTAATTAAAAATAACGGATAGGTGTGTCTTTATTACAGGATGACAGAAAACGCTCACTTCTGTACTATTTACGCCAGAGTCCAGATTGATATGGAAGAACAATCCAGGACGCATCCTGATCTGGAGAGAATGACCACCTGATGCCATCAGTTTTACACTGGGGAAAGACCGTTACCGTGGAGTTCGAATAATGGTTTAATTATGTTGGTCTGATCGACCCGTTTGTGTTCCACGAAAGAGATGTAACTAGTTTAAGATATCACTATATGATTCTTGATCCATATGTCCACCCATTTTCCGGTACAATTCTCAAAGATTTCATTATGATTGATGGTAACACACAAATTAATACAGATGTAGCAGTTCAGCAATATTTTGAGTGTCTTGGTTTGGAGCGAATGGAATGGCCAGATGGATCTCAAAACCCGAATCCCATACAGTGTCTTTGTGACTATGTTTACAGACACGTTCTTGTTTTTAAATTCTCATCGAAGATCTTTAGGAGAGCTTGAAATTGGCTTAAGCGAAACCTAGCCTTCGCTTCCAGTTTCGGTAAACGACAACTTAATTGACAGGATGGAAAATCGATGAAGCAAATGCATCTCATATCAGGGTGGGTCTACCCCTTATAGAATTATTTTTTGTTATGTATCCATGACATTTTATCAAACAAAACTATGATTTTTTTTCCAAGAATGAACATTTTTGGCAATTGCTTTTTTATTGTAAATCCTTTTTGCTTTTTTTTTTGTATAAACTTCTGCATTACAATTTAAAAATATCTGTTATTTGTATATGTCATCACAATGTGGATTTTCTACAGTGATACATTTGTAAGTTAGCCCAAAAATCTGGTTGTTCCATAAGAGATAAAAAATATTGTACCAGTAAAAATTTAGAAACGAATCAAACAGATAATCATTTATTTAGTAAAAGAGCACTAATAATGTCCTGTATTTAAAATTTAGACGAATATTAAACTGAATTCAAATCATTATGGGAATACAAATGACAAATTCCATATATTCCGATTCATGATAATCTGTAGTTATACAAAAAACGTGTTTGACTACTTTTTCAACAAGTACTTTTATACATGACAATATGTATTTGAATCTATTCTTTTTTCAGAAAAACAGTCACTTGAAATGTTAACTTCAAATGTAGCTCTTAATTACTTAAACGTTGTAAATCAACTTAAAAATATTTTATGGGACTTATGTTGGTATTCTAAATAGGGAAGGGTGAATGTAATAAAAAACTGTCTGGATATCAGTCATTTAAAGGAATTGTACATAACGGGTTGTAGGAAGCATTTATGAATTTAGTATAGCTAATGTGTATTACAATCAATCCGATTGCTTAAATTATTCATTTATACGAAAGTAAATGACCTGTTGGAAAATGAAAGCAATTTTCTCAAACTATGCACAAAATGGAGACAAATAAACACATTTCTGCCACTTTAACTACATATTTGAAAGCAAGACTTGAGAAAAATACATTCTAGTGCAATTTAAATAACCAATCTTGTCCACCCGAGTGAAAAAACGTGTTTTCTAATTATTCACTGTATAAAATAGTATATCAGTGGTCTACAGTCTAATTGCGATGCTGAAAATACTAAACCGTCTGCTTTATTGTATGGGATGATCTTTTGTTTGTATACTACAATACATTAATAAATGCTGAGGAGTAGTAATTATAAAAAATTTTGGAAATCACTGTATACTCCAATTCTGGATTAAATTAATCAGAAATGTGTGATCTGGAGGGTATTTAATGTTTTTTCATGAAGATTAAGCTTTACGTATGCTGATGCCATTAGGTCGGTTTAAAATGATGAAAAAGACATGCGATTTGTAAATGAAACTTCATATAGATTTCCACTTCTTCAGGATATAAGTAACAGATATTGATGGCAAAGAAAACTCTTGTTAATTTGCGTAAGTGTATTAAATTTTGCGACAGCAAATGAAAACATGTATTTTAAAAATCAGATATTTATCTATATTTCAGAATAAGATATTCGTCTGATCATAAGATATGCGTCTGATCATAGGTGCTGTAAAAACAATATTGATTCCCTGCAGCTATATATAATGAACAGATATATTGATGTGATTATGCAGGAATATGTAAGGTACTACATTAAGAGAAACTTTCTAGCACTCAGAGAAGCCTGTTCATCTGGCAGGAAATTTCTTTAAAACTGTTGGGAACCTGAAAACATAAAACGACTTTGTGAATCCATACATACATAACTGTGGGGGAGACCCCGACTGTACCTTAAGATTACCGGTTTCCGTCTCCCTGACACCTAGTGCTCTTTCTACATCTACGAGGTTGCTGAGGGTGCCAGCATCGTTGTATTTATAAAGGCTATCAAATTGTGCTTACAAATTGTTAGAAAGAAGTTACAATACGTATTAAGGGGCTCTAAACCCTTTGAAACTTCAGGTAATAGCATTAAATGTTTTCTCTTAGCTAATTACAAAATTTGATTAGATGACACCTGCAACAATCAATGAAAGGACAGTTAACAGTTTGTGAAATAGTTATGGCATTAAATACATTCTATACATTGAAAGCACAATTTTAACAACAGTATAAACTCTTAACTATGAAAATGAGAAAATATGGCATGATAACCATATGAAGATGATATTTATACGCAGGCGACGAATTTACGTAAGTTTAAAAAACATCTTAGAGATTTTAAGAACATCTTAATTTCGAAAATTATAAGCATTTTCTAATATTCGAAAAATGTGTTGGATTCAAAAAGTTTTCAAAGAACAAATTTGCTTTCATAATGTTCGAAAACATTATTCCCTTCGAAACAAATAGTTCATAAATTTCAATAATATCATAAAAAAATTTATACACCATTTCTTGTTGTGGAAAATAGTTAACTAAGAACAGTTTTCTGACTCGTCTGTGGAAAATTCTTGGTCATGTGTTGAAACGTGGTCTGTAACCCGAAAAATTTCCAGTCCTCGTTTGATGATATCAATCATCAGCTGTTTTCAGTAATCCACAGTAACGATCATTCAATCCAAAAATGGTTTTGTACAGAAGATTTGCTAGGTTGTTTCAAATTTGAGGCTGAACTGTTTTCCCTCCACGTAATCTTATTATAAATAAGGATTTTTCCATTCAAACTGAACTTAAATAATGATTTCTTAAAAGTGAGATATGCAAAACTAAACTAAACGTTTATCTAACGGAAGCATAAATTCCTGGTACCCGAAACGATATGGTCTGCAAGTATATACTGACAGCTCAAGGATGGGTGTTTCAACCAATGCAGACATAAGTGTATATTGTGAGACATTTTTTTATACACATAGGTCTTTTTGGAACAGCTTTTGATAGTGAAATTATAGCAATTCGTCAGAATTTATCAGCTACGATATCATCAAGGGCTCTTTTCAAATGTAATATTCACCTTTAGACTCTAAACATGCTGTTGACGCACAAGTGATTCGCTTTTCTCAGTTGTTAACGACTGCTTCAATCTCCTTAAACTGCTCTCAAGTATAGGAATCCTTCAATGTATTTCTGAACATTATGGTGTTCGGTTTAAGGCGACCACCAACATTCTGTCTAAGAATTGAACCGCCAACGTATACTTCACACACAATTCAACAAAATCTGTTGTAAATGGAATCAACTTCTCTTCTTTCACACGAATTGATTTATATTAATAAAAATAAACCATGGATTAATCAGATTCATGCAATACTCGAATAACAAAGAAAGAAATATTTTGCATTATTCTTATAATTTCTGGATATCATTGTCTCGAAGAGCTCCTATACTGCATCAATTTTGATCATCGTCGGAATCCCTGGAAACGAAAAAGCAGACAAAAATGCCAAACTTTGGGTAGATAGTGCTCACACAAAGTTCATCTGACCCTTAGTAGAGCAAAGACAATTATTAATACTGACATCAACAAGTCCTCTAATGCGGGCCGAGCTGGCCGAATGGGTATTGCTCTTACCTTCAGTTCAACAGTTCGTGGGTTTGAATCCCAAATTGGGTATAGATGTTTGTAGTGGTTAGGAATCCACTTTAAACCGTAGGTTCCGATCTAATTATCCCTTGGTGCAAAAAATGACCATTGAGTGATAAACAAAGCAAACCAAATCTCTAATGCGGCTCGAAGAGAGGAGAGTATTGGGAAGCTATGGGAAACCCTCGCCACTGTCCCGATCCCAAGTCACCTGGAGAGAGCCGAGGCTGTTGCCCGCTTTCGTCTTACCACTAGACATGACTTTCTGGGCGTCCACATACACCGTCTTGGGCTATCTGCTGATGAAGCCTGCCCACTCTGTGGCCATGCTAGGATGGATGCCGACCATCTAAAGCAGTGCTCTTCACTTGCTCTACATCTAGCTGATGATGTTGTCAGCCGTTATTGGGAGGCTCAGCGTCAAATGGCCAAAAGTCCAAGAACGGGCGTTGGCTAAAGTAAAGTAAAAAGTAAAGTATTTTCTATCATCCTCTCTCTGCCCCTAGCGCAATCTTAAGTAGGATATGGATATCATGCTTCTGCAAAAACGCCCTACTTCTCCAAGCATATCCACCTGGGAGCGTTATTGGGCGGCGATTCACGCCCTAAGTTTAAAAGTTAATAGAAATATTTTTATTGCCCTGTTTTCGATGTTTCAGTTATTTTGTAACTCTTCCATTGAAAATAAAAAATATATAGATAAGAAATTGTATTAAAAATACACTTAAATAAATATCTACATTTCGTAAATTTTTGTAAGAGTACACTTAAATGTACATGAAGAATATTCTTTACTTCACTCTCTTTTTTTCTGTATATTTATTATTTTAAAAAAGAAATACTATATAAATCCTTGGTATCAATAAAATCTTTTGCATAGTTCTACAATTGAGTAATGTTCTTGTATTTTAAATGTTTAGTATGTAAAAATTAAATGAAATAGAAAATATTGTTCACATTAAATAAAATCCATATATTGGGTAAATCTTTGTAACAATATACTTAAATGTACATAAAGAATATTAATTAATTTTTTCACTCTTTCTCATTTAGAATTTCAAAACAGGAAAACTATTGAAATCCTTGATATCAATTAGAATTTTTGCATAGTTTTAGAGTTGAGTAATGCTTTTGAATTTGAAATGTTTCTTACGATAAAATAAAATGAAATTGAAAATTGTTCATATTAATTTAACTAAATCTTATTTGCAACTGCTTTTCCATAAAATTTCCCGTGAAGAAATTTCAGTTGTATTTTAGATGTTATTTCTGAGCTAAATTAATTTTAAAATATTCTATAAATATTTAGCAATATTTTTAAAGTATTCTGAATGTTATTTTTAACAAGAAATCTGTAAATTTTAATACATTTTGAATCAAGTTCTAATTAAAAGTTAAATTTAATATTTATACACGTAATTTAAAGATTGTAAAATAGCATATTATTGATATGTTAAGGAAACATTAGAATTCCTTTTCTTATCACCATGTGAATTTAGAGAACGTAATTTTATTATGCAATTCTTTCATGACATTTTGTTATAACATATTGTTTAAATCGCTAGAAATCTACTTTGTCACATTTGGTCTTTTATGACTCCAAAACTAAATACGAGGCAGCAAAATTTTAATGAAGGGTAACACAAGTATAATTTTATGATGGAAATAAACTTTGAAGCAATTTCAGTTGACTTATAAATGTATAACTGACAGTTTATTGAAATTTTACAGCAAAAAAACATTTCATTTGTAGTGCTTTGCTTTCATCCAATCTTCTTATAATTTTGACATAGAAAAATTTAATTACTTTGTGGTATTTAAGAATAAAATGTTACTAAAAATTCCTACTCAGCTAGATCAATGATTCTAAAAAGGTATATAATGTTAAAAACTTTCAGGAATTGACTTACCTTTTAATATTTAATGATACTGATATTTAAAAAATTACAATCCTAAGTTTTATTCTCAAAGAGTCAAAATAGCTTCATTTCTAAGAAAAATGGTAAGATATTCTTCTTTATTCATACAGAGCTATGACCTGTCATTTTTAAATGGAATATCTAAATTAAATTTATGAATAGAAGGAAATGTTTAACCATTGCAGTAAATTTTTGTATGTAAAATAAATTTATAAAATGTAAAACATTTTATAAATATATGAGTTGCTCATGAAACATTTTTAAAATTGTAGTTATTATTCTTAATTAATGTAAATATGGATAATTTAATTTAGTCATTATATTTTACAATAAACAATAATTTATCCAAGCAATATTAGTGAAATTTTAAGTAGATATTGTCATTAACAAAGTATACAAATATACCATTAACAAAACATACAAATTTTAAGAATAATTTGATCAAATAAATAATACGTTAATGAGTCTATAATAATTTCTTTTTATACCATTAAGTAAAAAATTACTCTCAAAGCAAAGTAATTAACTTTTAAAAATTTCGTAATACGAAAAAATGCTTGCAAATTCATTGGAAATAAATGTATAACGATAAATTCAATAAAAGTTGAAAATATTTAAAATGATTACAACGTTACCATTTTTGGATTTTTAAAACAAAAGATTGTACTCTTTAAAATGAATTAAAATTTAACTATTTGACAAAATTTTGTAATTATTATTATAAAATTAAAATTAAATAGAATTTAATTTTAATTTTATAATAATAATTTATTTTTTTATGTTAATTATTATTTGCATACCGTTAAAAATATTTAATCAATATTTTATGCATAGTAAAAATTTAATTTTTAGGCCATTAATTATTTAACATTCCATTTAATTATTTATCTCTCCTTATCATAATATTCTCTTATACATCTTCTGAATTATATGAGGAAAATGTAAATGTACTGATTAATAACTTCAAGAATGTTTTGTACCAAATGAAAATCTTTTTGAGTAAACGAGCCACTTTTCTTTGTTTGATGTAAACAAATGCTCTTATGTTTAAGTACAAACTGAAAATCATTTTGTGTCCTTAATGTTTTAATTAAATGCCACACATTATATTTACGTTTTAGCAAAAGGTGTTCTATGTGATTAAATTATTGAAATCTATGAAAGAATATTCATTGAATTGATTATATATCAACAATACGCAAATTTACTTAATTTTCTGCCAACGAAATTTTGTTTTATTTTTTATTTTAAACGTTTTATTTTTTTAAATTCTTATGTTAAATGATTTCCTTTCCTTAAAAAATTCACTGATGAAATCATTTTTTATAGATGAAATGTATGGAAACTTTGATTTTGTTGGCTGAAATATGCATCATATTTACCGCATGCATGCATGCGCAGTCTGCATCAACTTCTAAAATGGAAACTTCAGAACCAGAAGCGACAACAGAAATGATGTCAACGAAAGTAAAGAGTAATAAAGAAATTCCTTCATACTAGCAAACGTTGAAAAAACAGTGGAAGATCTTCTAAGATTTGTGTCAGGTCCACCAGCAAGGCTCTGAAGGCTATTTTGTATTTCTAGTTCCACATGTTCGCTATCATGAGAAAATTTAAATGCCTCATATTTCTATGAATAGAAAGCACTTGAAGGTTTCACGAAACAAGTATTTCAGAATAAATTTTTATTTATGATAATTTATTGCTTATAAAATGTGAAAATAAAGAACAAGAAATATAATTTTTCAAATATACAACCGACTCTTAAGTTCAATGGAATTTTATTTTGCATGTAATGCCGTTTTCTGTCATTGTTTTTTTCATATTATACTTATTTCAGTATGTCACTTTATTCCAGTTAAAATAACATGGCTTAAAATAGAATTTTAAAACAAAAATCAAGATATTTTTTCAGGAAATCAATCAAACTAAACACCAAGTTATTTTGAATATTCTTTTAATTGGGAAAATTAGATCTCAGTTAAAAAATATATATATATTCAATATAACTAATAAAATTGCATTTTATAAAGCTAATGAATTTGCAGTTTTTTTTAATTTTGTTTTTTATATTAGAAAAAAATATTTTCATCTCTTTCTTAAAACCACATTTCAAATTGTTTTTAAGGAATCCCTAGATATAAAGTGAAAAGAAATGTGATCTAAACAATTAATACTTATGTTTATAATGGTAATCAGATTAAGATACAATCATAAAACAAATTTGGATTACACATTTGGATTTGGATTTTTCATGTTTAATCATCAAAATGTAACATTGTCAAAAGTTTAAGAACAAATATTTAGTGAAACTATTTTCCTTCCTGTTTCTTAATTTAGTTATATATTAGGAAAAATATTTCCCTCTTTTTCAAAACCACAGTTCATATAGCCTGTAAGAATTTAACGGATGAAATATTAAATATTGTTTGGAGGAATCTATACATAAATATTTTTGTCCCTATAAAAGAATTATCTTAAATTACTGAAGCAAAACGTGTTCTTAAATAATAGACTTTCCAGTTTATATATATATATATATATATATATATATATATATATATATATATATATATATATATATATATATATATATATATATATATATCATGAAATATATCCAGACAAAAAAGCAAAAATAAAAAAATTAAAATATATTTTCCTCTTATGATTTGGTAAATTTAGAAACTCATCCATAGTTTGAAATTGATACTGCACAAATCGTCTGATTAATCTAAACATTTAAATTTATTCATTTAGTGGTTTGCATGTAACCATTTATTTTAATTTCTTGAAAGTTATTTATAAACAGTTCCAAGGAATTCGTTATTACCATATCTCAGGTCTTATTAAAAATATTGATATAATGAAGTTAAAAACTATGCTTGAGCTATTCAAACAGATATCATCAACATTTTTGAACGGATTATAGACATACTTTTTGAATATTTGTTTAGGGCTTAACTAAGAAAAATATGTTGTATTATAGTGTGTTTTGCTGTTCTCCTTTTGAATTTGTTTTGATTCGAATTTCATTCAACTCATAAAATTAATGATAACTGCAGATGCTGGTTGAATTTTGTAAACACAAATCTAAAAATATATTGCTTCGTTCATCCAACCGATCTCTTGGAGTATATCATATTCATGATTAGCACAAGGGATTTTTGCTGTCGATGTAAGGTATATAATATTAGACGTATAACATTGTGAATTATTATAGAATTGCTAATTATTCAGTTTCGATTAAATTGATTATTTTCTAATTTTTATTCACCATCAAACGTCAGTCTTTGAGGTATTCCTTTTATAAATACTTGATCACGAAATTCCATTACAATAAAGCAATATATTCTTAATATGCCGATACTTTTGTTTCGCTTTGGAATGTGCATTGGAGATTATGAAAAATTACTCATGTGTTATTTAAATGCATATAAAAAATATAAATATGTTTTTCACAACACCATGACAGAAATTTATTTAATTTTGTAAAAATTAAAATACAAGGAAGGTTCACTAGTTATCACCATTATTTTGTAAAGGCGATTCCTTTTGCACATGATGATTAAAAAATGTCTCAAAATTGTCAAAATTTAATAACTTTATGATTTAATTTTAGGACACAAGATAAAGGGAACAATTAGAGACATATTTTTTAATAACAAATAATGATGTAATGATAACAAATAATCATGCAAACATTTCTTATTTTTCAATTATCATTTTGATATATATATATATATATATATATATATATATATATATATATATATATATATATATATATATATATATATATATATATATATATATAGGCCAGATTATTTAAGTCTTAAAAAAGTTTCACTCACTCTTTCTTTTTCTCATTCATCCAAAATAATTGAATGACAACATTTTAAATTTTAAATATATCCTTATTTTTTTTTCAAAATAACTTATTTCGTGATTTAATTTCTCAGTATATTTTAAATTAGTCCTTGGAAGAAAATAGAAATTTAATATTACAATGTTAAAACATTGTCATCAATTTCTATTTTTAACTTCATAATTTCGGCAATAAATTCCAACATTTTTTAAATTAATTTCATAGTTAAAAGGCCTTACTCAGCTATAGTTAAACTGTATATAAGAACATTCTATAAAAATCTATTTTACTTCAACTTCAAAAATCCTGTTATTTGTCATCATAAATAAATAACAATATTTATTCAAAAAAACTTTCCATAATATCAAAATTTAATTTTTCCTCTCCAAGGTAAGATTTTTCATACTTTTACTGGTATTTAAGTTAAAAAAAATAAATTTTTGAATTTTAAGCATATGAAAACTTTTAATGTAATATTCTAATTTTCATAAATCATATTACATTTCCTTACACTTATTTTACATGTAATATTAATATTTTATATGTATACAAACCTTTTTTTTTATACTTTGTAACGAATTATCATTGATGTTTTATATAACACTCATAAAATTGCTTAAAGGACTTATTTAAAATATCTTCCTTAGAAGGAAACCATTAAAATATCTACAAATACAAATTTATTAAACTATTTACTACTATTTTTATAAATTTGTTAATATATGAAATAAATTGAATACTCATTTACAATTATTCTCTTTAAAATAAAACAATCATAATATCTACAAACTGATACTTATCAAAATAATTAATATTATTAAAGATAATTTATTAAGATATATATTATTATTAAAATTATTTTTTTAAATATTTAATAGATTCAAAAGACTTATCTACAAATATTCAACTCAGAATGAAGCAATGGAAATACCTACAAATAAAAATCTTTTAAAATATATATTATGTTAATAATATATTGTGTTAGTTAAAATATTATGTTAGTAATAATTAGTATATAAGTTACCATTATCTTTACGTTTCATGTAATTTTTTCGGCATATTGAAAATAGTATCCTTGAAATCTTACTATAATTGAGTTGAAAGCAATCATGAAGAAATCAATGTATTTTATTAAATTACAAAATTTAGTTAACATTTTTAAAAGATGTAAACTAAAATTTTATATTGATTAAATGTTTTTTTAAATAATATCTAAATAAAAATTTAAAATCTCAATGAGAATATTAATTGTAAGAAAAATATTAGTGCTGCAATTATATTGAATTTTAAACAATGTACGGTTTCTGAATAGATACTAAATATTATGAATTTAATTTATTATTAAATATTATAATATTAATTAAATATTGTGAATGAATGAATTTAACTTTATTGTATATTCATGCTATTTACAAAATTAGGGCATTTTATGAACTTAAACTCTAAACGAATTTATAAAAAAGTATATGTCCTTAACAAATAGCTTAATATTACGTCATCATCAGAAAAAGGAATTCTTTTTATGTAATTCATCGTGACATATGGAAAATTATTAACATAAATTTATGAAAAATGTAAATTAAATGTAAATATATCTATATACATAACACTTCAAAATCTGATAAAGCTGTTATTAATTATTGATTGATAATTTATCGATATTATTGTCAATACTAACACTTTTAATGTTTGAAAAAGTGTAAAAATTAAAAGGGAAATGTGAAATTTTTGACCATAATGAGCTGATTCTACAAACTTTAGTTTACATTGTGCTGCATAATTTTAAAACTTACTTTTGCTGTTGATGTAAGTATATATCTTAATATTCATTTTTTAATCCATGAGATTAATACTGTATTTTTACCAAACATTGTTGAAATTTTACTCTGATGTCTATTTTCTGTCTTTGATGTCATGTCTATTTTCTTCCCTTAAAACATTAGTTTTTAGAGATTCAGGTGAATTTTGAAATAATATTTAAATGCTACATTTTCAACTACTAAAAATTATAATATTATTTGCAATTGAATGGAGTCAGAATGGTTCATTATAAACTAAGATTAATGTCATAGAATATTTATATGAGTTTATAATATCTAGTAATTAATTGCAGATAATACTACAATTTATAAAAAATGCATAGGAAATATATAGATTTATGCTTTATTTATTTAATATTTAGTTTATTTCATTTAGATAAAATTGCAAAATATTTTAGTGTTTAACTTATCCTTCCTTTTTGAGTGTTTATTTATTATTATTTTTTTTTGTTATGCAAGAGGCAGATTTTAAAGTCACTATGAAATCTAAAATATCCTAACATTTTTACATAACCATTCTGACAAATATTCACGCAAAAGAAAAATTACAGCCAATATCTATTGATATGAAGCACTCTTTAGAACCTTCTCCTTACATGTACTGCTAGAATTACACCATGTGAAATCAATATAATTTCTCTTGAGCAATAGGGATAAAATCAATATAGAAATCCTGCATTCAAAAAACACTTATAAAAGAAAAATATCTAAGATTTGGGAAAAAAATTTCATTTTAAATTACTATTATAACGGAAAATAATGGAAGGGAAGAATACTCTAAAAGCTGAATTTCACCTGAAAATGACTTTTCATTGACAAAAGGATTTTCTAGAAGTGTGCCAACTCAAAGCCTCTTTAGTCAATTTCATATAATGATGTTAAACAGTTTTGGATTTCCTTTCATTTTGAAACAACAACATTTGATCTAAAATATATTACTAGAGACAGATCTTTTATATGGTGTAACTTTAACTGTCTTTATTAGTACTTCACGTATAAGTAATATATATCAAGTTACAGTCGCGAAAAGTTACCTAATACCTCAATCTGGTAGAATAATTTTTAACTGAAATCTTTCACATTTCTTTCAAATATTTTTTTAATTTAAACATAAAACATTTAATTCAAACATTTTGAGAGCGCTTAAGTATGTTTCGTATTTAAACATTTCTTAGTATTCCAAACAAAAAAGTACTGACTAAGTGAAATTAACTAAATTTATTTTATTTAATATTGCACAAACGTAAATATATATGTTTGCGTGTTTTTAAATTAAAAAAGATTGCGCCATTAAACTAACTTAATTATCTTTTCAGATGCAGTATTTTAAAGTCTTGATTTTAGTAGCCATATTATGCAGCTTGTGTATAACAGCGATTCATAGTCAGAGTTTTCCATTTACAGACTCAAAATCAAATAATGAAAATAGAGCTTCAGCTACTCCTTCATCTTCAGGAATTGTTGGTGGATTTGTACCTGATCTCTTGAGTAACGTTGGAAAATTAATCGGTGATACCCTCGAGTTAGTATCTGGTATATTAAGAGGAATTTGAATTTTAACAATATTTCGTTTTTGAAACAAATATTTCTGTACAATTTTGATTTCTGTAATATGTATAAGGAAAATAAAGCAATAATAAAATGTTTGTTTTAAGTTTTCTTTTATTATAATGAGATACTTTCATTTCGGGAGGAAAACCGCTGGAAACAAAATATTTTAACGGTTGTTTATTTATTTTATCCGTATTATTCAACTAAGCGTTTAAGCAGAAAATAAAGTGAAAGCATAAATAAAAAATGTTTTTGAACATAAGTCTATTCTCACATATAATACTTTTCTTTGTACTTTTCTGTTAATTGTTTTTCCCATCTTGTCTTGCCACTTCATGGGTACACTGTCATGATTTAAAACACCATACCTTTAGAAACACCAAAAAGCTAGGATGCCCCGGTAACACTTGTTTCTGGTTGAACAGTCTTACAATTTGTTCTGTTTAAAAACTCATAAGGTTCGATGCCTTAACATGTTAATAAAGATTTCAAGATTTATAGAACTTTCAAAGCTTATCAATTATTGCCAGTGCATATACATTTCCCTTTAAAAAAATTGCTATTATTTGCCGATTACCAAAAATAATTAAAAGTTCTACTTTTATTCACATGTATTTCCATTGTGTTGGTAACCCCTACAGGTATATTATGCCATCCATATACAAAAATTTTACAGCCATAAAACTCAGACGTGATTATTTAGAAAAAATATTAATCCTAATAAAAATATTCGGTTTTGTTTAAATTGTGGTCTAAACAGGATGGGGAGAATGTAATGAATCTTTATCTTGATATCATTTGATGAAAGTATGTGCTACATGACGTGACTCGTTACCATGTAACACGCTTCAATGCTATACACTTAAAAGCTAAAAGTAGAAAATATATTGATTAAACAATTTATTTAGGCATCATCGTGTTATGAAGAATAGTGTAAAATTTCCTATATCCTGACTCTCAAAAGCACATACTCAAAACAAATATATCTTCGACTCCGATATCCACAATTTGAAACTCGAGGAAAGGATATTCGCTTTGTTTAGCCGAATCAAAGTTTTTGAGCTGACAAAAATAATTATTTTGTCGCAAATCCTTCAATAAATATGGACTGTATGGTCTAAACCCTAATTGTGATTCTTTAATTGTACTCAAGTTTTATTTCTCTGCTGAATTAGGCAATCTTTGGCTTTCGTTCTGCAGGGTATCAACAAATACTGAAGGCGTGCAATTTTATAAAGTATTTGCAATCATTGTTATTCCTACTGTGGGTTGAATATAAGAAAGGTTGATTTATACTGTTATTAACTTCAAGATTTTTGTGCTTTTATTGACAAGTTTAAGATTTTTGATCAGCACAATCAACGTAACCATTTCATTTCCGAATTTTCGTATTCTTTCATTTCAACATGCGATCACCAATAATTCATCAAAGCTCTAGTAAATCTTGCGAATACCCGTTGAATGTTCCACAGATATGAACAAATAATAAGATGTAGTAGAAAATCATTATTATTTTAAGTGTAACATATCCGATATTCTAGTGATAATCTCACTTCAGACTTCATATTTATTCCTAAGATTAGGAAATTTTAGTATGTCTTTTTTTATAACAAATACAAAATTATTATGTGAAACTTAGAGCTCTTTGTATATGTTTTTACTAAGAAAGACATAACATAAATACAATACTATAATTTAAATGATTATTTTTCACCAAAGAAAATCGGAGATCATATGCTGACATAGACGCACAAGACAGCAACCACGCTTTTGCTGTCTTGTGACAGTTAGGCTTGGGGTGCGCTGGCTGTTTCACTTTTCCAAGATCATATGTTTTCGAATTTTAAAATTTAACACATTTTTAAGAAATATTAAATATGAAAAATGCATAAATGGAATTCACATACATATAAAATAATTTATATTTGCATGAATATATTACATATAATAACCTAACATAATATTATATAACATATAATAAGCTAACATAAAATATTTTAATTGTAATAAATATATAATTAAAAAGTCTGATTTTTGTACGTATTAGTTACTACATATATCTGTTTATGAAATAAATTATTTCTTTTCTTTTTGACATTTATAACTAGAAAAAAATAAAATTAGAAAGCAAAAGAAATGATTTTTCTGTCAATTTTTCGGAAGCCTATTATTTTCTCCACTTAATTTGATAGTCTTATACTTATTCATTTCTTCCAAATATTAATAAAGCTAAAATAAGATGAGTAAAAAATTTGTTAATCATATTTCTATGCTATACAAACACAATTATTGAGATCAATTCAATTATGTGTCTTTTGGACCTATTAACGTATCAGATGAAGTAAATATCATTATAGTATAATTATCATTGAACCATAAATTTGCTTTATTGCCCATCGTTTTGCAAAATTAATTTTTTTTATAATTTTAGTAAATGTTTAATTCTATACAAACTATTTACTTTCAGATTTAATGTTAAATGCAATATTTGCAAAGGTTATTTTAATATTTTAAAACAATATGCTATTGGTGTTTTGAACAAAAGTTGGAATTCAGTCACTTATATATAAATATATAACAAGATATGAATTTGCCAAACCAATTTGGTTATGTAATCCTCTGATAACACGTCGTATGAACAGTTGTATGAGTTGAATAATAATTTATTTTATCACATTTGATATTTTATTAATTCCGAAATTAAATACAATGCAGCTGATTTTAAATTAATGGTGGCATAAATATAATTACGTAAGAGATATAAGCTCTGCAGTAATTTGAATTGACTCATAAAATGCTTCACTGCCATCTTTTAAATATATTTTTGGCAATAAATTATTTAACACATTGTTTCCTGTTCTTTTCTGAATTGTAGTATTTCATTTCATAAAAAGAAAATTTATTATTTAGTGATATTTAAGATAAAACGTTATTACATTTTCCTACTCAGCCAGTTTAAGATTTTTTCAAATGTATATAAAAGGTTGGAGCTTTTGGGGATTTCCTTGCAATTTAACATTTAATAAGTATTAAGAAATTTTTGTCATACTTAATTTTATTTTATAGAATTGAAGCTCTTCATTTCTTAGAAGAATGGTAAGAAATACTTTCTCGTACATCAATGTTTAAATTATAGCATTTTTAATTGAAAATTTTTCAATTATTAAGCTTTTGCTCTAAAGGAAATTTCGTCTTAATAACGCTCAAAATACATTTATGGAAAAATATAATTATGTACTGACATTTATGCATGTATTAATTACTTATAAATAAAATGTAAAATATTATGCATAAAAATATTTAAAATGCAGTTATAAAATTTAATTTTGAATAGTTTGTTTTAATTTACGAAGGGTTAAACATAAAATATTGTCGAATAACTCCAAGAACTTATCAGTATATCATTAGAAAAAATAAATTCAAACCAAATCTTTATTGGTTAATATTTACATCAGTATTAACAAATAAATTTTAATTTTTTTTCAATTACTTTAAATAAAACATTTTAATTTAAAGAAAATTTTGTATAAAGCATTTTAATTTCCTTTAATAGTTTTATTTAACAGAAGAAAATAATAAAAAAAATAACGTGATATTGTTACATCTTATTCCTTTTTAATATAAAATATCAGGTCTTTAATATAAAATATAATTATTCTAAATGCAAAAACGTTACTGTTCCCATTTTCTTTTTTTTTAGTAAAGAGTTTATAATTTTTATAAAATTGTTATTTCTGAAAATAAGTTGTTAAATGTTATTTTAATATAGAAGGTTATATTTTTTAACATAAATAGTAAAATCATTTCAGTTTTATGAACTATAACATACGTGGATTTAAATTTATTCAGTATCAATTTTCTACGGATAAGAAAGAAATGTTATTTTAAATTTATTTTAGAGATCAAGCATTTAAATATTTAATATTGCTTGGGAAACAAATCAATTTTTAATAATTAAATTTATAATCCCAAAAATCAGAGACATTACCTAAACTTTATTGATCTAATACATTTTCCCCATGAAGTTAGAATTCTTTCGAAAACTATTTCTAAACAAAGAAACTAAATTTTTAAGGTATGAACTTCAAGACGTTTTGTAACTTTTAAATTTTGAAATTGTTTATAAAATTTATCTGTATAAATTAATTAACTGCATCATATTTTGTTTGTTATATAGCATTAATGTGATCACAAAAATATTATTGGTTCTATAAAATATAGGGGAATAAATTTTCTTAAATTCATTACAATTGAATTAATTTATTGAAAAAAATTAATTTTTTCTGCATTTAAATTTAATTTGATTATAATGTCGTATAATGCCCGGCTAGTGGGATTTCAACCTTTCAGCACTAAAAGAAGCGAAAGTGATGACAACTTATAAAATGAAGCAACATATTTATCGATTTCATAATTTAGAAATAGATTATGCAGAAGAGAAAATTTTTAATTGCCACCCATTTCCTTATCATTTCACTTGGAAGATATGGCGACTACGGTAAATGTAATGTAACACAACCTCTATTCATGAACATGATGGATAATGGATTGGATCGAGATTCGAACTCATTACTTTCCGAAAACGAGAATAAATGATGTAACAAACTAGGCTATCGCAGCCTCTTTCATTTTAATATAATGTTTTACAATTTGCTTGATAATTTAACATTACAATTTCTTTTTGCCATTATGAAATTTTATTGATAATTAGCACAAAAGCAAATGTATTCATCTTTAAATATTTAATTATTTATTTGTCCATTGTTATTTTTATTAGGATTTTAAAATTGGCAGTATTAATTTATAAAATTTGAAGTTAAATAATAGTTTGTAACGGACAATCCAATATTATACAAAATATTGAAATAATTTTTATTTCTGAAGTCATTATTTCTATATCTATTAAGAAATAGGATTCTATGTTTTTTTATGATTATCGTATTTAGATAAAATGATACAAATTTTCAAAAAACACTAGCAGATTAATTCCGGTTAATATGAAACATACTTAAATTCCGTGAATACGAGTTTCAATAATTTTATTTTAAATTACAAGCACTTTTACTTTGAGATAATTATAAGAAAATAATATTGTTTATACATTTTTTGCTTTTTAGACAGCAAATTATGTGAATAAATTTCTGAAAACTATAAATATTTGATGAAGATTTTTCATTATGTAAATAAAGCAAATGAAAAGGCTAATAGGTGTCATTTTAATGCTGCTTGAAACCACTTTAATGTTTATTTTAATACTAAAAAGACTGAAACAGCATTAAAGAATTTCATTCAATAAAAATGTTTTCCTTATAGATGAAATTTATGGAAATTTTACTCTGTTGACTGTAGTGTTCTGTATATATACAGTATGCATAAATGCTTAGTCTACAGCATCTTCATCTAAAATGGGAACTTCAGAGCAAGAATCAACAACTGAAATGATGTCAAAGGAAGCAAAGATGAAATTCCTTCACAACCTTTTAGGCAACGTTGAAAAAACAGTAGATGATCTTCTGGTTTTGTGTCAGGTCTTTTACTAAGACTCTGAAAACTAATTTGTACTTCTGTTGGAATGTGTACTCAATCAAGGAAAAACGTAAATATTGTTTATTTATATGAATAAAAAGTATTCTTGAAGTTCATGAAGCAAATATATCTGATTGCATTTTTATTTATGAACGATTTATTGCTTGCAAAATATGGAAAATATAGAGCGAGAAACTGATCCTACATATTATAAGCATGCTTATTTCATGACTTTATTTTTGTTTTGTAGGTAAACAAACAGTCATTTATAATAAACATGTTTATTAATGACTAAATAGGAAAACAAATATATCAGAGCAATGAAATAGCCATATTTGTAAAGTTTTGCTTTTATCTTTTTGTAAGCATGGGATTGTCCAAAGCTGTTGCTATCTTGTTTTTACAAAATATATATAATTTAAAAATAATTAATCTGGAAAAATAATTTCTCGGTATCAGTCCCTAGTCACAATAATTTTAAATCTATTTTGAGTGCTCCAGAAAATAATTGTTGGTTCTAATACTCATAATTTATTTTTAGAAATTATTATAGCATTTAAATTATTAAATAGAAACGGATGATTTTGATATAATTTTAATTTATTTCATGTAGTCAAAATTAAACAAATATTCAAATAGTTTATTTTTTTTGAGACACTTACGCTCTTAAACAAATTAAAAAATTTCTTGATTAAACATTATAAGTAAAAAAATATTCCATGTACATATAATTAATTATGACTTTTTTACTAAATGTATATAAACTTATATTTACTTATAAATTTAGTAAAGTTTTTTCCCATACTGAAAATTATCACAAAAAATAAGCAAAAAGCTTTTATTTAATTTAGCTGCTAATAATTCTTACATGAATTATTTTTATTCATTAAAAAAGCCTGAGCTAGAGAACAGGAAGCAATACAAACAGTAGAATCAGTTATTTTCTATATATAGTTTAAACACATGGAAGAGATTCATGCATTTCTCTTTCCATATAGTCCTTATTCACCGAGCTGTCAGCCGAATGGTTAGCGCTCTTGCCAACGGTTCAACAGTTCGTGGTATCGAATCCAATCTTGGGTATGGATGTTTGTAGTGGTTCGGATTCCACTTTAAAACGTAGGTCCCGGTGTAACTAGCTCTCGTGTAAAAAAAAGACCGTTGAGCGGCAAACAAATAAACCATATAATCATTAAGGTCATATATTTCATGGTTTTCTAAATTTTAAAATAAAGAGTACCTTGCTCTTTTATGATATTCTCATTTAAATGCTTCGATATAGTTACGAAACTCATTAGGGTGTACCGTTAATACCGTCTGATTTTAAAATAAAAAATAAATTAAAGCAATTCATAAAAGAAATAATATCAACCATTCCGTTGTAAACATTCTGTGTCTTTTTCGACCCACTTAAATCTTATCGAAACTAAATATAAGATCACAATCTTCGGATTGGAAGATACACTTTTGAATTCAGCCACTGTTTGATTACTTAGAAATATTTGCTGTTATTTCAATCAAGATTTCAATATTCCAAAACATTTCCATCTCAAAATATTTAGAATTTTTTCTTGAAACATGTTTCACTATCAAAGAAAGTCTCTCCTAACCGAAGTCTTTATCCTGTGAATGTTTATATATGGTACAATCTATATGAAGTCTAAATCTTCAGATAAGTTGATTAATTTAAAATGAACCTTCTAGAAATCAGAGCACAATCCAATTATATTGAAGAAACAAGAAACTTTTTCTGAAAAATAAAACGTCATCAAATCTCTGATGTAGGTATATCACTATCTGAAATTTTCATATATCCTTTCCTATAAAGATTTTGTTATATATGGAATTAACACATAAACGTTGGTTTAGGGAAATGTATATTTACTGCATAACACATACCTTTTTTTCAAACATAATAATTTTTGATAAGTAGAATAAAAGAAATATTAAGCTGCATATTATGTAATCTTTTATACTTGTTCATCAACTGTAATATTTCTCTGTTCTGAGTTACTTACAAGATCTCTTCTTGATGAAAACGTGAATGAAAAGAAGGATGAGAAGAAAAGCTGTCGAAGATGATTTCTCAGAGCATATAACATTTTTCCATTTATCAATCAACGAGGTTTCGAGACAGGAACACCATCCAAGTGACATTTTAAATTAACATTCACATTGAACATTATCTGAATTGTTGCTCCAACAAATATATTATATGTTAGAAATTGGCTTCTAAAAGTAATAACTAACATTTGAAAATACTGATGCCAATTTATATCCATGGTCACTTTAATTGCAGTATTTCTATCTTCAGACATTATTGTGTGTTCATTAATATCAATCTTTTTCACTTATAAAACTTGAAGATCTTCTAAAATTTACTCCCACTGAAAACCTGTGCAGTCCGAAATTCTCTATTTTCCAAAAGATTCATAACTTAGACAATTTGAAATAAGCTACTAATTACTAACAGATATGATTTTTTATTTACAAGAAAATCTAACAGCTACTATCTTACTATCTTAGGTTACTGTTTAGAAAAAGCATTAAAAATATTGCTATTTTACACATCCATTCAATTAATTTGATAACATTTGTAGGTATATTAGCTCTACCATCAATTTCATCTGTAAAGTAAAGTCGTGGCTATTTTTGAAGCGATGTTTCTCGCTCTAAAAAATAGATTTTTTAGATTGTGGATTCAGGCAGAATGAGGAGAATGTACTCAGCAAACACAAATATGCCGGGCATCCATAGGGCCGCTGTTGTAAGCCATCTAGGCCAGAACTTTATAGAATTGGTATAGGTGAAATAAAGCCATAACTTTTATTGAGGTGGGTACAAGTTTAATGGGGTTTTTTAATCCATTGTTTTTAAAATTGGCTGGAAAAATTATGGCCTTTTATATCGTTGTTCCATAAAAGTTGGACTGAATTTTATGGAGGTTTGTGGCAATTACTTTTTAAAAGTGGGTGAAAAACATTATGGGTGAAGGATATCATTCTTTTATAAAGATGGGGGTCAATTTTTATGGGTTTTTTTTTTATTTTTATTTTTTAGTCGAATCGTCACTGCGCCAGCTCTGTCATATGCACACTACTTATATTCAACAACTAATATTCAGAAGTAGGTAGGACCATATATTTCAATGTAAGTATTATACAAGAGGAGTCAGTATAATTTCATAGAATTTCTTTGAAACAATATATATGCTTTAGGGATAGAACCAACAAAACCATATTGAATTTTGAAGTAATTCAAAAGTGAAAAATATCTGTGATTCGGGAAGATTTTTAACCTTAGTTAAATAACTATAAGCCCTAAAAAATGGTGATATAATAAGACTTTTAAAAGGATAAATTGAGATTCTGCTTAAATAAATCTTTTTTACACTATAGCTATCAATAGATATTTACCGCTTGTTTTCAGCAAATATATTTCCCAATGTAGAATTCCTTTTCTAATTTTATCAAATATATAATTTTTATAAATATCAAATATTGCTTCTTCTGGCAGAGTAAATTTAATATTCTCCTATTAGTAAAAATTATGTTTAATACCAGTGTGATGAGAAATAAATGCACTGCTTTTCTCAGAAAATAATCCATTTGAACTTCAATGAAAATATTTTTCATTAACAAATTATTGCTACTTTAATATTCAAAAGTTAATCAATCAAAATCTATTCAAAAGTTATCTGTGAAAAAATGACATGCTACGAAAAACATTTATAAGGAATTCAAGTCATGATTATAAATTGACTAACTCTTTCTTTTTAGAGAGTAATTTTTAATTAATATATATATATATTAAATCTTTGCATGGTGGACTGTCTTGTTGAAATTTCTGATTGGAATCTCCTAAAAGTCAGATAAAATGTATTAAGTATTTGTAAATGCACCTTCTGTCAGAGTAAATAAGACAAGTGAACCTATTTGCTATGAATTTGTTACTGTTCACTTTTTCAAGTATTTTCCAAAATTCCCCTCAAACACAAAAAGTACAATTATTAGTTTTAGAATGGTCCAATGTGAAACTTAATGTGTTGCGTTTGTAAACCAAGTTGGTAGTAAATATTATCCCCTAAGGAAATATAAAATATTATATATTATAGAAAATAAAGTTTAAATATCAAATACAAATATATTATTTAATTGAAGAAAAGTTGTTTGCATGTTTTGTTCCAGTTAAAATTTTAAGTCCAATTTCATCCAATGACATTACAGCATTTTTGGTTTTCTTTTAATTTTGGAGGAGTAATATTTGAATTTTTCTGAAGGAGAGCTAAATACTCTGAAATTCTAAATTTGAGTTAGATGTACATTTGAGTTAGACATCATTTATAAACAAAATTTTTTAAAGTTCTACCAAGATAATTGTTTTCAAACGACATTATAAATGGCCTCTTTAAGACAATTAAAGAAAATTCAAATTAGTTTTGTATAATATTAGTTTCACTTTTATAAATCAAAATTATATAGTTTATAGATGATTTTAAAAATAAAAATAATGAAGATTTTGAAAACTCACATAAGTTCTAAATATAAATATAAATTTTCCAAATTAAAAGCAGTTTTTGCCACTAAACTAATTGAATTAATTCTTTTTTGAGATGCATATTAATAAAGTTTTGATATTAGTAGCTATATTATGCAGCTTGTGTATAACTACAATTTATTGCCAGAGCTATCCTTACCCTTCTTCGAAACCATCTAAAGGAAATAAAGCCTCAAATTTTGCATCGTTTCCAGAACTCACCGGTAGATTTCTACCTGACTTCTTAAGTAAAGTTGGAAAATCAGTCGAAGGTACCCTTCTGATATTATCTCATATACTAAAAGGAAATTGAATTTTCATAATATATCCATAAATTTCCAACATGCTGTCTGTGAAGCAAAAATTATGATGTACTTGTGATTTCCTTGAAAAGTAAAAATAAAATAAAATATTAATAAAAAGTTTTATTAAATTTCTAAAAATTGTAATTGTATGCTTTGGCATTATATTTTTTAAACTTTAAATATTTGATTAAATACAAAATAATTCAACTTTTAGAATGTAAATTAATTTGATATTTTAAATTTTACATAACACATATTCTTTTACACTTTTACATCAATTCGAGTAAAATTTCATATTTAGTTATATATATATATATATATATATATATATATATATATATATATATATATATATATATATATATATATATATATATATATATATATATATATATATATATATATATATATATATGTATATATGTATATACAAAGTTTCATATATTAAGAGAAATTCTACATCAGTTTTACAAACTTAATAACAAAGATGAAGCGTAGTTTTTATATTAATCAACTTAATTATGTTGTTTTAAACTGAGATTAAATAATTTAATAAGACTAAGATTAAATAATAAGCCTAAAATTTTGGTGAGATTCAATTTCATATTTTATTCAATAAAAGATTGATTTTATAGTGTAGGAAAAATGATTAATTTCATATATACAATGATGCTTGCCTAGAAATTTCTTAGTTTGCTTAGAAATATGTATACATCAATGAAAAATATTTTAAAACTTACTGAAATAAAATTCTACATGAAATAAATTAAAATAATGTCAACGCACATCATTCGTAAATCATTAAGATGTTTAAATAAATCATAAAAAATGTATTGTAATAAATATTATATTCAGAAGCACACAAAACAGTTTGAAATTTGTGGGGATGCATGATAAAAATCGGAAACCTATACTAATTGATATATTTTGAAATTTATTTTGAAAATGAAGTAAAGCTTCGAACTTTTCAATGTATACAAAAAAGGAAAAAGAAAATTTAAAATTTAATTGCTGATTTAAATTAACCATAAAGGGAATGTTTTGTTTAGACTTTTGCATTTTCTTCTTTTCTTTTGTCAACGTGTTAATTGCTTCAATCAATAAAAAAAACTCTTTTTTTCTGTAACCAATTCTTTTGTTTCCAAATAAGAAATCACTTTATTAACAAAATGAAATTCGACAATACTGTTAAATTTGATTCCAACGAGTTGAAGTCAATCATCAAGTCCGATTTACGACTCCTATTCAGTATGATGGGATGTAGATGAAACATTATTTAAAGTCATGAATATTTTAAATCTATGAGAATTGTTGTAAAATAGTTTAGCCATGAACTCAGCTGGAAAGAATGAAACAACCTTTTCATAGTTAAAAAAAAAACAATAAAATAGAGACAGATTCATCCAATGTACTTGAAAAACAAAATATGCTGAAATTTGAGAGATATAGCTGCAATAAAGAGTAAGGGTGGTAATTCTTTTAACATTAACCTAAATAAAATTATGATATAACTAAAAAAATACATTGATGAGGGAGGGATAAAATAACAAATAAATTAACTGAATTCTTGTTAAGTATAAGTGTTCGAAATTTTATAAGGATTTTGTTCTTAATATTGATTCACCATAGTTGTTGATTAAATTCTTCACTGTGTAAAAGAACAAAGGTATAAGAATTAAAGGGTGTTACGGTTACTCCAAATCGGAGGTTTCGAACAGATTGCTTTCAGAGGGAATATAGATATTATTACACAATTTAAGGTTCCTTGTGGAAATGTGTTTCAGTAGAAAAGCAAATATTTAGCTTTGATGGCTACCTTGAGAGAAAGTGAGATGTTTTTCTCCAAATTTTCTTGTGTTTGAAAAAGTGGAAAGAGTATAATTGGGGGATAATATAATAAGTGGGACTCTCATTCTTCATCATTAACGATAAAAAGTTGCACAATAAATCCTTTTCAAATCATGTGATAACTGTTATTGTAAAAGTGATGAATTTAAATTGTTTTGAAAAACTTAATTATAGGCAATTTCAATAGTTCTTTAGTGATTTGGCATTTGCATTTTGTGTGAGTATTTATTAAACACGCACTTTGTATGAGTTGTATAAAAATGATTTAACATTTGTTTGGTGAAAATATGTTTTGGGTTCCCTACTTCGATCATTTTCAAAAAGTCGCCAACTGGCGCGTTTTCGCGTGTTGTCTCGCGGAGTTGAATGCTCTGAGTGACACTACACAAAAATGACGTTTCTATGGCGACTAAACCGAAATCTGTGTTTTTAACGAATTTCACTGTTGATATGACAAAGAAACCATTGTTTTTATTTAAAAAAAACAATGTTTTTTTTTACGAATTATATAACAAAAAATACATATATAATTGCATAAGAAATATAACAAAAAAGACAGGATTGACACAAGGAGTGCATTTAGGATGAAATAGCGTGGGTTACCAAGCTTGGTGCGTCTATCGTCCATTTGGCGAGAAAGGGGTACCCAAACCACAAATTGACCTTTTTTTTTTTAACAGAGCAACAATTCATTGACCAAAGGAGAAATTTGTTGATTATTGAATTATGAGAATTAGCTTAAAAACTTAGCATTACTTTTAGGTATTACAGGCCATTTAAACGATTTTATTGCATTCAGTGACTGCTTACTGGAAACAGATACATAGTTTATTATATTTTTTAATCTTTTGAAAGAAAATCAATGTTATGTAAAATATATTTTTAAATAAATTTTCCACTCACTATCCGAAACTGTTAAATTGTGCAAAGATCTCTGCAACATGGAATTCAAATGAGGTTATGTATAGTACATGTCAAATTTCAAAGAATAATGCAAAACAATTTTTCAGATCTTCATCAGATTTAAATTATTATGAAAATGTTTTATTTTACAATGTTTAGTACGTGCTGGTAATGTTTCCCGTAAACTTCCGTTAGGAATTAAAGTATTAATCTATTGTGAAATGCTGGTTTCTTGAAAAGAGCAGCTGTTCATTTTTAACCGATGTCACTGACAGAAGGTACTTTAAACATGTATTATTCCTGTCTACTATATTTGGTAACATGGACATATATATTCCAACATATATTATATATATATATATATATATATATGTGTGTGTGTGTGTGTGTGTGTGTGTGTGTGTGTGTGTGTGTGTGTGTGTGTGTGTGTGTGTGTGTGTGTGTGTGTGTGTGTGTGTGTGTGTGTGTGTGTGTGTGTGTGTGTGTGTGTGTGTGTGTGTGTGTGTGTGTGTGTGTGTGTAAAACATATATAGAGATATTTTTTTGGACAACATATACATATATATATATTTTTCAATAAAATGGTGAACATAC
Organism: Latrodectus elegans; assembly: GCA_030067965.1. NCBI lineage: Eukaryota > Metazoa > Arthropoda > Arachnida > Araneae > Theridiidae > Latrodectus > Latrodectus elegans. Next base: position 128,598,722 of record CM057813.1, read on the forward strand.
TAGTTAACAAACACCTAGTTTTAAAACTTTAGAAGTGCTTTATAAATTTTGATACACAATAAACTGGATACTAAATCTTTTATCCACCACGAAAATGTTCTATTTCTCATTCACATTAAAATAACAACATTACCCAGTAACAAAATATCTTCCCTTAGAATCATTTCTAATACACACCTGTAAGATGATTCTTTTTCTAAGAATTTGTCTGATTACAATACATTTATATTTTGGACTGGTATGAGAACTTTGTGAATTTTTTTCGTCTCTCTTTAGGATGAAAGTTTCAAGACACAAGATTTGTAAAAATTGAAGTACATAAAAAATGTAAGCTATGTTAATATGGCAATAAATATTATTTTTGCTATATTTTTACATAAATATTCCTAATATATTTTAATAATAATGCTTTTATTATAAATTTCCAAATATTGTTAGAATATAAACGCTGAACAATGTATTTTTTTCATTTGTTACAGTTTTAGTCACTCAATTGATAATTTTATTTTTAATTCAATTGTTTAGTAATAACACACTCAAAAACACATTTTTATTTCAACAAATAAGAAATTATTATTCCACTTACATAAATATTTTATCACATTTGCAATTTCCAACTCCTAACTTTAACGTTAAAAACTTCATTCATTTGTGAAATTTATAAAATTAAAAATGAATTTTGAAAACATAATTTCTTTTATTATTCCAACTGATTTTCTGATTCGCACAATAACGTGGTCCATCTTGACTGTTTTCATATTTAATGTAATACTTTTTGGAACAAATACATTAAGAAAAAAAAACTACTTCTCCCCTTGAAAAACTAGGAAATAGTAATTCTTCCACTGAATATGAAATAGCTGAGTTTCCATCAATAGCACATTCCCGGCATTCCAAAATAATCAGATATTTGTACACTATTCCTGAGGAAGATGAGTACATAGCAAAAACAGAAACTGTTACAAGTGCAGCAAAATCCAAGTTTGACTTATTGGCATTATCAATAACAGGTAGTTACAATTAAATTTTGCTTTTGCAGTAGTTAAGTATACATCAAAATCATAATGTAAATTTGCAATTCATTGTATCAGTTTTTATAAATATTCCACCTTAACATTTTTCCTTTAAATCATATTCTTTTATATCCCTTTTCTTTTAAAACATTTATCGAATAGATCATCTTAAGAAAAAGTATTAAAAGTTTTAAAAAAACTTCGATAATAATTGTGGAAAATAGCAAGATAGCTTTTTTAGAAAATTATTTACTTTAATCATAAATCACAGATGCAATAGTAAATAGGAATACATATTGTGGAATAATGCAAAGCAAAATGTTTTTCCTAGCATGTTAAAGAAATTTAATAATGTAAACACACTCTGATAATAAGGTTTTTAGCAATTGTCTTATAATTAAGTTGTAAATATTTAAAATCTTTATATACAATAACATATTTAAAACCATTGTAAACAATAATGGTAAAATCATTAATTACCCTTTCAAATAAGATAAGATAATTAAAGGTGTGACCATTAGTTATTAAATGGAACAAAAATTGAATACCATTAACAACGTTGTTTTTCTCTCCATAAAGAGAGACCAAATACATTTATTTCGTCCCGAAATACAAATCAATAAGTCTTTGGAAACCCTCTCATTATTTTTCTGGTTAATAAAGTTCATAGAAAAATAACATAATTTAAATATTCTATAACATAATTTTTTTACAATAAAGTAAAGAATAAAATATGATAAATTAATAATTGCTTGATAAAAGGTTCATTTAATCAGTAACCAAATTATATTCTTCTGCTTACATACAACAGATTGTAACTATTTTCTCCCATGGATTCCCAAGGCACAACCGCAGAATTTTTTTCACTCCGCAGCAACCCGAATCCTCAAGTTTTATTCAAGATCAGATACAAGAACAAGATAATAAATTGACTCCAAAACCAATAAGCCCTATAGAAAATACTACTCCGAACTCAAAACCCTCATTTCATAAATCCAAAATTTTTAAGACAGCAGCTATTTGCCTAACAGGTGGTATAATAGTCTTTCTTATTTATAGACTGATCACTAAACCAAAAACCAACAATTAATTTCTTTTGTAAACAGTCAGAAGCTTTCAAAAAATTATCGGCCTCCATGATTGCACCCTTGCTTTTGTTAATAAACAGACTGCAGTCTGACTTCAGAGAAGGTGTGAGCTTCCGAACACCTGAAGCACCCACATTCGCCCACTTTGTGCGAATCACACATTCTTCCAATCCTAGCAACCACATTGCAAAAAGGGACATTTGAAGACTGCGCAGGCTGTAATGCCATTCGCAGCACCCACTCTCCCCTACTTTGGGCGAGATGCGCAGCTTCCACAAAACTCATCTTTACACCCAAGAGGAAGATGAAGTCCAGACTTCCTTAAATCTCGTTGATTTTTCAACTCCACAAAAGATGATGGGTGTAACCATGGAAACCGAAAAGTTTGATATCAAATTAACTTTTGTTAAATTAATATTTTAATTAGGTATTTAATGTCTTTGCTATTTAATTTATTTAAAATATTTTCATTCTAAAAGCATCAACACTTCTTTTTTTTTTTTTAATAGAGTTTTCTAAATACTTCTTCATGTTTTTTTATTAGCTTTTAAATAATATTTAACTTATTTCTAAATTTTCTTTTTTTTAAGCATTTTCAAAAATTTTCTACATTAACTTTAGATTTTTAACATTTTTATAAAACGACAGACATTTTGAGCAGAACAAATAGTAATTAAGTGAATGATATTTTCGATTGTGCTTTAAAATTAAATACCATAATTTTCTATCACCAAGATTTTATATTTAAATTTTAAAATATAAAACAAAAAGGAAGAAAATTTCATTACTTTGAGAAGTATTTTTTGTAATTCACCAGAAACAGAACTATACCATTGTACACTCTGGATTTGCCAGAAATATCTTTATTTGGGTGGACTATGGAAACACCGGACTAAATATCATTGGATAACATCCACTTTAATGTACCATCAAGGAAGAATCAATATTCAAAATATAACTATCAAGCTATTTATGTTTATTCAAAAATAGGAAATTTTTAATGTAAAAACAATATTTCAGTAAAACAAGCATGCACCATGAGGAAGAGGACAGAAAAATTTGTACGTGACATACTGTACTTCAAAATCATAATATAATATTAATTCACAAGACAAAAAAACTTAAGTAAATATATTAAATATATTACAAATTTATAAATTCCATGAAGAAGCAACAGATATATGAAAATGCAGCAGAGTTTTTACAAGTGAATCAGACTCCGACTTAGAAAGATAAAGTGAATATTGTTTTGGAATATCAAAATTTAATGTAATTTTTCTTTTGTTTCAAAATTTTTAGTTGTTTATAAATAAAATAATTTAGCTCAGAAGGTTTTCCAGTATTTTTAATTTCTCTTAATAAATTTCACTTGTTTTCAAGATTTGCAAAATCAAATACTCTTATTTTTAGATTCTCATATGTGAGAAATATGACAGACACATAACACAAGTAAATATTCATAAATTGAATTTAATTAATTAAATTTTATGTGTGTGTCTTATTAATTTGACATATTTATCTGTAATTTACCCTTTAGTATACTTGTACGTTTTTGGAAAGATCCATGGCCATTTTTTTTATTTCTTCACAACCGTTACTTTAAAGCTTTATATAATTTTCTTCAAGTTCATCTTTTAACTAATTCATTTGCAGAATGAAACTGTTTCAATTCTTGATTAAAAACTTACGCAAAATAATTTCAAGTGGCTCACTACTGGCAGATTAAATATACTTGCAATGGTTTATTAATTATATGGAATTCACATTTATAGAGAAATTATAATTTATTGGTACAGACATAATGTAATTTATTATATATGTAATATTTTCTGAAAACAAAGTTTGCAATTTTTATAATAATGTCATTAAGTCTGCACTAAATTGAAAAATTACCTCAATACTAAGATCTTTATGTATAATATAAATATCTAATTTTTTAAATGAAATTAAGATTTATCCGTTTTGTTTTTATCATACAATGCAAAGACTGCTTAGATGAGAAATTTATCCTTTCAGAATCTAAACTATTTTCTTAGATCATTTATAAAACTAAAATCTCCATAAATAAATGAAACTAGAAAAAGTATATGTTTTCTAAAGGAATATATGATATTAATGTTAATTTTATGTTTATAAGAGTAAGTATTCATTCACAACCATTACTGACCAATAGGTAATTAGTGTTTAAAGTGTATATAGGAAAACTATATAAACGTTTAGGAAGATAGCCGCATGAGCATATGAGAATTGGGACACTACACACTAATTAACTATTCTTTAAAGTAAAAACAACATCATAATATTTCCCAAACCATACAAATTATTCTTACGAATCATTGTTTTAAATTAGTGGTAAAGTAATAAAAGCCATCATCGCTTGATCATATTTAATGGTCAAATTAACTCGAAACCTTAATTAGTTTACAAATTGAGGCAAAAGGCAATCAATAATTGTCTGTCCATTACTTAATTAATGTTACTGCGCATTTCTGGGGAATAAAATCAAGTCTTCTTAAAACTTCATATTAAAGAGCAGTTAAAAGGTTTTTTAGTCAGAATCAGTTTAGGAACAAATGTTAACAAATAAAAAAATCAAAGACTTCCTGAAGGTCATTTTTATTTCGTATCAAGATGGTATATAGAGCCACAACTCCCACTTAATATTTTGTATGTTAAGATACCAATTTACCTTCAGTTTGTTAGGAAGCTGGTCCTAAGAGACGTGCTTAGATTTGAAAGTAGCAAACATATTGGTCAAGATATCTCAATACTGATGAATTCCAAATCGAAGCAATTCATGATCTAATCACCCAGTTGATGAGATTATATAATATTTATTTATTTTCTACAAGATAAACTAACACTATCTTCTTAGTACAATGTCAAAGTGCAGTGTCAAGATCCCCAACTAAAGCGTCAAGGTCACCTACTCCAGTTGTTTTGATAACAAAATATATTAACTCATATTTGATTCAAACACTACATTTAATTAAATTATTAAAATATTTACAAATCTTAAACAAAAAGTAAGGTTAGATCAAAAACATTTAACTGACAGTTTTCATTGTTATCGAGCATAAAAGCTTTTGTGATGTTTAGCAATCACTGCCAGAGGCGAAACTTAAAATCCTTAAAGCGGAGACTGTTTACTTAAACACATTCGATATCCTTCCGCGAATTGATGTTTTCTTCTAGATTTCTAAACTCAAAAGTCTGTGGGTTAAAAACACTAAGCAAATAGTTCTAAATCTAATAAAGGTGTAAATGCCATTCCATTCAGATTTCTAGACGCTTTCCAGAAAACTGCTCGGTATTCGGAAGTGAATTAATCGCCATACATGAAACATTAAAGATCATTCGCCACAACACTAGATCTAGGGACATTTGGTTCCTTACTGATATCCGCAGCTCAGTTCAGTACATACATGACTGAAGTAGCTTGTGTGACCATGTGGGCATAAAGATAATTAACAATCTCAAAAATTTAGCCAAGAACAGGGAAGTCCACTTTCAAAGGATTGCCTTGCATGCTAACATCCAAGGCAACGAAATTGCAGATATCTTTGCCAAAAGAGGTTGCTCCAAGTTGCCCAACAGTGATAACAAACTACATACAAAGAAATTTTCTCCATCAAAAAAAAGAAAGCAGGCAATACTGGCTCACCCCTCCAGTGCATGCATGGTTCATCAGGAAGACCCCTTGGGCGCGTTACATTTCGAAGGTGACAGACATGATCAAACGGCTCTCTCAATACTTTTAAGTGGGCACCGGAGGTGCATGAAATTTGAATCTGGCCTCAAGGTCTTTTTTTGTGCACAAAATGCAATCTGAAGCCGTCTTCCCCCGATCACATCCTAGATAGTCTGAGGTTTGCTTTAGTGGATGTTTATGCATGTCCACTTTTGATGCTGTATTTCGCTAGGGTTCACGGTGTGATGGATCTGATGTAACTTCCGCTACATCTCTTAAGTATTAGAAACCACCACAAAACACACTTCCTACAATGATAACAACATAAGATACGCACATCTGCTTTTGAACAGTTAAGTTTTTCAGAAAAAAAACTAGCATCAGTCACGATGCATACCTCATGTTTTTAGCCTTTTAATCTTACAAAATACAAACAATGAAACAGCACTTACATGGAATCCTATTTCCTTTAAATGAGCTCTCAGTTTCAAATATAATTAAATTCCAGAATATTCCAGTTCCTAAAAGTATCAGAGGCCATGAAGACGCAGCTCAGTCTGCAAAACAAGCAAACCAATGGTGACCAGATAACACAGAAAACTATTACGTAATATAATTTACTGGGTAAAAAACACTACTTATAAAATTATAAATTAATGGCAATCCAAATAGAATAACACAAATGTATTTAGATTCAATATAAAGCTATGGATTAGACCATCCCAAATCAAACTGAGCACAATTTTCCCCATGTCATGATCATTTCTAAAATATATATGCATAATCTAGGGAAAGCTACCAAGTTATATTTAAACTGTGGAGAAGAGGGTGACTCTATGCACTATGTATTTGACTGCCCACTAAAAGGAACCTATCATATCATCAAACCCACAGAATATAATCACTCAGCATGAGGGATTTGATTACTACGGACATAGAAGATCAAAGTAAATTATTATCAAATGTTTGAAAACGGAAAATCATTAAACCGGTAGCGATTGATCTAAGCAGCAATTGACGTTTTCCCTATGTTATATACCCCACAAACATATATAACAAGACAGATATTGTCGTATCGATAACAACATACGAAACAAATAAATTAACATCCCTTCCTCTTTTGGAGGAAAAGCATGCTTACGTTCATTGAACAGAAACCACAAAGTAGTATCCTAGCAAGTGTGGACGCTGAAGAGAAAAGATTTGAATGTAGCTACTTAACAATTATATGATGCTTCACAGACATTTTTGTTATGTTAGTTCTGTCTTTATGACCTTTTTGGACAAACATATCAGTTATTTCTGGTAACTAATACCCAATCATTTTATGTTTGTGGCTAGCAAAAACCTCTTAAGTGTCAAGTGTGTTTAGCAGGATTTAGTTGTGGTTTCTGTGACGACTAAATCAGATCAATATTTAATTCGAATCTAAAAATGATCATCGCACGTGCCTGTTCTCTGCTGCCATTAATGATAATTTTTGTTAAGTGGAAACGAGGTATTTTGCCTAGTACATGATTTCACATGGTCTTCTCCATAGTTCTCAAAGAAAGCAGCCATAAGAACAATAAAGTGTGACACCTGCAGAAAGCACTAATAATTGACCCTCATTGCTATCATGATTCTAATAAAAAAGTGGAGATGTTATTAATCAGTTGTTTTATTGCAGATGACAAATATTTTAAATAAGGGTGAAAATCATTTCATAGATAACGTTTAATGATCTAACTGCAGCTCACTCTATCACAGCAGAAAAGCTACCAGTCAATTGGAGGTGGGTCCTAGAGGTTTTTCGGTTTTTTTTTCGAGATGTTCGTGGAAACGTGGTTGTGGTATAAAAATAAAATATTTTAACAATTACAAAATTTAAAAATATCTCCTTATTACATTGACTTTTTCTGTAAAAATTTATGGTAGATAACTAAATGGACTATTTCATTTGCAAATGCAAATAAAATTTTTGCACGAATGAAATGCTTTTTGATTCACTTTTAATGAAAGAAAATTTTTTGATCACTTTTAATAACATTATGGTATAACATTATTATAAGGTACCCATTGAAGCTATTTTACAATCTCTTGATAGAAAGGGAGTTAATGACATAATCTGTTCTTGGATAAAAAATCTGTTCAATAACAGATTTGTCAGTGCCTCATTGTTAGGTGAAAACATGATGATCCAAGCCAAAGTTGGTTGTCCACAGGGAGGGGTTCTTTCACCCATCTTATGGTGCTGTGTTGTAGATTTCCTTTTAGAGATGTTAAAAAACCATTCATAACCACCATTGTATATTCAGATGATTTAGTTATAATCATCAGAAGTAAGTTTGGTGAAACAATCTCTAGCATTATGTCCAACACCCTCAAACAAGTTGAGACTTGGTGTAAAAATGGCCTTTCTGCAAAAAATTCAAAAAGCATTATGGTAGCCTTCACAAAGAAAAAAAATCTTAATCTGAGAAAGATAACTTTTTTTGGTGAAGAGTTAACTTGCTCCAAAGAAGTTAAATTCTTAGGAGTATTTTTTGACATGAACTTAAGTTGGAACAAGCACTTATACTTTTGCATTGAAGGAGCAAAAAATGCTTTCTGGTCATGTAGAAATGCATTTGGAAGAACTTGGGGCTTAAATCAAAAAGTTATTCATTGGATTTACACTATGATCATTTGTTCCATTATTACCTATGGTTCAGTGGTCTGGTGGCCTAGAATCAAAAATGAAACTGCTAAACAGAATTAACAAAATTACAAAGGATGCTTTGTGTAGCTATCTCTGGGTGTGTTCGAACAACTCCCACATCTACACTGGAGCTTCTGCTTGGTATGCATCCCCTTTATATGCGTATTGAAGCAGAAGCAATACTTAGCATGAAGAGGCTTAAGAATACAGGTCAATGGAAGGACTACTCTAGGTTTTTATCCTGGGGAAACTTCAATGCTGACGTATTTAGTCATCTTTTTATAAGTATGTCTACTGATTACATGATTGTTAATTTTGCTTTTAATAAACCTTTTGCAATCAAATTACCCTTGAGAGAAGACTGGAATAATGTTGTCATTAGTGAAAGCTGTATTTGCTGGTATACTGATGGCTCAAAAATGACTTCAAACGCTGGGGCTGGTATTTATTGTCCTGCTGATGGCACAAAGATATCATTCCCCTTGGGTTGGTTGGTTGGTTGGTTTTTTATGGCGCAAGGTCCAGATAAGGACAATCGGCGCCAATCACAAGATATTATACCTTAGTTTTCTTTTCACCCATTAAAAGTATAAAATAGAAATATAGTTAAAATGTACATTAAAAGTATAAAATAGAAATATAGTTAAAATATCTATTAAAAGTATTTAAACATACAATATACACATATATAAAATTAAAAACTTGAAATTTGAATATAATATTACTAAATCAGATAAAATTCATGAAACCTATGTCTTTTAAAAACGCAAATAGATTGCGATGGGATGGTTCCCCAAGCAGGTCTTCTAATGTTAAAATATTACTATTAAAATATCTAAAACGCTGATGGTTAAAATCTGGGCCCACAATTAAAATATGATATACTGTGTATGGTTCATCACACTTTTCAAACCATGGTTGAAGATTACTTACCATGGTGTGAAAAGATTAGATTAAGATCAAATGTTTGTGGGTGAAACGCGTGTGATACCATATTCTTAAATTGTTTTCAAATATGGTGTAAAAACATTTATATTAACTCCTCCAATTTTTCTTGAAGATTCAAAAATTTTAAATTCGAAATTAATCCAACAAGATTCACATATTTGAAGAATTATTCAGTTTTTAAGTTTAAAATCCTTAAATTATTTAACTCAAGACCTAAAAACCTACCAATATTTCACCAAACTTTTTGGAAAATAATTTTTCTTCTGACCAAACTTTTTAATTATTTATGTATATCAAATTATTTACTTCTCTATGGATTAAATTCCTATGTTTTTTAAAAACGCAAATAGTCTCTCTGCCTTAAAAAACGCAATTCGAAGGCGAGTCAGTCTGACGTCTGCGTTTCTTGGAGATAAAACAGATAGTGGAATGAGGTATGAAAATATGGAATGGAGTTTGCTGAAAACTTGATGTTTCCAGGATTCCTGCCAGAGAGAATATATGAAATGTTTCAATCCTTTTCTCATTGAGTAAATACAAAACTGTATTCCAAGCAGAAGTCTTTGCCATTCTCATGTGCAGTAGAATATACTTGGACAGAAACTATTCTTGTAAAAGAATAATTATTTCTTCTGACAGTCAAGCTGCATTACTAGCTCTACAGAAGTCTACTGCAACTTCTGTTCTTGTCTGGGAATGTTATCTCACTCTGTATAAATTGGCTAATAATAACCACATCACTTTAATGTGGGTGCCTGGGCATTCTGGTGTTCCTAGCAATGAATTAGCTGATGAGCTGGCAAGGACTGGATCAACAACCGACTTTTTTGGTCCTGAACCAGTGCTAGGTATTTCTAAAGAATTGATCAGAAAGAATACCTTTGATCTCTTCAGAAAACAGCAGTTTATGAATTGGTACAATGCCAATGATCAAAGATAAGCAAGGCTATTAAATAACACGTGCCCTAGTAAAAGGCAAAAAGAATTAATAAAGCTCAATAGAAGCAGTCTAAGGAAAGCAGTGGGACTACTTACAGGACACTGCCACCTTAAAAGACATCTCACCATAATGGGAGTTACAGATGATCCCACTTGTAGAGGTTGTCATTATATGGAAGAAATGTCAATACACATCGTATGTGAATGTGAAACCTTTTCGGAACATAGATTTGATCACCTGGGTCAGCACTTGATTGAACTTTGGATGTTGCAGGAAATTTTTGTAAAATGTCTGCTGAATTTTGCTTCAGACACTGGTTTCTTCAAATAGGGCTTTCTAAGGAGTATAGTATAATAGACCTATGGTCGTGGTGCTAGGTTCTTTTAGAACCCCCTATCTTAAATCTAATCTAATCTAAATTCGAATCTAAAAATGATCATCGAAAGTGCCTGTTCTCTGTTGCCATTAACGATAATTTTTGTGAAGTGGGAACGAGGCATTTTGACTAGTACATGATTTCACTTGGTCTTCTCCATAGTTCTCATGGAAAACAGCCATAAGAACTATTAAGTGTGACACCAGCAGAAGGCACTAATAATTGACCCTCATTACTATCGTGACTCTAATAAAAAGGTGGAGATGTTATTAACCAATTGTTTTATCAGAGATGACAAGTATTTTAAATAAGGATACTAACCATTTCATAGATAACTTTTAATAATCTAACTGCAGCTCACTCTATCACAGCAGAAAAGCTACCAGTCAATTGGAGGTGGGTGCTAGATGTTTTTCGGTTTTTCTTCGTGATGTTCTTGGAAAGGTGGTCGTAGTATAAAAATAAAATATATAAGTTTAACAATTATAAAATTTAAAAATATCTCCTTATTACATTGACCTTTTCTGTAAAAATTGATGGTAGGTAACTAAATGGCCTATTTCATTTGCAAATGCAAGTGAAATTTTTGCACAAATGAAATGCTTTTTGATTCCCTTTTAATGAAAGAAAAATTTTTCATCACTTTTAATAACATTATGGTATATTATGCAGATCAATATTTTAAATTACTTATATAAATCAATATCAATTCATGAATACAATATTAAGTTTTAATATCAAATGAAATTCACGAAGTTACTCAATTTTTTCCACCTAAATAAAATTTTGTTAGATAGTTGACCTAGAGTATGAAGCAAAATAATAATAATAATAATATTTACGTGTTGTTTATTACATACCACCGTTCCTAGAATGAGATTTTATAAAATAATACGAAATTCATCACACACACACACACACACACAAGGATCTCTAAACCTATAAGATTAACAATTTACACACACAAAGTAAACAATTCTTTATTATAATTAATATTAATTAAATCCCTGCGTAAAAAATTTACGTTTAAGATTGTTAGTTATTTTAGTTTATTTAGTTTTCAAACTATTTAGTTTTCAAACTGGAATAATTTTATTTAAATACAATTTTCTTCATATAAAGAAAGGTGTTACTTTAATATGTAATACTTTAATATTAAAATATTTAATATCAATAATTTTTACTTTGATACTAATAATTTTAATAACACTTTTACTTTAATATTAAAATAAACTAAATCACTAAAAATTGTTTAATAATTCATGAACATGTGTCTATCAAGACGCTTATTGCATTTTGTGATCTTAATGTTGTAGTTCAAATGGATATTTTAACCTAAAAAAGAGAAAAAGAAACTTCAGATGTTTTAAAGGAATGAAAAATCAGAAAAATGAATTATTAAGAAGCTTATTTGAAAATTAAAAGTTATAAGGAACAGAAATAGCCGTAGTGATGAAAATGACGTTTTCTCTATTCTTAAAATAAGTAAAAAGCTACTTATCCCTTAATTTTAATGGACCAAAAATAATTAATAAAGTGACTTGTAATGTTATTAGTTATATAAGAATTTAAAATTTTCTGAATTATCATGATTAATGGTAGCAAAATATTTTTGCTAATAATAAAATATTTTTAAACAAATTATGATAAATTGTAATTTTTTCTAGAAGTTTTTAAAAAAAAGTTAAAGGTTTTAACAAAATTAAATTGTGAATCACAAAATAAAATGAAAACTCTTTGAAAATTCTGAAGAGTTATTAGATATATCTTGAAACATGAATCTTATTAATGGTCATAAGGCATCTAGAGAATCTAAAGGAAATTTCTATAAAATTTTTACAGTATTTTTCTTTCGTGTAATAAGTTTTATTGTGTTTTCAATAGTTTGTAAATTATATCAAGTAAATAATCGCTACGTTAATAAAAATATATTGGAAAATATAAAAATACTTAAATTGAAAATTAGTATGGTTCGAAAGTATTTTCATAACTCTTGAACATCTTTGTTTATAACTACGAATTATTTTTTAATAAAAATGTTCCCTAAAGCAATTACTAAATCATGATTAGAAACATACGTTTCAGAATACATTTTCTTAAAACGAGCAATACGTTGCAAAAATCCAGAGCAAATACGTTAACAAAAATCTGCTTAACACAAGGTTACGAACATTTCTTATGTAAATATTTCTAAAAATCACATCAATTAGAGGGATGAAAAAATACATATGCTTAAAGAAATAAGAAATCCCTTAAAAGGTATATAATTGATGACTATACAAAAATGAAAATATGAAGGATACATTTATAAAAAGTTTTAAATCATGGCATTTTAGTAAAATACTTCAGAATATTTTATTCAGTATACGTGTTTTATTAATTATTTCATTCATATTAATTATTGTTCTATAATTTTTGCATGAGTAAAACTAATTCAATAAACATTTAAGGACGACCATGTGAAGTTCACGTATGATGGTAAAGATAGATTATCACATGGAGATCTTGAATATTTTAAAATTTCAGTTAAAAATAGGCTTTAGTATATATTTATGTATTTCAATAGATTAAATTTAGGTAATATGATAATATAAAATTGGGAATACAGCTTTCGTAGTTATCCTAAAATGCTTCAAAATGCATCTACATTTCATGTACCGTAAGCCTAGTACTAATATCATTCAGATTAATTTTGTCCTCTTTTTTATTAGCTTTTTCAGTAAAATATCTGACCTATTTACATTGCTCAGATCTCGTAACACACAGAGAAGTATTTTTGATAAACAGACAGCAATCATAGCGTTGAAAATCGACGAATAAAATGAAAGCAGTAGAAAAGAAGGAATCTGGTTTAAACAAATTTCAATATTTGCATGTTTAAGATAAAATAAGCTACTTTTATCTCAATACTTTCCTGTATATTGGTACTAATGGATAATTTGGAAAATATTCCTAAAAAATTACAAATACTGCTCTTAACTACGCCAATATTTATTTTCTTTAATAAGAGATTTGTAGAATAAAACATTTAGTGTCTAGTACAAATTCATAAACACAGCTACTGCCATTGGCATCGTAATTCAATCGCCTTAGCTAATATTGGCATCATAATTCAATTGCCTTAGCTAATATTGGCATCGTAATTCAATCGCCTTAGCTACCATAGGCTTCTGTAATTCAAATTTTACAAAACTTTACCTTTTTTGACAGAAGAAAAAATTGCTTACATAAGTAACCATAACATATTCGTGTTATATGTCATGGCTCATAATGTAACTCATTTTAGAGTAGGTTTTTTAACTCTACCTTAAAACAACTAATATATTGTGCTATTCAGGTGCTTCTTGAGCCACGTTTATTATGGATTCACTTCTTTTCAATAAATGGAAATGGAATATATGAATAAGTAGTAGAAACATTTATTGATGGTATAACTCTTTACAATAGATTTCTACTATTATATAGACTACGTATTATGCTGTACAAAATCTATTCTTTCAACTGAAAACTTAATTAAGATCATTCCCTTTCATAAGCGCATTTGGGAACAAAAGTAGTTTGCCTAATAGCTGACAAATGTTGCAATTTTTTCCATTCTCCAGTGCCTAATTGTTCCTGAATAGTAAAGCCAATTAACAAATATAGATTTCGATAAATTTTGAAGCGTGTTCACAAATATGGAAATAAACATCTCTAAGGCAGTATTCTTCTTCAAATGATCAAAATTGGCTAAGATAAAACCTGAGTCACTTCTCTGTAGATTGAGATTTGATTACAATGTCCCAGATTTCCCAGGACGACACAATTATATTACATGTCTCTATAAGGCTTAGAATTTTTTTTGATCTCATCAATGTAATGAATACATTCTATTAATTTTAATGAATGCAAATTTAGAATTGTTGAATATGCTCTTTATTTTAAGCAATTTAGTGACTGTTCTACATGTTTTGTGGCAAGACAAGCATTTCTAGAACAAAACGTATTGGGTTGTAGTAACAGACTCAATAAATTACACTGCGAAAATAATGTGCCCATTTGTTTTAAGTTTTTTAATCCCAATCATACAAAAATAGTCCAAAAATCATTCAACTCCTTGAATGAGCTACACATATAGCACTGGCAAGGATATAGATTCATCACTTGCTTCAACTTTTACGTTCCTATACATATATACATACACACACACACACACATATATATAGGTATGTATGCATGTATATATATGTGTGTGTGTGTATAATCAGCACTTTGTTTTCTTCATATTGGTTCCTCAAACTAAAAATTGTTTTTCTAGGATTTTTCGTAATTGTATTTTACATTAAAACTTAAACAACCGTTAAAACTGTTCAAATTTTCTTTTTATAGACGTTTCTTAAAATATTCTTTAATGAATCCATTATTTCATAGGAATATTTCATTGTTTTGTCAAATTAATGTATTTGTTCATGAATTTTATAATAGATTTTACCTTTGGTATTTAAATACATAATACTTAAAGAAAAAACAAAATTTAAAGAAAAAGTGGTAAAAACGTAAAGTAAACTGTATGTGATATTTTTAGGGTTCAAAAAAATACAAATCAAGTTTATACATATTTCAAGGAAATCAATTTATTTTTGTAATCTCAAATAATGAGATTTTAAATTGATTGATAATGTTTCCGCGAAAAATAAAATAAGATTGATTTGAAATTTAATTCTTTAAGAATTTTACAAAGATTAAAATGAGTAGTTAAACTGTATATTTTCATTAATATATTTTTTCATTATTTAACATTTTATAGTTCCCCTTATACAGCATAAGCGAAATCTGAACGTAAAGATAGTTATCATGGAAATTTAATTAGTTACTCATTTTATATTCTTATCCTCAGTTAAACAAATTTTCAATAAAAATAATTTAGCAAAAATATTATATTTTGGTGTCACAATAATGTCACTTTTACAATACTTGACGTTATATAATGTAAAGATGAATGGTTTTCCATTTAAAATTTAATTATTTCGTTCTTTATTCCACTGCTTTTAAAATTCTTAAAATTGGTTATTATAACAAAGAATCAAGTAAGTAATGAAATAACAGTAAGGCTACAGTATATTTAAATTTTGATATTTTTTATATAATCAAATCTAATAAATTTGAATGAAAATTCAAAGAGCTTTAATTATAAATTTGAATAAATTGTTAGACAAAGAACAGTGTATTGTTACATAAATCATTGTTTTACCACAAAATTGATTATTTTGCATTATAAAAATCTAAAACACTTTGTTATTTATAACAACAAAAAAAAGAGAGAGAAAAATAGTATTTTTCTATTTGTTGTAAATAATAATATGTTTTTGAGTCCATTATTACATATATATTCAATCTCAACTGCAAGCTCAATTCCTAATCTTTAGTTTTTAAAGCTTTGTTTTTCAAGCAATTTATATTATAGAAAATGGATTTTGTGAGCACAATAACATTTACTTTTCCAACCACAATGCTTTTTCCCATTTTAATGTGGTGCATATTTACAATAATTCCAATAGGCTTAATTCTTAATATAACATCATTTTTACTGAATAAATACATTAAGAAGAAAACGGACTCTCCAGCATACCTCTTTGACAATAGAAGTTCTAAAACTGAAGGTGAAATCAGTACATTTCCCTTAACAGATGTCTTTCAGCATCGTAAAATAACACGAGTTTTGTACAATATTCCAGATGATGAGAAAATAATACCTGAAAGTAACATAGAAGAAATTGAAATGACCAAAAACATAGAAAACTACAGTTTAAACTCATCGACAATGTCAAAAGCAGATAAGGATAGAAAAATATTTATTTAATAAAAGTTACAGTGTGTGATCCTTATGAACAATTTGAACTACTAAGGTTTCATGTAGACGAATACATTTTTATGGGTTTAAATGAAAACTGAATATTGTGCTAAATTAAAGTCTTAATGGATTAAAAATATAATATTGTTGTTGTTACTACTGACACTTGGACAAGAAAAGCTCGCTATGCCTTGGCTAGATGAATTTAAGTTGATTGGGAGCGTCTTTCGTTTAATCAGAGCACCATGAAGGTGAAAGTACGACTTTTGCTCTTCAAATACTTCGATAGATGGCAGCACCAGAGGATTTACTTCTTTATATTTGGCATTGATCTAAAGGGATAGTAAATTTCTCCAGACCATTGCACCCATGGTAACTGCTCACAGACCGACCGCAGGACTTTCGATACCACAGATTTATCGAGCACGTATATTGCATGTAATCGGTGGGTCTTTGACGGCATTGGGAATCGAACCCCACTCTCCCAAATGGAAGGCCGATACCCTAATTACTAAGCTACCACGGCCCCAAATGTGGACAAAATATAGTATCAAGTTTAGTTTTCGCTCACTATTCTTTGGAAGTTTTCGCCATTTGCGTAGTTCATTTACAGAGCAAATATCTATGGGAAGAGAAATAAAACCAATGGTAATTGTGGCCGAGTCTGATCAGATAAGAACTAATTATTCATGATAATGAAAAATATATGCAGAAAAATCCCCTAGGAGCAAAGCATAAAAATTATGAAATATTAGATATTCCTTTATCACGCTGAAATTTTCAATAAACAAAAATGTTAGATTTTCAGGTTAATCCTTAAGATTTCAGTTTACTATTAAATCTAAGCTTTCTAGATTAAATCTTAACCTAATTCATCTGTATCAAGTATATTCTGAGAAGCAACACTTTCAGAATAATATTTGTTTTAGTTTCATATATTATTTGCAGTTATCAAAGAATAATTTAAAGTAATTTAATTTAAAAGGTTACAATCATTATTTTTCATGGAACATTATAGAGAATTTTTTAATCGAACATTATTTAATTAGAAAACTGTTGTTTTTTTGTGAAGCGAAATACTTTAATGAAAATATACCGATTATATTGTTTTTATTAAAATAATAGAGAGTAACTTATAAATACGCATCATATTTATTTCGAGATTTTTGACATTGAAGTAATAATTGAATTCAAATTTCCAATAATATATATGATATAGAAAAATATTTGTATTTTTGGAGAGTAAAGTACGATGCAAAATGTTTTCATATTTATTTATTGCAAGGACTAACTAAACCATTAATAAGTTCAGAATCTTTCATTTGCAGGTGAACTGTTACAGCCTTCTGTCTTTTTGGATTCTCAACAATTAATAACAGAATTTTACTTACTTCAAAATCAGCTCAGTCTTTCAAGTTTATTCTAGATCAAAACTTTAATATACAGAATGACAATATTTTGATTCCAAAGATTATGCACCCAATAGAAAATAATTGTTCAGTCCCAAAATCATCTTTCGAACAATCCAAATTTCTTAAAACAGCGGCCATTTGTATAACAGGGAGTATCACACAGTTTTCCTTATATATAAATTTATAACCAAACCTAAAATCAACCATTAATTTTTTTGTTAATTGTCAGTAGCTTTTAAGAAACTTAACGGCTTCCATGATTGCATCCATGCTTTTGTTAGTAACGGACTGCAGTCTGACTTTAGAGAAAGTGTGCGAGCTTCCTACCTCCTGAAACACCCATATTCGCCCACTTTGTGTGAATCACACATTCTTTCACGCCTAGCAACCACCTTGCAAGAAGGGACAACTGAAGACTGCGCAAGCTGTAACGCCATCCACAGCACCCATTTTCCCCTACTTAGGGCGAGATGCGTAGCTTCCACAAAACATCGTCACCAACGAGGACGTGCAAAGTCCAGACTGCCTTAAATTTCTTTGATTTTTCAACTCCACAAAAGAAAATGGGTTCAATCATGGAATCAAAAGTTTGATATTAAATTAATTTTTTTAAATTCTCATCTTTTTTTATTAAATATTTTTTATAAATAATTTAATAGCCAGAATAGATATTTTTTGATTTTTTTTAATTTATGCAATATATTCTTTTTTTATTCTCTACAATATACTAGTTTCTTAAGATTTTAATTGGACTTTCTAAATATTTTTATAAAACATATTTGATTTTTTAAATTACATTAATATTTTTTGTTTAACTTATACGTGAAAGCTATTTAAGAAACTTCTAAAGCACGTTTATTACTATAGCAGCTTGGACATAATATATTGATTTTTTTAAATATTAAAAAATAAGATAAAAATACATCATTAGGTGAATTAACCTCCTGATGAAAAGTTTACGAAAGACTAGAAAACGGCAACACTAAAATAATAGGAAGCAAATATTCAAAGATGATTTTTCCAATCTCAGTATCCAAGGAAGTTATAAATCACTGGAGCATAACCATTCTTTTTATAGAATTTAGTTAATATAACCATTTCGAAACCGATTTATAATAATATATGAAAAAAACATATCTATACCTAACATCTCTCTAATCAGATTTGAAAGATGAAGATTTCAATTTAAAATATCATAGCTCTGTAACTTCTCTCCACCAATAATTATTGAAATATGCATTTATAAAATAAAAACATCTTCAATGGAAAAAGGTGCACCACGATTAAAAGTAACAGCATGGAACAGAAATTCATGATTTAATAAATTGGAAAAAAAGAACTTAAAAATTGTCTAATATAATAATTTGATAAATATATAGTCATAGCAGATATTGGATTATTGGATATAAAGCAACTGTATAAACAGAAGATTATTACAGATAAAATAGACACAGATTTACAGCAAGACAGTAAACATTGCTTTTTTTTGTGAGACAAAATTTATCTATTTTTATTCATTTGGCACAAAAATGTTCACTTATAATTATCAATAAATATAATCAGCTCAGAGTATTTTAATATTATTTTTTGATGATCTGTGTATGTGTTTTAAAACATTCACTTGTTTTAAGGAATTAAGTTTAACAAATAATTTTAAAATAGACATGAGTATATTGAATAAATTGATAAAATTTTATCAAATTATAAAGAAAACGTTTTCAAATTAAAGCACAGGTGCTGTATAATCCAGGATTTCGAATTCTGATTTTTTTAGCGAGGAAGAAATGTTACCAAGATAACGTATCGTGACGTGTGAGATGATGTATATACTAGGGTTACCAAAATAGAGTTTTTTCCATAATTATTAAGGTTTCCATATTTATGACGTAATAAAAACGAGATTGTCAGATATATAAAAATATCTGCCAAAAAATCGCCAATTTCAGAATTTGGCCTCCTGGATTATATTGATCCTGTGCCCAAATTAAATTGTTTCAAAATTTAATGGGAAAATTATATTTAATAAAGTAAATTTTAAAATATTCACTTTATGTTTCATAGATAAAATATACTCGCCAAACTTTCTAAAATTTTTACTCATTAATTATTAAATATGAAGATTTTAAATGTATGTTAATAATAAAAAACTTCATAAGACAAGTGAAACCAATAGATAATTACCACTTCGAAAGTACCAATAAATAGGCTTTTCTTTAGGATAAATACAGTAGATAAGCGAAAGCGTTTGATCTTTATAAAAGAAAATCATAATAAATATATAAAATAACTTTTCCCTTAAATAATAAAAAATTTTTATTATTGTAAAATTTAACTTTCTCTTACATATATAATCCACATTTAAAAAATGCAAGTAGAAATCATGTACTAACAATTTTTAAATTATAAATTGTATGCTTCTATATTACATTCTTCTAATAAAATTTTGTAAATATTTCCACTAAATTTTCTCCACTTTGTCTTTATTTCTTAAAAATAAAAAGTTGTTTGAAATTTTATATGATTTGATAATTTTTCTACAGAATTTATACATCTTTATTTTTATTTAACAAAATAGTGCCTAATTTGAAACTATGTGATGATTTGGTAAACTAATAAACCAAAATGAAGCTTTTGAGTGTGGTTCATTTATAATGAAATTAAAAGAGAAATCACAACTAAAATAACTTGGTACTTTTGTCTTAAAGGATTCAGTTTCTTTCATACATTTTGAACAATCGAGCAATCAAAATTCAAACTTTGAACTTCTTGTTCTTTTAAAATTTAATCTTCTAGATTTTCGAAATAAAAAAATGCTTGTATTCAAATTCAAATTATTTTTCTTAATTATTTTACATATTTTTCCTTTTTCTACTTTTAATTTATATTTACGTCTTTAGTTATTTTTATAACCGCTTTTATTGGTCCTTTTGAATCCCGGTTCTGGCAGAGACTGACTTTATCTCTCTGTTTCCCTGTCCTTTTTTCTGAGATGATTGAATAAGGCCTACCCTAAAAATGGCATTGTGGTGGAATGGTGCGGGCAACGCTACTCTCATCCGTGAATTGGTTGACAGGTGTCCATTGGGGAACTACAAATGATTGGAAGTTTCTGGCCTTCTTATGGTGTAGTTTTAGTCACCCAATGCCCGACATTATTAAAAAAATATCGTAACAAATGGTGTTGTTAATATAATAAAGCAACTGAAAATAATCCCAACATAACATATTATGAGAAATGTAAAATAACCTATAAATAATTACTTTAGATTTAAATATTATGAAGTTAAAATCTAAACAAATATATGTAAAATAATGTGAATAATCATGTAAAAATTATACCATTATTGAATTTTCTTGGGCATTTTGATCAAAACTATCGAATACAGTTTCAGAATTCAAAATATACTTTAAATTTCTGTATTTGAAATAAAGCATAAAAAATAGGTTTCAAAATTAAATGTCCATCATAACATAAACTCTTACTAAAAACAGATTCTTGTCATTTTGGCTTCTTGTCAATATGTTTGCACGTCTTTTTAACTATTTCTATCATACACAATTAGTCATAAAGTACGCAAATCCTAATTTCAAAAGCAATGTAAGACCTTTATTTGTGGAATCTGATAATTTCTTTTTCATAAAAGCACTTTTACGCAATTTATTTTACGAAACCCTAGCTGTATTAATTCACTATAATGAGTGAATTTAGGATAAATTTACTCCAAACTTAGGTTCGATGGAGGGAAACGTGAATAACTCAAAAGTAAGAAATATTTCATAAAAAATGACTTTTTTTATGAAATATAACGCTAGGAAGCCTTCTAATATTGAAATTTTATTTACATCATAATTATTCATCAAGTTAATACTAAAGCTGTATTTCGATGAGCAGAGAAATATGATTATGGTAATAATTAACCTTCCAAAGCTAAGTACAGTATCTGAAATCCTTGAAGGCAATATCCTCCTAATCATGATTCTTACCTCAATGGCTGTATCAAATTGCAGTAATGTCACATAATGTTTCAGTGTGTGTCCGTGGATTTGCAGCAATTCTTAACTTGAATTCGTAATAAAAACAAATAGTGTATTTATCCAAGAGCTATAAAATATCTTGTTTTTTTTCCATAAAATTAAACACCTTATTAAGTTAATCTAACCCTACTATTATTAAAAATAATTATTGTAGCTTAATTTTTCTGAAAAACGGTAAACTATCAACATCTTACATTTATTAGTGGTGAAAGATACAATAAAAATTCTATTATATATGACGATTATTCTCTGAAGGTCAATGCAATTTAATGAAGTTTTTGGATGAATTAAATGAGCTCTATATTTAATAATTGCGACTCATATATATATATAATAAATATATGCATAACACAAAAATATATATTACAAAAAGTATTTGACAATAAGATTGATAACGCTGATTTTATATTTATGAGTACTACATAAATAAAATTTGAAGGAAATAGAAATTTCTTAAGTTATTTTTCAGGGTTTCATACAAAATACTTCATACATGAAATTGTTTAAGTAATACGAAATATAATTGCGTGAAACAGAGTGTTAAAGCTGTTTACTTACTAAATAGATTGAGAATTTTCTTAGTCATTATAATTTTTATTATATGAACATTAATCATTCGTTAGCTTTGTTCGTATAATTTCTTCCATTCATTTGATATTCATAAATCAATTAAAATTTTGAAGTTTAAGAAATGGTATAAACAATTCTTAAACTAGTATCAGCAGTTAATTTTATAAATTTAGTAAAAATTCATGTACGTTATTAATTCAAATTTATATTATTAAACTAACAAACAAGGTTCTTAAGATTCATTAAGACTTGGGCAGTAATAACTAATTTGTTAGCTACATTTTCATAATGAGTTTTGCAAAATTTGTTATTAAATGTACATGAAATCTAAATTTACATCAGGCACTTACCATTTATTGAAATCTCTGTGGATAATTTTCATAAATTTTCAATTTCTGGGGATAATTTTCATAAAGCTAGCAGAATCCCACTCATTGGACAATAGCAAACTATGCTTTCTAGGTAAATGTGTCTAAATATGTGACGGGAAATATTTTAAATTTGTTATCTTGCAAACTACGTGAATTACAAAACTTATTGTTAAATCTATGTGAAATCTAAATTTATTTTACTTCCATCTAAATATATTTTCCATCTACTGAGACATTTCTGAGGGCAGTTTTCTTGAAACAAGCATAATTTTAGTCATTAGACTATTATAATATCTGCATTTTAAAAGAAATGTGTTTCAAAATGTGCGATGAGAATTATTTTAAGTTTATTAACTTGCGAACAATGAATCAGAATGACAGCCTATGATAAGCCTGCTTGCAAATCAACATGAACAAATGTTCACACGTCTTGTCATGACTTTTATTGTTAGGCGATTTCAAGGATGATACAGAAGTAAATAAAGATCAATAATGTTGCGAATTCTGTAAATATTATGTTTATTTCTAACCTGATCAGTTAATTTATTCTTATACTGCATTCTAGAACATATAAGTTACAATTAGTTTGGCATAAAAGGCTTGGTTAGGAATTTTTCCCTGTGTGAATGTCAACAAAGATTCAATATGTTACATCAGAGATTTACAGTGATGTAGCATACTGAATCATCACTACATAAATATTGTACTTCATCGAAAACACTTTTCTAGATAATCTAAACGCTATGAAAAATAATCGCACCAAAATATTCCCTATTCATTTATATTTTTTGACTAATACGGACTTTTATTGCATTGTAAATAACTCAAATCGCTTTTAAATGGCAGAACGTTTTACAGATGTTATGGATAAAAACCATCAATTGTTCGCTTACAGACGTCAGCCTGGCAACACTTAAGGTTGCCAAGACCTAAAATAATTAATAGAAATCTACATATACTTTTATATATATATATATATATATATATATATATATATATATATATATATATATATATATATATATATATATATATAGTGAGTGACGTAACAAACTTGATTTATTTCATAAAAGAAATTTTGCATTTTTATTTCATATTATTTTTTTCTGTTTTATTAACTTATACGTAGAAAAATATGAAGTTCAACTCGTAAAGACAAAAACAAGGCAATCATTTTCTCATTAGAGTAAAATTAAATTAGGTATTATAAATTTTATTCACTCAAAAGGAAGACATCAAGCTGAAGAGAGACATATATATTTCAGTGCAATAAGAAAAGTACAAATACCATTGTCAATACAAATTTTAACATTTGCTTAGCGAAGATAAAAATAACTATTTCTACTTTCATTCTTATCTAGCAAATATCACAACAGTAATAAATGTTGATCTTTAGAAGTACACCATAATTACTTTCTTTTAAAAACAGTTAGTATGAAAATCAGATAGGGTGAATCACAAATTACTAGACATAATAATGAATCTTCTTCTCTCCGACAGACATTGACAATTTGAAATTTACTGCAGTTAGTTTCCTTTAATATAACATAGCTTGAAAAAAAAAGGCTCAGGGACGAGACCACATATATAAATTTAATAATGTTTCGGCATCATTGCAATGCAGATTGATACTTCCAGCTTTATCAATCAAAGACTTCATAATCTTCTGAAAGCCTGCATCTTAAAACATAAAAGAAATTTTCTTCTCTTTGGAGTATGTTTACTATAGCCTAGTGATAGTGTGATAGTCTCACTGATTTTCAGCAAAAAATCTGCTTGTATTGATATCATCCACTTCTGAACAAATGGGTGTTGCCCTTTAGTCTTCATCCTGCGTAGCTGGCGGGATGATTGATTAAGAGACTTCTAGTTTGATTCCTGACGACACATGAATATTATCCACATTATATGAAATGTCCCCCAGAACAAATTAGCGCGATAGATTTAAAGCAGTCTTAGACCACTAGGTAGTCGAGATGTCAAAACTATTTAAAGCGTGAGTCTTTCCTATCTACTTTAAAAAAAACTGATATGGATTTTTATTTTACTTCTTGCAATCACATTTGTCACAGGATTTCAGGGAATATTCAGGCTTTCTTCATCGTAACATGTGAAAATTTAATGCATGAATACGACGTTGACTTTGTCGTATATTTCTTATAGAATATGTTATATCGTTTTGGTTTACATGTCGTAACCACATTCATTATGTCGTAACCACATTCATTATGTCGTAACCACATTCATTATGTCGTAACCACATTCATTATGTCGTATTCACATGGAATATGAATATGGCGTAAAGAACATAAAGCTACCAATAACATTTAGCTAATGAACTACACTTTATGTTGATTTAAATATATTCATGCATTTGGACACTTTATCAAGTTCATTACAAATTCTCAAACGCATTTCATTAGATAAAAGGATCTCTCTGGTAGCAAAAAACTGTTAGACAATTTTCTGTGCATCCTCAAACTGAATTGGTTTTTAATGAATACAGAACCTGTTTATGATCAGGTTTCGAAAAAATTCTGAAGTGTAGTAAATGCTAATAATATCTATCGAAATATGTACAAAAATAACTTGTACAAGGTATACAAGTAAGCCGGTGTAATCAAGACGTTAAAATTAATACTATAATAAAATTTGTTTTCTAAATCTGAATGAGTCACTTCACCTTTGCATGCAGTAACTGCAACTACAAACTAGTGGAAAGCAGAATTAAGAAAAAAATTAGGATGAGGAAAAATAAATAAAAATTGTGATGAAGATATTTTACAGTCTGAAATTTAACTAATTGGAGCACCTTCCCAAATTGAACAAAATTGTAGAATCTTCTGAGAAGATTCTACACTTTTGTTCAGTTGCGAAGAAGAGACGAAGAATAACAAGAACCCCATTCATTTCAACAATTGAGTAAACTTTGATCACTTTGAAGGAAATTTTAGAAATATGCATGCGAAAAGCAGAAATTCAATATTCTTATATTGTTCCTCATTTTGTAGCATAAATTGAGTCGTGTTCCTATACTCAGATACTAGATTTTATTCAAACAGACTTTACTTTGAAGAACAAGATCTTATTACCGAAAAACGCTGAATCCAAATGTTCCTACATGCATACCATTATTTTTTAAATCGAGGTGATGCTTCTATTGAGATGTTATAAGCAGTTTTTTTATTTTATTTATATTTTTTATTTTAATTAATTAATTTATTTATTTTATTTTATTTTATTTTATTTTTTTTGTGAGAGAGGGAGAGAGATGAGAATACGCTGAAGTATAATAATTCGGCTTCAATTATGTTTAATAGTTATTAATTATTTCACCCACCAAATAAATATTTTCGCGATTTCTGATAAAATGAAGTTAAAATTCTTGATAGCATTCGATATTTCCGAAGGAATGATGATCCATCTAAGCATGTTTAAAAAATAAATAAAACTATGCTGCATTTCATTTTTTGATTTAACTGAACAATATCGTTGAATATTTGATTCATTTCCACTACTGTAAATTTTCCGGCACAGATATCTTACAGTAATTTATTGAAAACATTTTAATTTCTTAGATAATTACCGCAAGAATGGAGATTTTTTTATCCAAGCAAAATGTTTTACTTTATGCCTTATATGCATATTCAGTATTTAATTTTTCATGTATTCCTCTAATTTAAGAGATTGTTCTCTAAATTGTATATTGAAATTCAAATGATATGATCTCACTGATTTTTAATCTATTATAGTAATCAAAAGAATGCTCTTTATCATGCTTATATTAATCATTTGAAATATATTTTAATAAAAATTTTGCATTGCAAATATTTCATCTGATAACTCATCAGAAGATTTCACTTGCTTACACAAATTGATCAATCTGTTCATAAAAATTGTTGGATATTTGAGCTTCATTAGTTAACTATATGTTACGAAAAAAAACAAAGTAATTAAGAGTGATTTTCAGTGAATTATAAAATCAAAAATGGTACAAAACATTTTAATAAGCTAATATTGAGTTAATTCCTTTCATTCAATAATCAAAGCACATTTTATTAGTTACCACATTTAATAGTTATTATTTATTAAGTTACCAATTTACAAAAAAGATTTGTTCCCGATACTGGCATGATTTTTTAAATTTTTTTCAATGTACCATAAATAATATGCAAGCAAACAAATCCATTTACAGCTTGCTTTATATTTCCGTCCTATTAAAGAATGCTTAGCAAAAATTGTCTTGTATCTTGATTGAATTCACAATAATTCAGAAGTAAATCGAGGCTATTTTAGGACAGAATGTCTAGGGCTCTCCGTCTTGAAACTGTTAAATAAGAGGCTGGATTGACAGTTACGACAAGATATGTTGCAACCGGCTTATATTTTAAATATACCGGGTGAGCCAAAAGTTCGTTACAATTTTAAAAATTCATAAAAAAAAGAAGAAAGTGAGATAAAGAAGTACGGTTTGCAAGAAAGGGCTCACAAGGTAGTCGGATTTTTTTTAGCAGCAAAAAAAGTTTTTGTTAAAAAAATCACCTCTAGATGGCACTGACATCGAGAGATTAAGCAGAATGATGCAAATTAATCTTGCGATAAAAGGCCGTGATACTCGAGAATTTCTCATTAGCTTTCAGAATGCTATCATTACCCGATCGAGCGTTGTTGGTGAAGTTGTTCTATTTGAACGGAGAGTCAGCAACTATTGCGTTGCGAAAATTTCGCACGACGAAAGGACTGAAGATGAAGAAAGGCCCCATATCGTGTCCTGGAATAGTCAAGCTTGTGAAGAGGTTCGAGGAAACTGGCTCTTTGGAGGATCGGCCATGCAGTGGAAGACCCTCGTTGGTGGAGAGCCGAATTACTGCAGTGGAAACCACAATGAATGATCTAGCGGCGGAATCGTTTATTTTGAGTAGCTGTACTCGCGAAGCTGGAAGAATATTGGATGTGCCTCAATCATCGATTTGACGTAACCACCACGGGATATTGCATTTCTATCCCTACAAACTGCAGTCACTGCAGGAGTTACAACCGGGAGACACAGCTATGCGGGAATCATTTGCCAAGTGGGCTATGGCAAGAATCGAAAATGACCCTCAGTGGTTGTTCAACGTTTTCTGGACGGATGAGGCGCACTTCACACTACACGGGGATGTCAACACCCATAACACTCGTATATGGGCAACATCTAATCCTCGTGAATACACGACGAAATCTCTGCATCCAGCCAAGATGACAGTCTGGTGTGGCTTCACCTCATCTTTCATTGTCGGACCTTTCTTCTTTGAAGAACCGTGTCCCAGATTGGGCTGGAAAACGTGCACAGTAATCGCTAAGTGTTACCTCACTCTTTCGCGTGACAAAGTCGTGCCCGCATTAAATCAAAAAGGTGTGTTATCTGTAATAAACTTTATGCAGGATGGCGCACCACCACATTATGCCAATCCAGTAAAACGATTCCTTTTGAGTACCTTTGGTGAAGAGAGACTGATCAGTCGAGGTTGCAAGATCGCATGGCCTCCACGATCACCCGACCTCACTCCGGTCGACTTCTGGTTGTGGGGCTATTTGAAATCACGTGTGTACCGTTCATCTCCTTCAACATTGGCCGAACTCAAAGATTCCATCTGTCGTGAGGTTTCTGCAATTCATTCCGACATATTGCATTCAGCTGTAACGGGCGTTGCGAGTCGCCTTAGTTGTGTCGTACAATGTACTGGAGAGGTCATATTGAACAACTGTTATTATCAGAATAAATGAATGGAACGTACTGTTGTCCTTTTCATTGTGTTTCGGACAGTCAGCGCCATCTATAGGCGACTTTTTAACTAAAACTTTTTTTGCTGCAAAAAAAAATCCGACTACCTTGTGAGCCCTTTCTTGAAAACCTTACTTCTTTATCTTACTTTCTTCTTTTTTTATGAATTTTTAAAATTGTAACGAACTTTTGGCTCACCCGGTATATACGTTGTGATAATAAGAATGATAAGTCTTATTTATTGCTTTCTTTTGACGATATAAAATATAAAACATTTTACTCATTTAAAATAAAATTTATTAGTAGATTTCAACTAGAATACGTTCTACATTTTAAATATGATAACTAATTGTTTTATTATAAAATAGAATTATCAAAAATGCATATCTAAGTAAATTTTTCTGTTCGTCATGAAAGATAATATTAAAAATGCTTTTAATGTATTTAAACAAACTGATCAGCTTAATTTATTGAAAATGGGAATAATTGTTTGATAAAGCAATATTTTGAAGTCAGTGTAATGGCACTTGTCTGAGTCAGTAGTTGTATACTCAAACCTTCAATAAGGTCTGACTTCCATTTCAACTATCTTGTCCCCCATCTCAAGCATGGATATTTGTAGGGCTTTGAAATCAATTTTATAAAGCATAGGTATCTCTTCAATAATTTGCCCTGAGCAAACTAAAATCTAAGAAAGACAAAATAAGCTAACATTAAGCAGAAACAACTTCTCATTTGCGAACAAGTTTAATTCTTCTTCGATTGAAGGCTCCAAGGAAAGTAACTTCTTTATTAATATCTTTTATTTAAAGAAGAATTTTGTAAAAAAATAATAGTATGCATTACATCAAATATTTGCAGGGAAGTTTATAAAAGCCTTTATACAGTATAAATATTCATAAAAGTGGTGTCTAGGTATAGTAAAGTATCCATGCGCTACTGCATGAAACCACCTATCACGCCATCACCACCTTGTGGAAAATTGTGGAGTTAGCATTCCTATCTCGTAAACAGAACAAGATAGGTAAAAATTGTGATGTATATAAAAAGTTGAGAAGAGCATCCTCGAATTAGTACGAAAAGATACGTTGTAGGCATTAATCAGTGTTCGTACAGATTTCCAAGAATCAAATTCCAGGAGTTTTAAGGAGTTTTCCAAGAGTCAAATCAAAAATTTCCAGGTAATATCGACATTCATATGTTAAATATTTTTTTTTATTTTACTTTAAAAATTGTTCTTAACCAAATATGCATATAATTATGTACATACAATATTTTTCATTCATTTCTGTAAGCAATAAAAATTAATAATTGCAAACATCAATGAGACTATTTTTTATTTAAGTTAAAAACATTAATGATTATTTTAAAATCCTTCAATTAATTTACATCTATAACGGCAAGTTTTTTTTATATAAATAATCCACATTATATATAATACTGGATTACACATTATATAAAATAATGAGTTATTTTAGAGCTTTTAGATATTTCCAATAGATTCCTGTCTATTAATTTATTGAGTATTTCAAGATGTGTAAGATAATTTCTTTTCAAATATGAATACACTTACTGAAAACAAATACAAGTATTAGATATAGTTTCAAGAGTCCATCGGTCATTGAAAAGACACTTTTCGCCAGGTATATTAAATAATTTTTATTTCAATATCTACGTTATTAATAAGCAAATTTATCCTGTTCAATTGAATGGATCGAATTCACTGTACGGTCACCCTTGGCGCGTTTTTAGCGCAAATTTGGCAAACATTTTTATTTGAAACCCAGCAAACTAGTATTTTGGCAACCCTATTTGTCATTAATTTCTCATGAATATTTACCGATTTAAATTCATTAATATAAAATTTAATCAAAAAATTTTATTGATAATTTAATTTTTACCAATTGAATTATAAGCAATTTTCATCAAGGGAAGCATGGATTAATTTTTTTCCGCAAATATTTTATATTTTTATATTAATATTCAAAGAATTTTATACAATACAAGCAAAACAGAAGAAAATAAATAAAGAATCAATTAAGATTGCCAGTCCTAATTGCGCAAGACATTTACTTTTATTTTATTTTTTCTTGTAATTACTTCACTTCATTTCACTTTACATGAATCTAAATACTACTAAATCCAGTTATAATGAAGCTTTGAGCTATCGCCATCTAGTGGCATTATTTGAAACTAATACTGAATTCAGTTTTCTGACTATTTTATTGAAAAATTTAAAATATTAAAACAAAAAAATTATAAATTTTTGCTTAAAAAAATAAATGCATCAAAGTAAGAAAAAATTCCAGGAGTAATTCACGATTTTCAAGGTTGATTAATGGGAAAAATACAACGGTTGAAAAGCGCACTTTTTGTTTCGTGCTGTGACGTGGCTCATCGTACGTGTGCATATTTGAAAGAACAAAAAATCATTTTCTTTCACCTCTACGCGGTGAAAGATAACGATTTACATTTTCGTAATTATATTTTTCACTTTTATTTCAAAATGAGAAGAAAGGAAGTACTAAAAATAATTTCAACAATTTGTATGCAGTTTGCAAATACGCAAGAAACGTCACGCCTGTTCACCTGAGACAGCTATAAAACAGACATCTTCTTGGAGCTGTAGTGTGTTGATGCTAATGGTAATGACTATTCCAAAACTGAGTATTGTAAGATGATTTTACTGTATGGTGAATGTCAACGCAAAGCACGATCAGCAGCAAGGCTGTACCACCAACGTTTCCCTGCAGGCCCGCATCTCCTTCTAATCAAACCATCCTAACTGTTGTAAAACGTTTAAGGTAGACAGATTGCGTTATTAGTAGACTTCGATCTGGCAGACCAGCTAAGGTAGGATGACAAGTTCAACCGGATGAGGTAGTAGCATATGCCCTCGCATATCCAAAATGCAGCGTAAGAGAGATCAGTCAACACTGCGGTCTCTCCAAAAGTCAGGTTTGGAAACTCTTAAGTGAATCAGGTGCTCATCCATACCGACCAACGCCTGAACAGGTTTTAATGGACGGTGATGCCGAGTGACACTATGCATGGTGCAACTTTGTCTTAAATCAGATACAGGTTCAGCCAACATTCTTGGCAGATATAATGTGGACAGATGAGGTATGATTTTTACGGAATGGCATGTATAACAAGCATAGCACTCATTACTTGGTGCTGGAAAATCCTAAACGTTTCGTCGACATTTGACATCAAATGTGGTATGCTATGTTTGATGCGCAATTTACAATAACAATCTGATAGCCCCAATATTTTACAATGACACGTTAATGGGTGCACGATATTTACAATTGCTACAGAAGGTAATACCCGATTTTGTGGAGAACCTGCCATTGTTTAATCTGAAGAATGTATGGTTTCAACATGACGGTCACAAGACATCTCCAGCGAAGCAATACCTCATCAAGGAATTTGACAACCAAATATTAGGGTATGGTGGTTTCGAAGAGTGGCCTCCACGTTATCCTGATCTGACTCCACTGGACTTTTTCCTGTGGGGATACATGAAACTGCAGGTGTATGCGACCCCTCCACAAAAATTGAAGGAGCATAAGGTCGTTTAACGACGTATTACGGTCGCGTGTTGCAACCTGTGCAACGTGATATTCAAGCAAGGATTCAACTGTGCATTGCAGCAGATGGTGAAAAGTTTGAACATATTAAATAAAGTATATTTTTATAACTATTTATTTTCTTTCTTAGATCGTTTTGTCACGTCGCAGCACGAAGCAACAAATGCACGTTTTAACCATTGTATTCTTCACATTAATGTCTACAAGGTATCTTTTCGTACTAAATCGAGGATGCTCTACAACTTTGTAAATCACCTTTTCTCTATTTCGTTCCGTTTTCGAGATAGGAATGCTAACTCTGCAGTTTTTTACCAGCTGGCGCGGTAGTCTGTTTCATTCGGTGTAGCATAGCTATTTTACTATACGTAGACACCACTTTTATAAATATAAAGTATATTTCAGCAGCCGTTCCGAAGTTAAGGGCAAGGGACTTTAGTGGACATACTGTGTATATACTGTTTATATCAGTAAATTACATGTAATATATTACCTAAGAGACAATTTATATTTCAAATAAAAAATTCAATGAATGTGCATCTAATGTAAAAAAAATATTTAATAAATATTTGAGATATTTTTATATTTTGAAAGAGCAATTTAAAAATATTTCTGAAAGTTCACCTTACAGATTTCTTAACAATGTTATCAGCAGCATAAAAATCAGATATAACATTTTAAACAGTTAAAATGTTTTGCATGTAAAAATAATTTGTTGAATGGAATATATTTTTCATAAATCTACTTCATTTTTAATCTTTATAAATTGTTAATACCACTTTATTATAGAATTGAAACTTAAATATCATTATCAAAAGAATTAATTGCATAACTCACATTATTTTATAATTTCAAATAAATAAATTTTCAATGGAAACAACTTTTTGAAAATTATATGTTTTACCAACATGAAACTGCCTGTTCAAGTGCTATCTGGTGACATTTAATAATGCTAGTAGTTTAATTTTTAAAAAATTAATTGCTTTAAAATCTCAAAAAAATTTTGTTACGGTAACAAATAGCTGTTTAAAATATGTTACATCTGCAATAAATATATTTTAATCGGTTTTTGCATAAACATTTCGACTATCTTTGAATAAAAACTTCAAAATTCATTAGCTATAAATTTCAACAGTTAAATTCGAACACTGAGCAAAAATGTATTGTTAAATGAATGATTGTTTTATATGTATCTAAGTTAATGCTTTAGTAATAAAGGAACCATTGTTACTTACAGCAAACTTATTTTACAACAATGTCAGTTAAGTTTCACATTGTTATTTAAAACAAAGAGAAAAATCCAATTTTTTTAAAACAAATACATTTTAAAGCAATAAAAAGTTTAACCTCCTACTTTTATCTCTTAAAACTCCATCCCTTTGCAAAATTAGAAAAATAGAAAATGAATTTCGAAAATATAATGGTATTTAGTTTTTCCACTGCAATGCTGATTCCAGTTATCACGTGGTGCATCTTCATAACTGTCTTTGTATTCAAAATAAAATCCTTTTTCTGGCAAAACTACGTAAAGAAAAGTCTTGTTCCTCCAGTTGAAAAACTTCCCTACACAGTTCCAGATATAGTTCAATTTCCTTCCATAGTACATCTTGAGCCTCGAAATTTAGTTCAGGTTTTGCCCACCATTCCCGAGGAAGATGAGACTATAGCTCAAATCAACTTAGCAAAAGAATTTCCAGTCACTGAAAAAAACCTCAATTTTGACTCTTTGGCGTTATCTGTAGCAGGTAATAACAATATTTTTGTATTTATAGTTATTAGGAATAAGACAAAAACATGAGATTTTTTTAAATAAATTATTATTGATAAACTTTTGCACAGGTGTCGTATAAGTTATGGTTTCAAATTCGGATTTTAGTGATTTTTTGGTGAATTTTCATTTTTATCTTCCAACCTGGTTGTTATTACGTCATGCAGATGAAAGGCTATATGAATTAAGTTGAAAATTTAATTTTGACATACCTAGCATTTACTTCATCAGGATGAGATTTAGATTATTTTGTTCTATTTTCACATTTTATTAGAAATTTTTGCAAGAATTTCATTAGTGTGTTTTACAATTTGCTTTACATTTTGAATACTTAAATTTCGGGTGTATTTCTCTTTTTCGTTACTTTAAATAATCATTTTTTATGTTTTGCATTTATTTTTTACTGTATTTGTCAAAGTTGTTATGATTAATTATGTCTGGTAGCTCAAAATATCGTTTTAAAATGCAATAGTATTCTTAGTTATGGATTGACGTTTAATTTCTCCGGTGGTAAGTATATTTTAGGTCAAGATGAAGAAGCTAATCGTTTTTCTGTTTTAAATTGTGTGAGAAAAAGAATATTCTTTTACAATTTTTGAGTGAAATTGGAGTATTGAATTCAGAGTTAGTATGCTTAAAATACAGAAGTCAAATGAGAATTTCATCTAAGAAAAACCTCTCAGACTGATATATTTTCTACAGCAGCAAAGGATTTGAAGAAGTGTTTTGTGGCTTCCAGAAGTCTATTAGGTATGGTTCTTGGTTTTCTTGCAGCAAATTGAAGATTGAGGAGATTTTTCTTTTGATTTACGAAATTATTCACGGTATTAAAACAACTGCTATTCAAAGGGAATGTTCCTTTAGTAAACGTGCTTTAGCAGATTGGAGGGAGTTCATAAATGAAACAAGGCTTTATTCAATTGGGTCACCTTCAGAGAAGATAGGTGGTGAAGGTATGATTGTTGAAATTGACAAGTCAATCATTGAAAGAGGAAATATCATAAAGGGCATCAAAAAGAAGGTTAGTGGGGTGTTTGGTTGGATCGAGAGAGGTAGCTGAAAATTATTTTTGGTAGAGCAGCACATGATAGAAAGAGGTAAACTTTAGTTAATATTATTAAACTGTGAACTGAGCCAGGGACGGCCATTTATTCCGATTCTTGGAAGGTTTATGATTCATTAGAAAGTGTGGGCTATAGTCATTTGACTGTGAATCACAGTGTCACTTTCGTGGATGCAAAAACAAGATGCCATACAAATACTATAAAGCACATGGAGAAAACTGAAAAGCAAATTGCCGACTCATAATCCTCAAACAGCTTTTTAATTTTATTTGGCATTTTCTTTATTCCATAAATCCTGTGAAGAAAAGAGATTGGACCCATTTAATGTTTTTTGGGAAATTGTTAGAAAAATTAATTGGGATGAATTTAAGGTTACTATTTAAAATTGGGCTGACATATTCTTTCTTTAGTGTGTGCTTTTTAACTTAAATTGTAAAAATAAAATACAATAAAATTTTTGTATATGCATTTTTAAAATTGCTTCTTTATTTAGTTTTTTAAAGTTATTATAATTCACTTTAAATGGTACCTCATAATTTATATTTATACTCTTGCGAATATTTATTTATTTTTCATTAGTATTCGAGTTTCGATTCTTCTGGAATTTTCGTTGGAATTCGTATACCGATTTTCTTAGAATTCTTATTTGCATTCACTTCCGAAGTAATTTCGGAAACAAATAAGATAAATAATCGTATTATTTTAACTGTTCATTATAATTTTTTTAATATTTCCCTTTCTGTTCTAATGTTTCATTTTTTGGAAGTCTTATTATTTAAAATATATATATGCACCATCTTTATGAATCAGGTTTAAATTTAATATTTAGATATGTAAATTTCTTCAATCATGAATTTATTACGTTAGAATTACAGCATTCACATGGCATTACGTCAAAATTACGTCATCTTGGCACAATTTCATCGTCATCCTTAAAAAAATCAGACTTTGAGACCATGGATTATAAGGCACCTGTTCCTAAATAAATCGTATTTTGAGTGGAGCAGAAATAGAATTTTTACAAGAACAAAAATATTGTTTTCTGTTGTAAAACTAAATTCCTCCGTGAATAAATGCAATAATTTTATGTTATGTATTGAATACTTATATTTATAGATTACAGATTACTGTCTTTTACAACCTCTGATTTAGAAAATAAAATAATAATACTTAATAGAAAATATTTACTTAATAGAAAAATTACATTTAATAGAAAAAATGTGCTTAAATCAACATCAACTCATTTTTTCAGGAGTAATTCAAGATCAACACTACACTGTACAGCAAGATAATGTTTTGATATCAACTCAGAAAATTCCAACAAAAAATAATTCTCAAAGCTCGAAATCCTCATTCAATAAGTCCAAATTCTTTAAAACAGCAGCCGTTTGCCTAACAGGAAGTCTCACAGTTTTTCTTATCTATAAATTAATAACAAAACCTAAAGTCAACAATTAGTTTTTGTTTTCTTAATTGTCAATAGCTTTAAAGAACTTATCGGCTTCCATGATTGCATCCTTACTTTTGTTAATAAATGGATTGTAGTTTGACTTTATTGAAGGTGTGTGAGCTTTTTACCACCTGAAGCACCCACATTCGCCTACTTTGTGCGAATCACACATTCTTCCAAGCCTAGCAACCACCTTGCAAGAAGGGCAACTGAAGACTGCGCACGCTGCAACGTCATCTTCAGCACCCACTCTCCCTACTTCGGGCGAAGTGCGCAGCTTCCACAAGAGACCGTCTTCTAACCCACGAGGAAGAACATAGTTCAGACTGCCTGCCTTAAGTTCTGTTGATTTTTCAACTCCACAAAAGAAAATGGGTGAAATCATGGAAGCCGAAAAGTTTGATTTCAATGTAAACTATTAATTTTTTCTCTATTTTCTTAATATTTTTTTATAAAAAATATTTAATAGATAGAATGAAATTAGATTTTTTAATTTTTTAGTATTTTTTATAAAGTCTAAGGAATAATATTAATTTTTCTTTTTCTTCTAAAAGTATCAGTTTTTCCTTTTAATAGATTTTTTTAAATATTTATCAACAATAGTACTTTTTTTAAATATTCATTTCATTAATAATTTAATTTATATAGAAACTGAAAGCAAAACAAATAATATTCACGTGAATGGTATACTCTCAATCCCAAGTAAATACCTTTATTATTTCAATAATCAGCCATTGATTAATATCAAAATATAAAATAAAATCCATAAAATGGAACAAAATCTTAAAATTTTGGAAAGTTTATTTAATGACATTCAGGAACTGGAGCTCCAATAATTTTGTTTATGTAATTTATAAAAGTATATTTACTGGTAATAAGAATAAGAAAACAATGAAGAAGAAGAATCTGAGAGAATATTTTTTTAATATAATGTCTATGAAAACTATGTATTCAAGATTTAATCCAACTTATGTTCTTAATTTCCATCCAAAAAAACCGAATTATTTTATTAAAAAATCTAAAAAATATCTTGAATACAAGAAACGTGTACCATGATGAAAAGGAGCAGCAGCATAGAAAAAGAAAGCCTGTATTAAATAAATACAAACCAATTATATATTATAAATTCGCAAATCGGATTCAGAGAAATTCATTCAGAAAGGATAAATTCTGTATACAATTAGCAGATATGTGGAAATGCATCACATTTTTACAGATGAAGAAAGCCCAGATACAGTATAAATTGTTTTCGACTATCAAAAATTAATCTGTTTTCTATTTTGTTTCAAATTTTTTGCTATTTATAAATAAAGTAATTTTGAGTTCAGACTGTTTTGTGTACGTTTAATTTATCTTGATAAATTTCACTTGTTTTCGCGACTTGGTAAATGAAGTATTTATAATTTATAAGTATGATATTTAAACGCGCTTATAAATTAATTTAATACAAATTGATGTGAAATAAACAAAAGTGAAAATTTTAATTGTAACAAACCAGTTTCATTTCGTAAGAGAATTTATGACATTTCTATTAATTTTAATTAAGGATTGAAAAAATAGATAAGAACTTTAAAAATATCTATATTTTTAAGATTGGCCTTTAATTACTTTATTCTTATATTAATTATTTCTGTTATTAACTAAAAATCTACTCAAGTTAATTGCAAATGATTTATTAAATTACATGCAGATTGAATATGTTGATAATTAACTATTAATCATGGAGATCATATTTACAGAAATATGATGTTTTAGTTAAAGGCATAATGTAAAAGAATCTTATTTAAAGTAAATTATAGCTTTATTAGTTATGATATTAAATATTCAGAATATTGAAGAATTTATTAAATAATAAAAACTTTTTCAGCACAATATAAACTGATAAATTTTCAAATGAGGATTTGCAGCATATTTTTATTGCTTTGATTTTAAAACATCAACACTTTTTACGAGTTTCTTTCATTCTTTAAATGCTGAATTGTTTTCTTAAAAGAATTACGAAATTAAAATCATATGTCTTATGAAAGAAACGAAAAGGATATCAATAAATAGAGGTGTTATAAAAGAACAATTTATGCTCTTTGGTGAGACTAAACATTAAATAAAAATTTCTATCAGTGTGTCACCCGGTGTGGTATGATTTAGTTCAACTGAGTGTTTATGCTTGATAATGTTTAGGACATTTTCGTCATTTTGATATCAATAAGCTTTTTTTAATTTTTTTATATTTTCAGAGTTTTCATTGGTTTTATAAAAAAAATTAATTTGTCACGTGAAAAAGTATTTTTAAATCTTCAAGAAAATTCTCCAAAATAACATTTTTTAAACTATAATTTTAAATACAAATTTCAATTCTTTTAAACCTAATAATAAAGTATAAATATGGAGTTTACAAGATAATTATGAACATTAATCGTGTTTTTTGTAATTAATGTGTATCTTTTATATTTTTGATTTTCTCAAAAGAAATAATTTTAAATGGAACTTAAATGCCTTTCAGTAAATTTTGTTTCTTTTTAATATATTTTTTATGGATGTTTTTCTATTAAAAAACATTAGGCATTACATACTTAACAAACAAGCATTTCTTAAAACATCAAAAAATTTCTATTTTAGATAGATAGGTACATAAATACACGTGAATTATTTTACATTAATATTAACAATATTGTGTGCCTCAGTGAAAACACCGTTGCCTGAAAATTTAGCTTCAAACTTTGTTTCCAGCTATATGATTGTTACAAATTAAATAAAAATTTCAAATGAAGAGGTATTAAAATATTATTAACGAACCAAAAAGCCTGTTAATGTGGAAGGGGACCAATTCAGAAGTGAATGTTTTGAGTACCATCAATTCTTTGTCTTTTTAAGTACACACTAATTGAGAAATAAATAAGCAAGTAAAATAAATGAAAAGTGGCTCTATAATAGGAATAAAAAATACACCAAAAATCAATGAATGTTTAATTTAAACTATGCTCTCGGTGTATCGGGATGTATAAGGTGCAAAACACTTTGTGTTGTTATTTATTTAATTAATCGAAAAGATTTTATTTTAATAACGTAAAATTCTATCAGATATTGGATGATAAAATTGCGAGTTGAGACATTGTTTTAAAATTATGTTTTTGTAATACTTGTCACTTTATGTAACCACATATTAATGATGTCTACTCCAATAATCAACAGATAAAGCTCATTTAAATAGAACAGAATGAAATTGCAATCAATATTCACAAGACTGACAAGATCATGAAAAGAGTATTTGATAACACAGACTAATTATATCTTCAACAGCATTTATGTGAAAATTATGCAAAAGATTATTTCAATAAAAAACAAAACTTTAAAATTTCATCAGCATATTTGTAATATGAATTTATTAATCATTTGATCTATTACATAATTATAAACACTTTGTTTGAAATAAGGATTTTTTAAACAATCATTAAATCAATGAGATTTTATATATTCTATGCAGAAATGTGAACAGCAATATTTAAAATTAACAATAGGATAACAGTTATCTAGAGCAAATTTTAAAAATATCTTAATGAGATATAAGAATAACAATTAAGTGTAATATAACTGTCGATCGCATGCATTTGGGCAAGTTATGAAAACACGTAGATGAATAAAACCAAATTCATGCAATTTAGTGAAAAAAAATAAAAAGCATTAAATGCGTTGAAAACAACTTTTATATTAGTGTAAGTTAAAAGAAATCAGATATTTTCTCTGGTTGTCTCTAATATTTTGAAACCATCAACCAGAAAAAGTTTTCATTATTGTTCATTTAATTTTATTTAACAATTTTAGTTCAAAAATATTTGAGTAGACTTTGAATATATAGATTCTCAATTTTTGACAAATTACGCGCGTTTGCCAATGAAAATGATAATTTGATGTCAGACAAATGCCAGATTGAACATAATTTTGAATTTCTATTTTTAATTTAGGAATTGGAATTAAATTATTAAAATTATTACTTATTTTATTTAAATAACCTATTAATTATTGATTAAACTATATTATTGATTAAATATAGTTTAATCAATATTATATATATATATATATATATATATTGATTAAACTAATTACTGATATTAATTATTGATTATTAATATTGATTAAACTATGACACTAGTCTAGTCAAAATTCTTTTTTTAGTAGAAGTATAGCAAAATTTTACTCTTCCAAAAATAGATGATATAAATTTAAATTTGGAAATTTAATTCATAATGTGAAAATTTCTTCTTTAGACGTAGATGGTTAAAAAGTGCATATACTTAATTTTGGAGATATTTAATTTTATGATCAATTTTTGAATTTTGGAAATTTAAATCCTCGTTATGCTAGTATATTTTTCAAATACTTCATCAGAAAAAATATGAAGTTTTTCCACTAGTTTGATGAATAATCAGTTTTATCCGTCCTAAATCTAAGCAAATGGAGCATTTATCTTATTTTAAAGCGTAATTAATTTAAACTCTAAATATCTTTCATATTTCAATTTTTTTTCTTTTGAAATAAATGTGTCATTTATAATTCAAACACAATCTGTTTCAATTTCATTTACGCAGCTGTTTCAAAAAAATTATAAACACAGTTAAGGCTCTCTATTGCACAGGAAACAGTAATAACTTAGAAAATGTTAAATTAAAACTTTACATAAATGGCAAATATTGTAAACCTTATAGATGCGAAATATAAATAATTCAAATTGATTTCTCTTTCACATACCTAACTATTACATAAAGATAGTAGTGATGGACATACAATGTATTTATTTCCAACGTTCTTTTTGTAACTTTTGTATCTTGTAAATTTGACATGATATTTGTATTACTGTTAATAATATGTAGAATTGATTTCATTAATTTCTGAAATTTTCTGCTTGACGTTTTGGTTTTAACAAATATAAATATGAGATGAAAGCATTTTCTATACATTTTCATTTGTACATTAATATATATCGTGGCAATGATCTGATTTTTTGCATATGTTTAAAACATTTTTGCATTATTAAAAATGTA
The DNA here is from genome assembly GCA_030067965.1 of Latrodectus elegans. Lineage (NCBI taxonomy): Eukaryota > Metazoa > Arthropoda > Arachnida > Araneae > Theridiidae > Latrodectus > Latrodectus elegans. The sequence continues at coordinate 128,640,348 of CM057813.1, forward strand.
AATAACCTAAAGTTTTGTTGTTATGTTGCAGCATTTTTTAAAATTTTTGCTTGGTTTCTGAATCTATAAGCATTATCGAATGGAATGGTTTAATCAATAGTAAACATTATTCAATATAATGATATGCGTTTGTGCACAATTTTGAAGCCTTAATTTTAAAAAAGATAAAAATAATACAAAATTATTATGATTTAAAATTTTAGAACAGTTCTTAAAACATTATAATTTTAAAATTAACATTTAATGACAAATTAAATAATATTTAACAAAAAATTAAAATTCATTCATTCAGTCATTAATTAGGTGTTATTACTTTCAAATCTTCCAAGTAATTAAGTTTTGTTCTACTAAAAGCTGTAAGCAATTATATAATGGGAAGGTTAAGTTCTTAATAATCAGCCAAGTTTACAAATCACATCTCTGTAGGGATTACATGCTTTTACCATGATAAAGTTTTGAGTTTATATTGTATGTAATGAAATTGATTCAAACAATAAATCGCATGAGATATCAACGTAAAAACTTTACAAATACTTGAATTTTCATCCAACATAAACATAATGTTTTTGATATTTCGTCAGGAATCAGAAATTACTTTAATGAAACTCTTCAATTAATAATAAAAATCAAAAAATTTAGAAGTATTCTGCGATAAAAGAATGTTTATTATAGTTGATATCATTTAGCATTTCATGATGCATCCAAATATGCATTTCCTATTTTTTTAACAACACAAACCATTTCAAACTATTACATTGTGTAAGAATAACTGCTGAAATGCAAATTGGATTACATAAAATGTGTACGTTGTTTTTTACTGATTTTATTCAAATTATAAGTATGACAAAAAATTTTAAAGTTACATTTCCTTTCTTTCATTATTCGCTAAAATTGCATTATTTGCTAAAAATATTATAGTTTTAAAATATGATTTGATATTTATCAGGAAACATTTTATGCTTTCCCAATTAAATTTTAAAAATATTTGATGAAAAATATAAAATTTTCTCGTTCCGAAATAGCAATAAAAATCTAATATATAAGACACTATATATATACTCACTATCAGTAATTCCTAGTTTAGTATCAAATGCTTGCCGTTTTTTTCATTATTTTTATTTAACAGCTAAAATACCTCACTCAACTGTACTACAGCAATATATAAGTACAATTTGCAGATATGCATTTAGTTACAGATTAGAAAACCTCTACAACCAGTTGAGAAAAATAAAATAATAAAATTCCTAACATATTGCAATTACAAAATTCTAAAATATTTTTCATACTCAAGGTAAGAATTTTTTCATTTGCATTATTTATTATACTAATTATTTATATACATTATATTGAAACCGTATATGAAACTTTAAATAACAATATTGTATGAAACATTTTTAAAGATGGCATTTGTAAAAGGAGACAATTATGCAATTTTTTCATCTGACAAACACAAGTATGGCAGTGGAACCTACATCGTCAAGCCGTTTGAGAAAGTGTTAGCGTAAGGTCTTTTGTATATTAGTTAAAGAATTTGATTCCCACCACAGGCTTGAATGTTTGTTAACGTTCAAAATCCACTGTAAATAGAATATCCTCATGTAAATTAATCTAGTGTATAAAAATAACCATGAAATGACAAATAATAAATCAACTGAAATCCGCAAATCAAAATTACATATTAATACAGAACATAACAGGTCTTTGAATCTTGAACCTTAAAATTCTATGTTGTGAAATATGAAGTGCCTCATTTAAAAGTGAGATAGTAGTATATGCTCCACATTTCACATATATAATCATTTAAACATAACAAGAGAAGTTTATGTCAACTGATTAGCAGTGGAGCGTTTGGCATTTATCCTGCGGTTTTCTGGTTCTTGGTTACTATTTTCATCTCAAATCTAATATATCCAAGTGTAAATAATAATCACTGAATTCAAACTAAACCAAGTCAATTGAAAAAAAGATTAATGTGGATTAAAAACGATGATAAGTCTTACTCTTATGCGTAATAATAAAATATATTTTAAAGGTAACTGTTAAAATTTATTTTTCCATAATTTTCAATTATGCTTATAAATTAAATTTCAATGGTTTAGTTGAAATATTAATTATATAAAATAACGCAATTGATTTATATACGAAGAACCAATATTATCTTATGCACTTTTAAGCAAAAAGTATTTTTCTATAAATAAATACAAGAAAATAGTATTTTAGTTTACACTATATAAATTTCATAATTATTGCTTTAAAATTTTAATACGATTCATAAAAATCAATTATCATTTAAAGTTTACAATTTCTTCAAACGTTACCATAGGTCACGTATTTTAATTAAATGCCAAAAAGATAACATTTTTCTTATCATTTGGTTTAATTTTATTAAAGCATTAGTAATACATCATAGTAAAATATCTTGAAAATTTATATTAAAAAATAAAAAAGAAGGGTGTAAAACTGTGTAGATAGCTAATGTTTACATAAGCTAAGCATTTCTATCTTTCAAACACACCTAAATAATAAGATGCAAACGGTAGTAAAGATAAATTTCGCAGAGAATTGAGAAGGCTTAAATTCAAACTCTACTCCAGATATGTAATCTTTATTTTATATTAATCTATTATTTTTAATCTACACTCTAGGGAAATTTCCGAATCAAAATATTTTTTAATAACTTTAGATTATTGTTTTTGGAATTTTAAGCTGCATAATTGACTTTCAAATGAAATTTATTCTCAATAATTTTGTAGTTAAAAAAAAGCATTCCCGATTCCACAGAATGAAAATATTCATGATAATTCAATGGATGATTTTTAATAATCTATGCCTAAAATATAATATTTTACAAAATCATTTTCACTATCATTTATTTGTGGAAAATATGGCATATTGTAAAACCAAAAACTAAATATTTTTATTCATGTTTATTTATATATGTTACTTTACTACTTTTTATTACTTAATTCACATTATTTTAATTTGAGTAACTCTCTAATTCAGCAACTGCTATTATAGGAAATCAGAGTATAAAATATTCTACTTGCTTATAAAAATCTATTATTTTTATAAACAAGTATTTTATATTGATTTGTCCAAAAACATATTGTTCATTCCTATTCAATTCCAGAATTAATGAAATCATTACTCATTATGTATGCAACTGCATGATAAAAACCAAATAATATGCCATTTTATCAAGTAATATGTAAATTCGTACAATGTTTAATGATTTTCTGAAATTATTTTAAAATAAAGCATTAGTATTTTAAGGATATAATGTCGAGCCTTCTTTTCTCATAACAATAGATTCAATAATTTATGATTATAATGTAACATTTTATAAATAACTAAAAATAATAATTCAAATGAATAATACTTTTTAATGAATATCAAACAGATGTTTGATAATTATTAAAAAATATGTTTGCAATTTTGTTGATACCAAATTTTTCAGTTAAAAATTATGTATTATGTTCATAACTTTTATACTTTTTTGAATCAAAATTTAAAAAAAAGTTACTCTTTATAGATTCAGATGTCTAAAGATTTTTACCATTTTAGCAACTTTATTATACTGCTTAAATGTAACTTGTATTAATGGGCAGTTACTTCCCTTTCTTTCATGAAATTCAAATAAGGAAAATGAGTATTCAACGTCTACAACTGAAAACTCATCTGGTAGACTTCTACCAGGTCTCTTGGATAATGTTGGAAAATTACTTGGTGACATTCTGGATTCTGTATGTGATCTACTTAAAGGCCTATAAATTTATATATTATGAAGTACATTTGTACTGTTCATAAATTTAACTTTATGCTCCTTTTTTATTCTTTTAAATAATGAAGAAAAAATAAAGCGTTTATAAAGTTTGATTTTTTCATAGATTTGATTCAATTTTCTGGATAAAAATTATAATCAAAAGCTAAAAATAAATGGCTTTTTACAAGACAAATGTTTGAAAATTAAAATTTAATTTACAAATAGCATGTATTCTCTTATAAAAATCCATATAAATTTAAACAGTTTTTTTTTTAATCTCCGTTACAACAGAAAATCTGCTACTGTATGAATAGGAATAATTCCCTTAAAATTTCGAGAAATTCTATTAAAAATTTTTCAGTTCCCATAATTTAAGAAATTTTAATAGAATTTTAATACGTTAAGCCTATTTATTGAGTATAAAAATTTTGTTGAAAATGTAAAGTTCTACATGCTCAAAATTCTTTTTATCAGTTTCATAATTGATAAAAGAAAGCGAATTAAAGTAATTCTACTATTATCTATTCTTAACAATTAAATATAACTCTTTAAAATTATAAAATTATTAAATATATATTTTTAATTATATACTAATAATATAATAGTTTTATAATAAGTATTTTTAGTTTTATATTTAAAAAATATTATATTAATAATATTTTTTAACATATATTGAAACTATTATCTTCAGATATAACATTTAAATTAACTTTTGAATTGGAACTAGAAGGACAGAATCAAAACTAAATCATTGAAAAAATTTTACGAGTAGACTATTTAAACTATTTATTTTTTTTAATAAATTTATATTAAATATGAAATATAGTAGCATTATTGTACATATTAACATTAGCAGCTTATACTCCTTGTTGGGTCACACAAGTCCAGAAGATCACTCTACCCTTTTCATCTAACACTAATATGAATGAAGCTAAGTCTGACTTCTAATTATGGTGCTCAAGTGTTCAAATGACTGAAGCTACTTTTTACTCCTATGAACATGCTGACAAATGGACAACTAGTATGATTGAAAAAGACCAAGTCCCTCCATATCACTTCCTTGTAATAGGTTGGATAATACATATCGACCTCTACTTGCCTCTTAGTACTTAAATGATCTCTCATATTTTGAGCCGCTCTTGCCTTCGGTTCAACAGTTCGGGGTTCGAATCCCACCTTGGGAATGGATGTTTGTAGTGGTTCGGAATCCACTTTAAACCGTGGGTCCCGGTCTAATTAGCCCTCGTGTGCAAAAAAGATCGTTGAGCGACAAACAAACCAACATCATATTTTGCGCAGCAAAAGGGCTAAATGCTGGCAATAACATGCATCACATCTTGGAATAGATTGGGTGAATATCCATAATCGTTTACTTCTTGTATCGTATTTCATTAATTCCATCGGTTTTATAGATCTGATTTCACTGTGTAAGAGCAGATGGGAGATTAGAAACAGTAGTATGTCTACAGTAATTAAAAAAACTTCAAACTTAAGCAGTAAACTTATATTTTTTGGCACATATTTACTGCAGACTTATTTAGTGTATATTCTGCATAGTGAGACGAATCACTACAATTCAGACCTTCTATACATCCAGATCATGATTATAATAATAAAAGAGTAGTGTTGATGAATTTCTCACTTTTAATAAACGAAACACGATCCATAAATTTTAATATTGTAAGCAATAACGAGGTTGGCAATCTCAAATCATTTTGTAATAACTTTCAATTGTATTTCTAATCACGAAGCAATATCAATGGAGAAAATAAAGTATTTACTTTTCTTTCGCAGCTTAATTTTATTTTTTTATTTCATAATATCTGAGAAAATTTTAATATTTATAGATCTAAGATTATACAACATTCATTACAGTTATAGAGACTCCAAATAAATTATGACCCATTGATAGAAACATTATTCTAACAAAACTTTTACACTGTACAAATGTTGATTAATATTATATCTTTCAATACTGGTTTTCAATAAAATGTTTGCTTTATTCACCTGAAGTGATTCCTTAATATGATTTGTGGTAATGAACAACTTTTAAAACTTTATTGCCAATACTTAAATTTTAAATATTAGTCACGAACTATATAAATATGCTGTAAGTACTGTAATTGGTGTTTAATTTAGCGCATTCTCTTGTTAAGCACTGATCTAATCATAGTAAATGTGATCGTTAAATTCGTTTAAAATTCATAAAGTCGTTTTATAAATAATAAAATCTAAATAAGTAATACTATTGTTTCTCATATATTGAAAAATAGGATATTTTTCTGTTAAATATAAAGCCATGGCTTACAATATTATCAGTAATGATTTTCAGTAATTCCTCACATTGTGTAAAATTATTTAATTTTCTGTAAAAAGTTAATTTCGCAACGAAAATTCTTATGAATGTTTGGGAAATCCAATTTATAGATTTTGTAAAAGACACCATCTTTGCCGATAAACACCTATAACACACATCCTCATTTGTTTGCGCTATGATTAAAATGCATTATTTAATTTTTAAAAAAGGAGTAAAATTTCCTTTGATTTATAACTAAACAATTAATTTATTTTAGTTTTCGACATTCTTCTAAGCCCTCATTAATTGATATTTTGTGACTTCTTATTTCCTAATATAATATAAAATCCAAATTATTTCAGTTTTTATACTCACCTTCAATTTTTAAAGTAATTTCAAAATATTTATTGAGGGATATTTATTGCTGAAAACATTTAGAAAATATCAATACTTTGATAAAAACATAATTTTTTAAGAACCAGGAAAAGATTAAATATAAATAAACACATATATATCATATATTTATAAAATTTTTATTTAAACCAAAGGAAAAAACTCTCATATTTGAAACAAAGATTATACTCTATAATTTGTTATATTATAAAGCATAAAGTAATGTGGAGAAAAAGTGAACAGTTTTATGAATAATATACCCTGTAACCAAACTTATCTTTAACATTTTTAAATATTAAATCTTTCCAAATAGTTTTTAGTAAATAATTTCGTTTTAGTTTTAATCATCTGAAGAGTATATTAATTACATAGCTAATTTAACATTCTATAATATTGAACTTCTCTCAAAGCACTAAAACACATCATGCTCATTTCCAAAGCTTATAAAAATTTGTTTTCTTTATTGATTCCATCAAACAAACATAAGCACATCAATGTACGTCTAGTTTTCGTTAGCCAAAAATTTTATTTGTTTTCTATAGTCTTAGAAAGAATGTCGAAGTTTTATAACGGCAATAAACTTCTAATTTACTTTATCAAATATTTCCTGTAACTGATTTGTTACTTTACTAAAGTGGATTTTTATAGAATTATTTTCAAATACAAGAATTACGCAGAATAATAGGATGTTTGGTTTTAATTTCTTGTGATATGCTGCAAATTTGCAATTCAAATATTAAATAAATGTCACTATAGTTAAAACATATATCATCAAATAAATGTAAATGATGAATAATATTATTATTTTTTTAATTTAAGAAAAATATCAAAAAATCTATACCTGTATGGGTGCCGATTCAATGGAATAAAAATATTATTCAGAATAATCCGATTTATGGTTTTTATAATCTGTACCTAAAATAAAATATTTTGTTGAATCATTTTAAAACTTCATTATTTATGGAATTATAAGTAATAACGAACAATAGAATATATTTTTATTTATATATACTAATATGTTATAATCCGTAATTTTTTATAACATTACTTGGATCACATATATCAATGTCTGTATGGTAAAAACCTGAAAAAATTCATAACAAATTAACTATAGATTATACGTAACGTCGAAAAGTATTTCATTTACTTAATTACAGCATTAATTAAATTAGTGATTACAATAGTCGGTAACACAATAAAAGCCGAATCATTCATTTATAGCAAATAATATGTAATTTTATTTTATTTGTAATGATATTCTAAAAGTATTTCAAAATAAAAAGCTTGCATTTCAACGAAAGAAATACAATCATCCAATTATTTCTCAAAAATGTACAATAATTTATGATTATAATGCGATGTAATATCTCAGAATAACTAAATACCACAATAATTCAAAAGAATGTTATTGAAAATACTCCCGCTAAATAAATTATTTTTGTTAATACCATATTTTTCAAAATTATGAATGCACTTCCATGAAAGAATCATATTCTAAAAAGTATATATATATATAAATATATATATATATGTATATATATATATATATATATATATATATATATATATATATATATATATATATATATATATATATATATATATATATATATATATATATATATATATATATATATATATATATATATATATATATATAATTATCTTTATAAAATATTTTTGCAATAAAAGTAAAATGTTCTTTATCTAAAATTTTACAGTTAGCAACCATGCTATACTTCTAAAGTATAACTTGCGCATGTGTGTATTAATGGGCAATTACTTCCATTTTCTTTACGAAATTTGAATAAGGAAAATGAAAATTGCACATCTACAAATCAAAACTCACCTTGTGGAGTTCTTCCTAATCTCTTGGGTAACGTTGCATAATTAATTGATAATGCTCTGGATATTGTATCTGATCTACTTTTCCAATAAACTTTGTTGCATTTTTTTATGAAATACCATTGTACTATTTATGTATTTAATATTCATTTTTTATACTTTTAAAGACTGAATGAAAAATAAAGCATTTGTAGAGCTTGATGCATTGATAAATTACTTTGCTACACAAACTAATAAACAAAAGATGGAACGAAACATTTTTATATACTGCAAATATTTGATACTTCAAATTCATTTTAAAATATTCTGTTTTCTTTTATGTAGGTTCATATAAATTTGAGCTATTTATATCTGCTACTCAAAGACATCTGCTACTGCATATTTATTAAACTTTGCTAAGAAGTATTAATTAAAATTCTAAGTATTTATTAAATTTTAACTGAAGCAAAATTACTTAATTTTCTTCCCAATATGTATGTAAAAAGTTAGAAGATACATGTATATACATGTAAGGCTTCTAAACGAATTTTAATGCAAAAAATCGCAAAATGAAACTCTGCACTTAATGAAAGCTAAATTATGCATACCACATGAAAGCTTCTTCTGAAACTCCTGCAACGAGAAAAACAACTTATAAAAAAATTCAAGTTTTTTTTTTTTTAACTTATTATAAATTTAAATAAAAGAAAAATGTTAATAAATATAAATAAATTCCTTCCCCAAAAAAGTATGTTTTCGTCATCTATATTCAAAAGTTTGTTTTCGTCATCTCCATTAAAAGTTATTTCTCTTCATTTACAAATCGTAGAACAAAAAATTTTAAAAAGATGCATTATTTAGTACATTATATAAGTAAATTTACTGAAATGTTTAATTTTAAAAACAGCATTAATCAAATTATTTATAATTGTACACATTTATTTTGCGTTAAGAATTAATTGAAGTAAGTTTTTATAGTATTTCAGTTAGTGTTCCTTAATTGTTCAAAACTCCTGCAGATGATAAATGCTTCTGGGAATTTCAAGACAAGTATTGAAACTTTTTTTATGGGTGGTAGGTTAAACATTGGGGGTTTTTCTGCTTTATCTCTGCTCTCTAAATTACAAAGACTCGCATCCGGCCTTTTTTACTAAATTGGCAGAGCCTAACTCTAGGCTTAGGTGCAGGAAATCGTGGTGGTACAACAACAACAAAGGATAAATATATTTAATAAAATAGTTGGTGTATTTAAAAGTTCAGATATTTAAGTATAAAATGTATATAAATAGTTACTTTATTGTTCTTTCATTAAAAATAAAATCTTTTGTCATTAAAGATTTACTTGAATTAGATTTAAGTGCTCCATATAAAGATAATATGCATTTAGTAATGATTGTTATTACAATTGTTTCGTAAGGAATAATCTAAAGCATAAAATTTAAAAATATATACTCATATTTATTAATATTTATTAATATAATAATTTTTCCTCTTTTATTGGAATTATAAAAATTGTTAATATTTTAATTATTAATTTGAGTAAATCATTTTTTAAATTTGACTTTCATCTTTTATAAATAGATTGAAATTTTTAATGACAAAAATGTTTATTCGATATAAAATTCTATGTTTAATAAAAACCAATTTTGCATTTACAAAAACAAAAGTGCAAATAATTATAAATGTATAAATAAATTATAACAGCGAGAAAAATATTATTATTGGGAAAATAATTCCTTGATATTTTTGCTTTTTATATATTAGATTTCATGAATTTTAAACGAACGCATGAAAAGCATTTTATATATTTGCCTGATTACAATCATTATTAATATACTTTCAATTAAAAGGCAATTTTAATTACGTACCTAGACATACAAAGGTATTATTGCAAGAATAACCTCAAACGCTATGCACTTTATAAAATGCAGCTATTGCTGCCAAGTATTCTTTTTTAACAAATTCAAAGATTTTGAAAATATTTTGCATCATAATTAAACCCTTTAGAAAGAAAAAAATTTAATCAAACATTTACATTTAAACTAAACTTATCATGAAAATCATTTAATTTTGAAAAACTGAAAACTACATTTGACAAATCCAATCATTTATTTATGACTTAAATTGATTAATTTAAATTAAAATAATTAGATATAGAAATTTTTTTTTCAAGCGGTGCATAAAGTAAGAGATTTTAAACTCCAGTTACCATATCAAAATTTATGCCAGCACTTCAATATCAGGCTCTCTATATAAATCCATATATTGTTTCTATCAAAATATAATCTATAAACAATTATTAAGCACATTTTGTATTAGTTTTAGGCTTAATACATCTAGTAAAAAAGTAAGAGTGCTAAATACAGATGAGAGTGCTTCCAACATTTTAAGGTGTCTTTAAGATTAGTGATTTTCTATAAATGTGGTAAAAAAATGTGTATGGATTATTTACTTATAAAAATGAAAAATCATAAGAACATTGAAAATAAAATATATATTCCTTGCAATTGCTAACAACAACAGGATTCAAAAATTCAACTTAAAAATTTAGTTTTTATACAATTATGCTTTAAAACAAATTTAGCAGTCATTTTAAGATAACTAAAACTACTTCTTAGTATAATTTAATGTAAAATATTTTTTAACTGAAATAAATGAAAATGATGAAAACAATTTAAGTAGAGAATCCGTATATTAACAAAGAAGATAAAAAATAATTAATTTTCTAACAAACATCAGAAATTTTCCTTAAAGTACGATTTCGAGTTATATTTGCTGTAGACTTAAATGCATTTTAATATTTATTTAAGTAATGTTATTAGTTTAATAAATGTTGCTAACCATCATTATATAACATCACAGTTTTTATGATTTCTTTTACTTTATAAATAAAAACAAATGTATCTCTTATAAAAGAATATCAAAGCACAACAATAGAATTAATATGTGATTAACTCTACTATTCTGGCATGATATTCAGAACAGTAGAATTAAACATTAAAGATTGAATATTGAGGTAATATATCTAATCTGCAAATAATACCTGAGTCATGAATTATAATATGAAGAGGAATAAATATCTCTAATTACCCTGTGCTTCTGAATGAATTGTAAAAAAATTCACAAATTAAAGTATTTTGATAAACACTTAAGGACAAAGCATTTTTTCTACTCAAAACATTTACAAAATATTAAGTGAATGCATCAGAACCTTTGCACGAAAGCAAGCATCAAATTTAGGAATGATTTAGACTACTATAAAATTAGTATATACTGGTCACGCGCTTCTGCTTACATTATAAGGTATGCTTTTATTTTTTCCGAAAGAAAAAATTTGATTGCTTAAGACACTCTGGCTTTTTAGTTTCATGCTAACTTTTATATAACATTTAAATGTTTCACTACTTAAAAGAATAGAATTTATGGTGATAAATTAATTGTACTTAATTGTATTTTTAAGTATAGTTGTTAGAATTACGCGAATCCGAAAGAAATATTTCATAATTAATATATTTTGTTTAAAATTTAGATTTTAAGATTTTCAAACAAGGAGTGTGAGAAGCATATTTTATAATTAAAATTTAAGTTATTATTTACTTATTCAATGCAATATCAACTACAATTTTAGCTCATTTTAAGTAATATTAATATAGTTCATTTTTTGTGAGAAAATATATAAACGTCCAATTCTTATTTGAAAATAACGAAGAGTTTTATAATCATAATGTCAATGTGTGATTGAAAAATATAATTTAAGTAGATTGAATATATCATAAGGTAATTAATTCACAATTAAATCTATAAAAGTTAAATATAAGATAATACAGATAAATTCAAAAGTACAGGAAATTATATTGAAGAAATGCATTTTTTTAAATTATTCTTTAATTGTTTTCAAACATTCGTTATTTTACAATAATTTTTTTATCAACCTAAAGAAATATTATCCTTTTTTGAAATGTACTATTAATTTAATTTATAAATTTAAATGAATAATATATTCAGCTGATTTCTGATAAGTAATAATTTAATTATAAGTAAGAAATTGTTGTTTAAAATCAACCTAAATGAATATAGGACTCCAATTATAACAATAATATGCTACATAAATTATTAATAATTTCTTAACTATTAAGTAACAGACTCGTAATTGTAGTTAGTTCAACTGGCTATTGTTACTAGTTTAATCGACAATTATTCGTTAAATGTATTTGCTTTTAGAGTTTCTTAAATATACATAACTTTTTAAATAATTAAATCAATGTCAATTTCTATATCCACTAACACATGTGTGAGAGACTTAATTTCTCTTAGTCTAATAAAATATTAATGATTGAATGAAAGGATTATAATTTTTAAAATTTAAAACGGGTGTTTTACTTTTTAACATTAATTTACGCATTCAAAGAAATGATTAGTTAAACAGCAAATCTCTTATAGATTTATATAATGATAAAGCTTACGAATGAACTTAAGAATGACTTACTTTAAATTATTGTGGTTTACTGAAAATTAATAATAAATATGTAAACACAGTAACAGAATTAGTATTACTTTAAGATATTAAAATTTTGAGCACTGAAATTACTCACTTATCAATAAAATTGATAGAAAAATTATATTACATTTTACTTATAACTGCATCCTAGGTAAACTTATTATTATTTACAGTATATTTCAATAGTAAAATTTTAAGGACAATTTACTCCTATTGTCATATTCAAATTAGGAGTAAAATATCTTTAAAAAATGTGTTATTTTGATATGTAGTACAAATTATTATAATAATTTGACCTAGGAATAGTTATACTTAGAATGTAATAAATATGTTTCTATACAATTTGTAAATGAAATCATTTCAAAATATATTCTGAAACCCACTTAATAATTATTTTACGTTTAATTATTTACTTCGTATATTCAATCACATTAATAAATAAACCATATTTTTTTCCCAAATAGATGAAATCTTTAATAATTTGGCTGTTTTACTTGATGTTGATGAACTATTTTCTCATGATTCACTCTGAGTCAAAAGTGGAACCAAATTCAATTGAGCTTCATAAAAGGACTAAAAGAGGAGTAATATCATCTTCGATTGCAGTCTTCATAGATTTTTTCGACATAATCATAGATTCCATTAGTGTATTTGTTAGTTTTTTCCTTGATATTATAAGATTCTTCCTTATTTTTACGCCGTTATAGACTGTACTTCCTCTTATTTGTCCCACATAGATTAAAAATGTAATATATTAATAAACATATTTTAAAATAATTCATTTCACTTCATTTTTATTTAATTTTAAGCAATTCCTTGAATTAGTTTTATTTAAACTTTTTATTCAAAAATAAAAAGTATAAAGTATATTTAAGTATATCACACAATCTAATGAGTGAATACCATTATCATATTCAAAGACCATTGCATTTTATAACTAAAATCAGAATAAATAAATGAATAAAAATTTTATCCAATGAAAAAATTTATAAAATGTAATATAAACAGTTTTACATACAATAAAATCCATATATCAAAAAATCAAAATCCTAAATGGAATACATCGTGTTTAATAAAATTTCAGTAATTATTTTATTTTTTTAATATTTTTAAAAGTATTATTTTTAAAAAATGCATTAACCAAGAAGAGTAGTTTTTAAATCTTAGTTTTAGTTTATTCTGTACAATAATTTCTATATAGAAAGGAAAATTGTTATTAAATTTCAAAGCTTTTATGGAATAATTGCACAGTTATTGAGTAAAATTATTATTGTTATTATAACACGTTTGATGCAAATGGTACATAAAGTCAAGCAAACACAATAATCTCTATAACTTGATTCTAAAAACTTACATAAGAAAGATACAATCTTACTTAAAACAGCTATTTTATAATAATTGTCTTACCAATTCATATATGTTAATGCATTTCTATTATTTAATCTTCATATTGTATTTCAGACATAATTAATTTAACTCATTTTCTTGAATTTGAATCAAAAGAATTATGAGATCCATATTTTCCAATCAAAATTTAAAATAAGAAATTTTAAGTGATTTACAGTTCCTTGCCATAATTGTATTTAGAAAATTAATAAAGTAAATATATACCTTCTATACAACTGTAATTTCACGTTAATTTAGGGGAATGTTAAACTAAACTAAATTTATATCTTAGCTTAAAGAAAAACACTAAATACTAATATTAATCTTGTGAAAGTAATGAGAGATATTCAATCGCAATAGGGGACATTCATAAACAAGGTAATAAAACTGCAGGTGACTTGTGACTCAAATCAGAAATTTTCATTAAAAGATGATTTTTAAATGTATTCTTTTTAAATAAAAATGTATTTCATTATTAGTAATATTTTAATGAATATTCGTAATCATATAATGCAATTATTTTCTAATTTTAGCTTCCTTATAAATCAAAAAAGTGTAAAAAAATTTGTCTGAATTTACCTGCACCTCAATTTAAACAAAATAATTAATTTAATGATTCAATTTATCTTAGTTTGATAATAACATCACATGTTATTATAAGTATTTTGCTCCAATTATTTTTAGAGTTTGAGAAACAGATCCAAAAAGTTCTATTTTCACAGTATTTGAAAAATAGTTTCTTATGCTTAATCATTATATACAAATGTAACTCTCTTATAAAAGTATATATATCAAAACAGTAGAATCAACTCAATATTCAATCTTGAAATAATTACTGAGTCACGAATTAAAATATGATGGAAAATAAGATTTTCTAATTATTATGCCACTTTTGTGTATAAGTTGTAAACATAATTCACCCCATTAAAATATTCTGATAAGCACTCAAGGAATAACAAATGTCTTACAAATAGCAAAACATTCTTTATATCGTCATTATGTATTTAGAAAACATTAAATGAATACATCAGAATCTTTTCAAAGGAACAAACGCATTTAATCTAGAAGTTGTTTAAAATAAATGTAAATTCATCACATTTTATTCATTACAAGGTATGTGTTAATATTTTAGTCTTCTTTCAATTATTTTAATTCATCGTAGTCTATTTGTTGCTATTATCTGATGTATATTTTTAATAGTTAACTGTTGTAATAATATAGAATTTTAATGGCATAATTTCTTTCCTTTAACACTACCTTCTGTAGGAAAAACTATGACAGCACAATTCAGAAAAATACCAACATAATTTATTTATTCCTTAATCTAAAAGTTTCAGAAACCAGATATCAGACGGATATCTTATAGTTACTATTCAACAATCTTATGAGAATTATTTTATGCAAAATTACGTTATTTTCGGATCCTTAAATACATTATAAAATTAGTTTAGATATTATTTATATGTGTCAAAAACTTAACTTTTTCACAAAACCCATGAGGAGTCTTGATAAAGTACAACATCACTTTACAAACATCATTTAATGTATTGTAAGAGAATTCTATTTAAGATAATCAAATATAAAATTTATATGTTCAATAATTTGTGTTCAAATATAAATAAATTAAAAATAGTATAATATAGACAGTAAAAGTAAACAATAAGTGCAAACGTAATGAATTTGTATTAGTGAAATGAATTTGCTTAAAATCATTATTTAAATTTTCTCAAAAATTAGTTATTTAAATTATCGTTGTCGTCCGCATTGTCGGAAAAATGAAATTAAGGAGAAAATGTATCTGCTAGAAAATTTTTCCTTAAATTTTAAAATGTATATCGCTAATTCATAAATATTGAAGAGATTACAAATTTGATTTAAACGCATTTGCGATAAGTTGATTAGTAATCCTCAGCAAATTAATAAAACAAAAATTTTTAATATTCAAATAACCTCAAGGAAATATGACTATGCTAAAATTGCAATAATAAAAAGTAATTGCTAATTACTCATTTATTTAACAAGATTTTTTTAACTAAGTATATTTTACTAGCCTTTCTTCTATATGCAAAGCATTTTAATTTTAATATACATTTTTGTACCTTGTCCACCACACATTTATATGTGGTATGAATGCATGTACTTTAAATTTCTTTTACATGTTTTGGCATATGTAAATATGTTAATAAAGTTAGGAACATATTTTTAAAATTAAATAAATTGTTTTTTCACCTTTCAATGCTAAATTTATACTGCAAAAATATATTTTCATAGTTTTATGTAATTCCACTTTACCAAGTTTAAAAATGAGTATCTTCAATATACCAAGGTTTCATTGAAAGTAAACTTTAATTATGTGAGTTATTAAATAAAATATTAAGGTATAATAGTTTACGATTTTGTTTGAAATTGCTTATACACTTGCTCATTAAAGTATGTATGCAACTCATAGCTCAAGTGAAAAAGTTCTAGTTCTCAAATAAAAATATAAGAAAAATATTATTTTGGAGATTGTTGGTTATTGCTTCTGAATCAAGTCATAAAGTAAGAAAAATTAACCAAATCATTATATTTTAAAAAAAACTTTAAGAGTAATTTTGTTAACTATCAGTAGAAATTTAAATCCCAAAAGTATGTATGCACTCTGAATTTTTGACTTTTAAACAGGCTAAATGAAACTTTTCGAGTGATTTTTCGTATTTCAGTGATAAGTTTAAAAGTTCTGCTATAAAGCTACATTAACAATTCACTAATGCTTTCACGGGGAAAAGAATTATCAAAAGATCTAAAAAATGAAATAATAAAGCTCTATCATGAAAGCAAGTCTCAAAGACAAATCAATAAAATCATAAGCAAAAGTCCTGCAACATTGCAAAAAATCATTAAGTTCCAGACTGAGGGAAAAACTCTAAACAAACTAATACCTCTCATTTTTGCGGATCGAGAAAAGCGAGTGTTTGTTGGAAATGTGAAAAAAATCCAATGATTAACGCTCCAAAATCAACAACTGATGTAAAAATCAATTTTGCAAAGTCATGCAGTCCTGAAACAATTCGCCATGTGCTACAGAATGCAGAATACCATGGTCAAAATATGCGAAGAAAACCATTTGTTAGCAAAGTGAATCGCAAAAAAAATAATAGATTTTGCAAGCAAAAAAAAAGGGAAAAAAAGCAGAATAGAAATTTTTGTAATTTCGGGATTTTTTCGGGTGAAAGTAAATTTAACATCTACTGGTTATATGGACACCAAAAAGTTTGGAGGAAAGCAAATGCAGCTCTAAAACACGAGAGGAAATGTAAAACATTGTGGTGGTTCGATTATGGTTTGGGGTTGCATGGTGGCAAATGGAGTAAAAAATGTAATTATAATCGACGAAATAATGAATTAATATAGAATATTTTAAAGAATAATCTAAGCCAAAGTGCTTCTAAAAATTGGGATTCGATAAATCCTTCCTACAAGATAAGGATCTCAAGCATACTCCTTGGGTTGTTCGGGAATGGCTGCTATATAACGTGCAAGAAAAGCTATAATCACCACCGCAGTCACCTGATCTTAATCCCATTGAACACTTATGGAATTATCTCGATCGCCAAATTAGAAAGCAAGAGATCAAAACTACGAATGATCTAAAAAAAGCCCTTTTGGAGCAGAAAATACCATCTTCTGTCACTCAAAATTTAGAAAAATCAGTGCCATATAGATTGAGAGCTGTTATAAAGGCCAAAGGCTATGCAATAAGTTACTAATTTTTTTGAAAAATTGTAAAATTTACAATAATAGTGTCATTGTTTTTGTTTGCATACTAACTTTTATGATATTACATCCTATTTTAAGGTAAGCTCATCTTGCTAGTTAAATATTTGTATATTTTAAATATTTTTCATTTTGTAATTAAGATAGATTTTGCTGTAATCGAAATAAATCGATAATTTTAAAACTTTAATAATGTAGGTCTGTTTTTTCGTAGGACATCATCACATACACTCAGCATAATTACTTTTGTTATTAAGCGTATAAACGAAATCTATTAATTTTATTACTTTTTATATTTAATAAATTTTTTATGCATACTACGTACAGCATTTATGAGACTTTTAAATTTCTTTTTCTGCAAGCCATATTTATATAAAAGAAATTAAATGGAAAGTTAAAAAAATTTCATTTTACTGATCTTAAAATTGAATTTGACAGTTTTATAAAGACAATACAATACAACAGATGTAAATAGTTTTTTTCATGCATTTTATGTAATATTTTATGTAATTCAACAGTGTTTACTACGAAATAACTATGAAGTATTTGTTTATAAATGTCACCTTCATTATTGCATTAATAGATGCTTGTCTACATATTAAAACTTCTTATCAAAAGATATAGCATTCCTAAAAAGCTAGAACTTAAAAAAGTATTTTTTATGAAATTTATAAGATGTAACATAAACATTTTTTAAATTTATTTTAGAATTTTAAATCTTTGCTCAAAATTTCTAAGTGATTGTTCAATTTGTAAATGAAATCATTTCAAAATTGTTTACTCCAAAAATCACTAAATATCTATTCCAATTTTCCTTATGCATTTCTTGCATTCAATCATATTTAAAGATAAACATAATTTAACAAATTTTCTTTTTCTAAATAGATGAAACCATCAGTTGTATGGCTATTTTACTTGATACTAATAAACTATTTTATCATGACTTATTCTGAGTCAAAAACAGAACTGAATTCAATTGAGCTTCATAAAAGAACAAGAAGAGGAGTAATATTATCTTCAATTGCAACCTTCATAGATGTTTTCGACTTATTCATAAACTTTCTTAGATTGTTTGTAGATATTTTCCTCGATATTGTAACAGTTTTTTTTATTTTTGTACCGATATAGTTTCAATTTGCTCTTACTTGACACATATAGTTTATAAATATATTATTTTAATGAGATCTCTTTTAATCTATTTTACATTGTACTTTTTCATTTGAATTGAGTATGTATTATGAGGCAATTATAAAATATAAGTAATTGAATAAATTAAAGCAAATGAGTTTATATTTGATAAGATTATTACATTCACATTACTGTTCTTTTTCAACAATTTAATGTCATTTTTTTGTATTTATCGATACATAAAATGAACAGAAATTGCCTAAATCATTCAGAAATGTATAACAGAATATATTTAGTGTAAAAATAATAGGATAAAATCATTGAATTAGGAACTGTTTTTTCTTTGTTTAACAGGTGCTTCGATGTGGCTTATAGATTTAAATTCACCAATCAGACCAAACAACTGCGCTAGAAGGCGCTAAATCTCGTTTCTAGATTTATTTTGAGGAAAGAGTCTCCTTAAAGAAGTCTCTCTCAACAAAACAATATCTCAGCATGAATTTTATATTTTTATTCCATATTTCAAAATTTGACTTTCAGAACTAATTACATTCCACTTAATTAATACAAAATTAATTAAATTTTAGTAATCTACAATCATATTAAAACTCTGTGCAAATGTACACAAATATGTATGTAAAAATATGGCATACATATTATTTTAGACATTATGTGAAAATATAAAAAATTTTTATTAAGAACATAAATTTAAACGTTATTTGTAAATTAATAATAAAATATTATGGTTACAATTTCGAAAATTATAATAATAGTTTACTCATCTACTAAAATATTTTCTCATATTATTTTATTTTTAAATAAACACAAAACGCAAAACATGAAAAAACGCTTTCAAAAGCAATATTTTTTCTGCATATATTTTTTCAGGTTGTGAGTACTTATAAAAAATGAATAATTTAAACCACTAGTTCTACTTTTCTTGTTTATATTTGTATCGCTTTGCATCATTATTTAAATGTGACAGTTCACAAAGTTGCTGGTAAGTGTCTGCAGCGTTATTGATACATTGTCAGTATAAATGTTGCTATTTCATTCTATAGAGCTACAGCCAGTAGCAACTCTTCAAAATGATTTTTAGAAAATAGCTAAATAAGAAATTAATAAAAGATTCTTTTTTGTTGGAACTAAGTTTTTTATTTTAAACTATTACATCTTTGACAATATTTTGTAATGACGTGATACAAAGTATTCATTAAAAAATTCCTTATACAGCATTATTAGAAAAAATCATAACATATTAGTGAAACTGTCACATTTCAAGCGACTTACTCTTAACAAAAATTTAAGCCCAGTTCTTCGTGTATAGTTTGTTTGCAAAAGATATCCGGAAAATAGAAATGTAGAAAATATTTATTCGATTAATCATATTTTTTTAAAGATGAATTTGCAGATTTTAATGTTTATTCACACCGCAAAACAAGTAAATTAATTTTCAGAATATATTAAGAATGCGATTTATTTTCTTATCATAATCATTAATAATTTCCTCATAAGCTATTTTTCATGCGATTTTGTTAAACAACATTTGACTGAAATTTGAAAATCCTCTGACATTAACGCTTAATTAAAATTTCTCGTTATTCATTATAAAATAAATTGTTATTCATCATAAAATTGTTATTCATTACCAAAAATAATTTTTTTTAAATTAATTCTATCTATACTATTTACCTTTTTAAACTAAATTTCAGAAAGAATGTAAATTGGACCAAAATAAAATTAAATAACCTCCGAATTATTGATAACCACAAATCTAGTGTAAAAATAAAACCAAATATTAGGAAAACTTGTCAATTTAGAAAATTATCAAAACAAAAATATAAGGGACATTGTGAAAATATTTTCAAATAAACAATATGTTTTGATGTTTTGATAAAATTGTTTAATGGATCTTCGTAAATTTCATGAAATTATTTAAATTATTTAAAATTAAAAATTGTCTAAATGCACTTAATCTAAATTAGGATTTAATTGTCATTTACAGCTGTTTTTTTTTTTTTTTTTTTTTTTTTTTTTCTTGAAATAGGTAACATCAAGAAATTAATGATATAATAGGGATTAGATAATGAAAGCTCAGAAAACGATGTAGGTAATAATTATTATTTTTATATGAATGAAATAAATTGGATATTAATCTGTGTGTGTGTTAATATTTTGAGATTACGGAGCCCTTTTTAAGTAATTTCTCTTTTAAGACCTTTTAAGTAATTATTTTTTAAAAGAAATGAATGTCGGATTTTATACTTTGACGTAATACATCTCTAAATATTACAACAAAACTTTTTAAACATTCATTAAAATAAAATAATAACATGCAGCCTTTATTTTTCTAAATTATTTTTACTTAATAACTTTATACTCTTCCTAACAGAAATTATATTTTCATATTAAATTATATTTATGAATAAATGAAATGTTTCTTGAACATCAATTAAAATTGATTCTTATTCGATTACTAAAATCAAAATAATATCCTATTTAATTAATTAAAAAGCTCACTTAAGATTACATTTTAATTTTGAGCAATTTGAATAATAATATTAAAATGATTCATAGAGTGTATATACGTCCTGAATTTGTACAAATAAAGATTACTGCTTACCATTTTTATTTGTATAAATTAGTTATTTTTATAAATTTTTATAATTATTTGTCTCTATTCATATCAAAGGAAAGTTTCTTCAACTAAATCTGCTACAATTTTTCTTCATATTTTGGAAATAATTCAGTATTTGAAACATAACTAGAGCTTTATTGATTGAAAAATATTTCATATATTTACAAGATATTAAATTTAATAAATCTAAAATAACCATAGGTCAGAGAAGATTTATTCAAAAATATAAAGTACAGTGTAAATCACTAAAAGATATAATGATGATATATTAGGTATTTTTCTGAAGTAAAAACATTTTCAAATTCTTAAAGAAAACTGACACACACTTTTAAACAGTTTTGTAATAAACAACATAACAAACACTGTGCTACTGATGAGCATTAGTTTGAATACATATGCAAATAAAATTATTATGATCATATAATTTACATATTCTACATGATAATAGATTTCAACAAATAATTCGCATTAAATATTTAACAAAACAGTATGTACATTAAAGCTATTAGCTATCTATATCATTTTTTTATTTATTTTTTATTGAAATTACTTTATTATGTTGCTATAGCTATAGTAATGCATATTGGGTTATCAACCTTTTGATTTGAATTTTTGTTGTAACTGTTTCTGACCACAATACCTTCAATAGTTCATATTGTGTTATAACCTTTTTTATAAAAATTTTACATATAAAATGTAGATGAAAATTTGAGGAATACCATTTGTATTTGTATCATTATTTTAATTACATATTTTGTACCTTTTAATCAAATCTATCATTTTGAAAATTTCCATTTTGCATTTCTTTTTCATTAATTTATCGTTTTTACATGTATTTACATATTTCTACATGATTGTGTGTCATAATACCAAAATATATCAATTTCTTTTCAAAGCAGTAAATAACATAACTGTTTTAAAATTCAGTACCTTCAATACCTGAAGGAAATGATAGATTTATTAATGTATTATAATATTATTAAAATGACACCAACCATAATTGACTCCATAAAACTCCATAAGCGACTCCATAAGCGTGTGCGAATATATTTCAATAACTAGAATCTCATTAGAGTGAATGAGTGACAATTCATATATTCAGGGCCGAGATATTAGTCTGTCAAAATAACGATAGTCTGAAATGCGTTATTGTATTATTTCAGGTCTTAAAGGTCTTAATTGACTCCTAAACAATCAAAAGCATCAGTATTCCTGGAAGATTGCAATTGAACAAATTGCGTCTTTTGGAGAAGTTTCTTTAAAGATTTCTTTACTTAAATCTAATATATTACGTTTAAGTATAGGTACACGTTTCGATTTTCTGGCCAAGTACTCTACAATTTTGCCTTTACCAATAAATTCAGTTTTAACATTATAGATTCCGCGTTCATATTATTCTAATTCAAACAAACAGTTTAGCTTAAATTTTCTAGTTCCAAATAAATTTTCAAAACTTTTTATTCCCATTTTTTAAATGCATGTTACTTAAATAATTTAATACAAACATTAGAAGTAACTTATTTTAAACCCACAGATATTTTGCTTATAGTTAAGAACCAAATTAATAATGAAACACATCAAAAAGTTTGACCATTTTGTTGTATATATTCAAAATATAAAAAATATTGCCTCTGGTTGCATTAAGTTATGCCAAATTACTTATAAGGTATGGAAGATAACAAGAACAATATAAGAAAAAACAATTTGTCTTTAAATATTACAAACTTCGATAAAAACATTTCAGAAACGACAAGTCTTGATTTTTTTCTTTTCAGTTCTAAGGAAAATATCGAACTAATATGCTATGGACATTTAAAACAGCTTTCTGGCAATTTTCTAAATAAAATCAGAAGTAATTAGTAGGCATGATTTGGTGATATAAATATTCAAGTAATATTTCTATTTTATGTGATTTCAAATTTTTTTCTCATAGAAAGAAATAAGAATATTAAAATTAATTTATTTCCTAAAACTATTTCTAAAGATTTTTTTATCGGGAATTAACACTAAACGAGTTTTAACAAGAAAAATAACATATTTATATTTTAAGGTCTTTATCACCCTTTCCCAGCAGAATTCACCACGGACGATAATTGAACCGAGTTTTGAATTTGTAGGTTTGAGATTTGATATAAGATATTATTATGACTTTTTAATTTGTTTTCTGTATGGATTCTTTAGATAAAAGTGTTAAGGATTAACTTTCTTGATACTCATGAAAATATACAAAAATATACGAAAATTCATTTTATAAATTATATACATTGGATATAATTTATGAAAGGCTTTCAGCTTTTATTTGTTTAGTTATCTACTATGCAATTTTATTAGAACTTTCTTAAAATATATAAATACATTAATTTCAGATTTTTTTAATTGAAAAATTTAATATTTATTCTTTAACTATACTCTGTTTTCTTTTAATGATGTAATGTAATTTTCCATCATATGTAAATTATTCAATATTTAAAAACAGCATTTTAAAAGATATATTAGAAAAAAAAAATTTAAGAGTCCACAAATGTAATACTTTTACACAATTCTCAATTACTTTACAGTTTTTTTAATGAATGTTAATATACAAATATTAAATAACTTTTAAATAAGCAAATTTTTGCTTAAAAAATTGAAAATTTGACTCATATTTTTCTTTCATAATCTTTTAAAATTTTCTTTACAGATAACAAAATGTAAGTTAATATATATATAAGACTGCAAAATTATTATACATTTTTAAAATAACTTCTAATACTTTTATTATTAAAATTACTCTCCTCTCCTAATTTATATCTGTATCATTCAAAGCAATGATAGTGATATATATATATATATATATATATATATATATATATATATATATATATATATATATATATATATATATATATATATATATATATATATATATATATATATATATATATATATATATATATATATATATATATATATTAATGGCCAAATTTTAATTTTCAATTTGCCTGTCACTAATAAAATAAAATTATCATTAATGTTAAGGCATATTTTTGAATTAATAATACAGAATAAACATAATTTCTAGTAATATTTCTGTTTATTGGATACATGAACAAATTTTTTCTTTGCGATAAGCAAAACTTTTAAAATTCTTTCATTAATATACTTACAATAAAGTTAGATAATTCCAGAGCTTTAAAAGAAATGAACCTCTACATGAATATAGTTGCATTAGTTTAACTATAATTAATCCTCTTTTTCGATTTTATATTTGTGTTAGGAAATCTATAGCATTTTGTATTTCAAATATTAATTTTTTCTATTCTCATTCATTAAATTCAAATTTGTTTACATAAAGAATTTCGATAAACATGAAAATCCTATAAAAATTATAGACTTAAGCAAAAATATATTAACATGTATAAGTACAAGCTAATATTCTATTTTAATGATGCAAAGTTTACAACATAAATTTTACATTTCAAATATCCAACTTTCAATGGCTTAGTGAATTAATTTCTCGCAAATGTAAATTATGTAAAAAAGTATTGGAATTCAAAAAATTTATGTAACAATAGATTTTAAGAGAAATTACATGAAAATATTTTTTTTAAATTCAGTTTTGCCAAATGTTTTTAAAAATCTAATTTTGTTTACGTTCAAAAGTTACATTTCGTAATTTTTATGAGTCTTATAATCACATACAAAATAATCTGGATGATTTTACTTTTCTTTTTTAATAATTGATTGAAAATTATTTGGCACAATTTTTAAGAAACAAAGCCTCATTGTTTTTCCATTAAATAATTTTAAGTTACTAATAAATTTAAACTAGACACTTTACTGCCTGTGTCCTTGAACAACATATATTATCAATATGTTTACTCTGAATGAAACGAGGGCTGGATGTCGTTGAACTTCCTAGATAACTTTGAATTTTACTCTTCAGCTGTGTTCGCATCATGATAAGAAATTGTTTTCCTTTTAATACACTATTACATATATTTTAATTTGTTATAAAATAGTTTTCAGTACCAATACTTCTTAATATAGCAACAGTTTTCTTAACATGTATATTTATAATTACTAAATTAATGAAGTTATTTAAAATATTATTAAGTATTTACAAAGCAATATTTTGATAAAGAAAAGAAAGACAGCCTTATTTCAATGGTTTAAGAATGTAACTATAATATTTATTTAAGGTACATGTATGATTTCCCCCAAGAGATTTCACGCCATATCGAGCATCCTTTTGAGTTTTATTTGCATTTTGAATTTTTTGTGTTCAGATTTGGTTTTTCTCTTGTTTCATATATTTTTTATGTCATAATAATTTTCAGTGGCAACAGCATTTGTTGTTTTACTTACAATTCAAAGTTTTTGTTCGGCGTCTCAATTTGAATTGTTTATATCTACTTAATTAAATTGTATCTCTTTTTTAAAATCAATCAACTATCATGTATGTTCTTTTTTTTTAAAATCAATGGAATTAAATTTAATAAATCCTAGTAACAGTCGAGAACTGAGAAAAAATTCTTTTTGCAATTTCACATTTATAATAAGAAAACCATTCATATCCTTCTACGTTTGACTATGTATTTTCTTCAAATAAATGAAAAATAGTATTTTGATGAAGAAAAAATCTTTATCGTGGCAAAGTTGTTTTATACGGAATTTATAAAACAATAAATGTAATTTGTAGTCAGAATTGTTTTATAAGGAATTATATACATGGCAATAAATCAGTTTATATTGTAAAATTAATGACTACCATTTTTTTATGCAGAAATATGTTTAGTTTAAATTTAGTCACCATTATTCTACCATCGTAACGTTTTACAGAATTGGTTCAACTGAAATGTAACTAAAATGTTCATGTTGGAGACAAGCAAAGAAAGTGACGAAATAAATCTCGCCCAAGAATTACTTGTAACTCTTGTATTCAAGTTTAATAAAGTTTATAGAACGGATGCATCAAACAGATGACATCATCAAACACATTTGACATGTGAGTCCGTTATTGTTACTTACCTCTTTTACCGGTTATTTTGGAGAGAAATCAATCACAACATAAAAGTTTTTATTCTATATTTTCCAGTAATACCGTTTAGACTTTTTGCTATTATGTGGTTTAAAAGTTTCAAAAATGCGTATTTTTTGAACTTTGAAAATTTTCCATTCTAAAAACATGCGTTTAACTTGGCAACGAAAAAAATTGCAAATGTCGCCAAAGGAGTGGGGATAACCTACTAGTTCTTATTTAATTATAGTGAAATTTCTACGGTTCTTTTACATTAAGTACTATTACTTTCAATTAAATTACCTTCATTCAAATTGTGTATCTCCGTGATATAAACATTGTGGATGTTCTTAATGATAAATATTGACTTTGTTCCGTATTTGTTATGTATACCCTTGGCTACGGAGCATTCTCTCTTTTTTTTTTTTTTTTTTTTTTTTTTTTTTTTTTTTAAATCTAATGTTGTACTCTTACGCAAACCCGCGCTGCGAAAATTAAATAATGTCCTCACAGAAGGTCAAGATGATATAGACATTTCTGATCTTCAGGCTCAAATGGAAATTTTACTCTCTATACAACAGAGATTCGAAGCACTCAAAGATGAGTACCATAAAATACCCAAGGAAGAAGAATTCCAAAAGATCGAGGACTCTCTTACCGAAGTAGACGATGAGATACAAAAATTAGACGTAAGCCTAAATCTTCTATTAATGAATTAAAAATTATAAATATTGGCTCTGTTCAAAACAAAGATATTGAATGTATTATCAGTGATCAACCTAAAAAAGCTTTTATAAAACTTCTGAAAATCCCACTTTCGTTTTTCAGCGGAAAATATGAGGATTGGAACTTATTCAAAACTCAGTTTAATAGCTTAATTAGCGGAAAACCTGAACTTACTGAAAATGAAAAATAACATTATTTACGTGGATCACTTAAAGGAGAAGCTAAAATCATAGAAATTTGTGACGATAACGTTTTATCTCTCTTTAAAGCTTTAGAACAACGATATCAAAACGAAAAAATAATTGTTAACTCTCATATCAAGACCATTTTAAATCTTTCTCCGTTAAAACAAGAATGAGGTAAAGATTTACGCAATATTCTAGATACTATTTTAAAAAATCTCTTAGATTATTAAAAATTTTAGATTTCGCAAGAGATAAATTATCTGATGCGTTGTTATTAAACATTGTACTTGATAAATTAGATAGAGAATCTCGCACATAATTTGAATTAGCATTAAAAGATAACAATGTACCTGGATTCGATGATTTCCTGGAGTTCTTAAAATGGAGTTGTCAAATTTTAAATATTATTCAAACAAACATTACATCTAAATTTAATACCGAGAAATCGAAATCATTTTTGGTTAACTCTGATAAATCTCCTAAATTGTGTATTGCTTGTAAAACACAAACACATGCACTGTAACATATTTAAAGAAATGAAATTATCAGAAAGAATACATTTAGTTAAAAAAATAGACTTTGTAAAAATTGCTTAAGTAGATATCATTCATTAGCAAGATGTAAATCTAAAAGTTCTTGTTTCATTTGTAAAAAAAATTAGATCATCAAACACTCCTTCACAAATATTCCACACCGCTTATGACAGATAGTCACCAAGAGAATGAACCCATACAATTGACGCCTACGCAATATCAAGAGCGAAATCAGCAAATTAACAGTTCAGAATCCATCGATAATCAAGTGGCCGAAAACCCTCAACTTTCGTTTTTCTGTAACGGAAAGAAGAGCATTCTAATAAACACTGCATTAGTACATGTCAGAGACGCTTGAGGGGCATTCAAACCCTTGAGAGGGGTCCTTGACTCTGCCAGTGAGTCATTTCCTTTCCTCCACCGCTGCAGATTTATTGGGTTTGAGAAAAGAAAAAACAAATATTCTAATTGCCGGTTTTAATGACACATCTGTAAACATAAAAAAAAAGTTTCAACCTTTTTGTTGAATAAGGACTCTCTATGGGAAGTAGATTTATTAATTGTTCCTAAGATTACTAGTTCCCCGCCTTTTAAAAGATTGAATATTTCAGACTTAAAAATTCCAAGTGAAGTTAAACTAGCTGATCCATCATTTTATATTCCTCAAAAATAGATATCTTTTAGACGCAGAATTGTTCTTTTCATTATTGAATGAAGAGATAAAATAATGATAGATGACAATTTATTCTTACAATCAAGTTCTTTTGGTTACTTTGTTTCAGGTGTTATTTCAGACAACCCTACTTATAATACTTCAAACAATGTTTTTTAACTAAAAACTTAGATATTCTTAATAAAACACTCAAATGTTTTTGGGAAATTGAAGAAGGAAACACTAATGAAACTTGTAACAATGATTTAAAGTATTGTAATGAGATCATTTCGCAAAAACCCACTACAGAATACGGAATAATAGATTCGTTGTGGAAATGCGATTCAAACCCGATTCTTCCGAAGATATGTTAGGACATTCTAAAGCAATCACATCAAAAAGACTGGACCAGTTATGGGTACGTTTAGAACGCGATCACACAATGAGAACTCTTCATTCAGATTTTCTCAGTGAGTATGAACTATTATAACATATGGAAGAAATGAAAGAAGATTCAAACACTGAAGACGGATAATACCTACCGCATCATGGTGTGTTACGTCCATCAAAGACTATTAAACTTCATGTAGTTTTCAACGCGAGTACTAAAACGTCTAGTGGAAATTCTTTAAACGATCTATTAAAGGGAAGAGTGCTACATGAAGATCTCTTCTCAATTCTAATAAGATTTAGAAAACACGCTTATGCATTTACTGCAGATATAAAACACTTGTTCTGAATGATTGAGGTTAATCCTTCGGAAACTTAACTTCAAAAACTTCTTTGGAAGAAAAGTAAAACCGCACTCACTAAAGCGTTTAAGTAACGAACGGTTACAAATAGAACCTCATCTGCTCCATACTTAGCAACAACTTGCTCTAGATGAGGAAAGGGACTTTAATTAGCTTCAAAGACCGTACCTCAAGATTTTTATATGGATGGTTGTCTCTCCGAAGCTTGAGATCTTTGCGAGTATGAAAAAATCAAATTAGAATTCAGCTGCTCAAATGAGGAAATATGTCTGTGCACAAATTTTGTTCCAACAGGGCTTCATCAACTGAACTTAAGGAATTCACATTTGATCGAAATTTTGAGGAAATAATGGTCAAAACTCTAGGGATGCTTTGGAACATTACGTTTAAGGTTAGCACCAGCACAGATTGCAATTATTCTAAACGGGATGAGCTTGCACAAATTGCTCTCATATGTGCTTCCCTTGGACTCCTAGGACCGATCAATGCCGAAGCAAAAATATTCATGCAGCACCTGTGGCTACTCAAATTGGAATGGAACGAAACTCTACCTCCATATGTGTCCAAACAATGAGTAAACTTCTTAAAAACTCTATCAGATTTAGAATCTATTAATGTTCTTAGATGTTTTTTGCAAGTTAGCCCAAAACTCATAATGTTACATGGATTTGCAGACGCGTCTTCAAGGTATATGGTGCTGTGATTTATATACAAACTGTATTCAATTCCGATGAAATAACAAGACAACTTTTGTGCAGTAAATCTAGTATAGCGCCAACAAAATCCATGACTATCCCAAGACTGGAACTTTGCTCCTGCCTGCTTCTCTCTCTTACATAAAGTCATTGCTGCAATAAGACTGCAAATAAACTCTGTCACACTATATTCGGACTCAACTATAGCCCTCGCATGAATAAACTCTCCTTCACACTTACTCAAAACATTTGTTAGCAACCGGGTTTCTCAAGTTCAGCAACTGTCAAAAAACTTTCACTGGCAGCACATTCCATCAGAGCATATTCCTGCTGACTTACTTTCTAGAGGACTCGATGTCAAAGCTCTTGCAACCAGCAAATTATGGTTTAAAGGACCAGACATTTCAAAATTGAATTTATCTGCATGTCAGATTGTGCAAATTTCTAGTGTCTCAAATGACAAACTATTTATGGTTGAACTTAAGCCTACTTCCAAAATAACATTAAATTCAATTAATGACTATAAATTTTTAAATGATTTACTCAATATTACTAATAATTTTCATAAACTAATCAGAATTCTAGCATTTATTTTAGATTCTTCCGAAATTGTAAATTTTCTGAAAGGAAAAGGGGATTCCTTGAACAAGAGGAATACAAAAACGCAGAAAATCTACTTTTAAAACTGGTTCCGGTAAGGTATTTTTCTCCGTAGATAATTGTTTTAGAAAAGGGATTGCTCATCCCATCAAGTAAGTTGAAATTTCTTAATTCCATTCATAGATCCATCCGATGGATTGATTAGAGTAGGCGGCAGACTTGCGCATTCAAATTTAAAATTTAATCAAAACATCCGATCATTCTGCCGGCTGGAAATAAATTTAAAATTTAATCAAAACATCCGATCATTCTGCCGGCTGGAAATAAATTTAAAATTTAATCAAAACATCCGATCATTCTGCCGGCTGGAAATAAGTTTCATAAATCTATGTTAATTTTATTCATTATTACTGTTAATTATTGTTTTACTTTTGTGTTTATATGTCAATGAGTGATGTAACTTTATGTTTTCTTAGAAACATATGCATATTTCAACGTCAGGTGGGATGTTCCGTATTTGCTATGTATACCCTTGGCTACGGAGCACAATCCTTGGCGCATTCTGAAAACACGCCATTTACGGCAACATTTTTCTTGTAAATTCATGTTGTATTCTTACGCAAACCCTCGCTGCAAAAACACGCAGAAAAATAAATGCTTTATTTAAAATTCTTTTGTATTTAATTAACGTAACCTCCGCACAGATTTCCATTGTATAACTATAGAGCATAATTTAAAGGATGCATTCTAGAATAAATAATATATAAATTGCTTTTAATTCAAAATTTTCTAAATAACGCTTAGTAAATTTGTGTTCTAAGCTTACCTTCTAATTTTTCACTACGCTTAATTTCTCATAAGCTGTATAAATCCAATTCATAAAAATTAATAACTAAATATCTCATCACTTGTATATTAAATGGGACTTAAAACCAAATTGATTATATCATAGTTGCTGAGTTCCAATTTGGAATACTAGAGTTGTTTCTATCTTTGTGAGCTATTAACCTTGTGAAAATATTTTTGAAACATTCTTATCACTTCAAAATTCTAAGTAATTAAACTACGGTCCTTTTTTATCAAGTGCTATTAATATTATTTATTTTTTGAAAATATAAACAATTAATATTCGAAAGTTTATAAAAAGTATTAAAGAAATCAAAATTCATTTGGTATCTAAAATTTCATCAACAAGAAAGATTATAAACACTTTAGAACTTTTTTCTCTAATATTAGCAATTTATATTAAATATTTTACTTTCAAAACTGTAATATAACTGTGTGTTCAACTTAAATGAGTAAATTAAGCTTATGATAACTTTAAATTGGCGAAAGAATACTGTATAAAAAGAAACATCCTTTGCTTAGCTATAATAAGGAATGCAAATTTAATTTAGATATGGAAATAAGTAAATTTCTAATATAATGGAGATACAAACTTTAAAAATATGAAATTATTTTGTCAACAATAATACAAGTGTTGAATGAATTGAGAAACTTAGTTCAACAAATGAGTTATGCTTAGTTGATAACTTAGTTGAAAAAATTGTAACGAAATTATTTAAGGAAATACTATCTACTGTAAAATATGAAATTATATATAAATATATAGAAAAACAAAATATATCTTAGGTCATTCTTATGATAGAGATACAATGTATATAAAATAGTATAAAGATGAAATTAATTAATAACCCAAATCTATAATCAAAAACCTTGAACTATATGTTCTGTAAAAGGATATTTAATATTCTCTATGATTCGGGACAGATTTATTTATCTTCTGCTTAATAAAATTGTTATTTACCTTTAATATAAATTTAATATATACAAAATATATCAGTCATGAATAACATGAGTCTTGGATTTTTTAAAAGGCCTTGGCAGGAAAATACTTGCACAATAATATGATCGTACGCAAGCATACAATTTCGAACCTCTCAAATTTCCAAAATGGCCAAATTGTTGGCGTCGGTTTAAGTGAAACAAGTATGACCAAAATTGCAACTTTTAGACTTTTTCAAAGGTATGGTATCTAACTCATGTCACCATACACACAACATATTAAGACAAGGTTGACAATTGAAAATAGGAAGAAAATTTCAATAAAAAGGACCGACGAATATTGTAAATATGTATACATATCTATATACACAATTCGTAATAGAAATTACATTAGAACAAACCACTTATACATGTACATGTCTATAGCATCTACAATAGATTTGTTAATGAAATATGTATCACATTAGCAATCAAATCAATAAATAATCTTTTGAGACGAAATTTAAATGTTTTATATTAATTATAAATACTAATAAATAAAAAATGCAGCAAAATAACTTTTGTTAATTGTATTGAAATATTTAATATGAAACATATATATAAAAATTTAAAAAATATTTATGAAAGACTAATGACTTAATTTTTCCTGAAATAAATATTTATTATAATTTAATATACAAAATATCAATACAAGATTAAGGACTTTTGAAATTTTTGAAATGTCCAATTTAAAATAAGGTAATACCAAGTTTAGACAATATTTAATAAGAAAGAAATTTAATGATTGCACCTTAACTTACGCATTGTGTATTGCTGTTCTCACTAATGACACTTGGACAAGCCAAGCTGCCTATGCCTTGGCTATACGTATTTCCTAATACATATTAATGGATATGCATTACAGTTATACTATATATATGATAATTTAAATACATATATCTCTTTCTCAATTTATAAGTGTATCTATGTATTATAGTTTCAGTTATATAAACTTAAAAAATATTAGACATTTTTATTTTTACAGTATTTGTTGACTCAAGTTTTATACTGCTCTGAATATAAAAAATGTTTCTATATAAAGAATTTTCAAAACATTTTATCCATTTTTGCGAAGATAAGAGAAAAATCTGCTGGTAATCTGACAAAACAAATACTTGTTTCTGAAAATCATTCTCATATTTTTTGGCACATTTAAATACTTTCGTCTTAACAAAAAAATATCTTCAGCACAGTTTGAAAAACTTACTTTTGAAATTAAGAGTTATATTCCCAAAATATGATATCAAATTGCTTTTTTTAAGATTAAGGTAAGTCTTTTAAATGTGTTAATTTTTTACAAGTTATATACCTTTTTCTTATAAAAATATTTTCATACGAAAATAAAAAACAAAACAACATTAAAAGGTATTGAAAGGTAATTTAATTTTTTCTCTCAAAAGATGAAAACAATAAAATTTTTCATTCATTTTTTAAGATCTTTAAATTTTTAAAAACAACGATTTTAAAAATGTAAAAACATAGAAAGATAACTTTTTAAACATACAGAAAATTTCAAATATTGATTCGAAAATTATATATATAACTCAACGAAATCATTACATGTCCAAATTTATGAGTGTCGGAAGTATCGAAGGTACTTTTCTTGACTGTACAGTCCGTACCCTTGGCAATGCATACAATAATTCTTTTAAAAAGATTATTTTTATCCGTACAATTCCCTCAATTCAAATTATTAAGACATTTATTCATTCCATTGTATAATCTTACAGATGTGCAAATTCCTTCAACAACAACCACCGTTGGAAAAAATGTACTTCATTTTTTAATAGCTTTCGAAAGTAATGCAATGAAATTATCGGGGACAACTGCTTGCGATGCAGGATACCAAGGAACAAATCAATATAAAAATAAATAATAAAATAAACATACAAAGGATAAAAAGCTCACACCATGAGAATAAGTTTTCTTTTGAGTTGGAGGGGAAAAACATTTTGAATTGCTCAATGAATTCAGAGATTTATATATAAAAGACGAGAGAGGACCCTTTACTATAACAGTCAGTTATCGAGTTAGTCCACTGATTACCATCGACAGCAAGCAGTGACTTCCAGTGGCCAGAACTCCATCCCAAACCTGTGCTGATATCCTAGCTCGTTATTGAGAATGAAAGATTTACAATGGTCAGCCTGTAAACTCTTGTATTGGGTCACGAGTGACCAATACGTTACTGCACGGTTTCAGGCAGTAATGACAAAGGATGAAAGATTGAAATTAATAAAAAATGCGTAAAGAAGAATGTTAAAAAGTATTAGTAAGACAAGAATAAATTATGTACAAATAAAAGCGTAACTATTGTGTGGTTGCAAATTTCTTGATTCTTTAATTGGTAAGGAATAATTGGTTTAAATGTGAATTCCGAGATGGGAGGTAGACAAAGAAGGAAAAGATTGAGAAAGAACCCCCAAGGAGAGAGGCAAAGATGAGTGTGGGAAGGACGCCCAGTGAGCTGTTTACTCTCTAAAGCTGAGATGGGCAAACGTTTTCGATCACGGACCATAAATAAAAAAATTTGGCAGGTTAAGATACATTTTTCTAAATTTTTAAAAACAATATATAAGTTTTACAATTTAAATATGTTAATGAGATAGGTGAAATTGTGATTTCTCATGTAAAAGTTCCTTACATTAAAGTTCGAAGTGAGTTGTACTGATTCTAAGGAACGGAACTAAATGCTTATCTGTCAGTCTGTTTCTGAAACGATTCTTTCTCAGGCTCCTAGTTGAAAACACTTGTTCACATGACTAAAATGAAGCAAACATAGCACTGATTTTCTGAGCTAGCTGGACCTTAAAATGCGTAGTCTGCTACATGTGAGATCTAATTCACCTATATTGCATTCCCATATATCTGCTCCCCCAGAAAGAGATAATGTTTGTTGCCCTTAATTTATAGCTGTAACTAACAAATAACAACCACGGTCTGAGCTTGCCATTTCCGTCGATTTATGTTTCGTCGAACAAATGTCGAAATAGTAAAAAGATCAGCAGTCCTTTGAAAAAAGAAAGAAAAAAATAATATTTAAATAAAGTAGAAAAGGAGATGGATATACAATATATAAATCATATTTCCTTTTAATTTCCTTCTTACCGACAAATTAAAATTCTATTCGCGAGCCGCATAGAACCTTCCGGCGGGCCGTAGTTTGCCCATCTCTGCTCTAAGGAGACGGACAATTACGGAAAATCTGTGTCTTTATAGATTTCTCATTTAGAGCTCTATACTGGTCATTGAACACTCACAAACCTGAAACCGACACAATTTATGTCTTAAAAATTAAATACTTCTACCGTCTGTTTTTAGTAATATTGTTTTAAACTTTTCCCCTTGCTTCCCATCTGTCGCTCATTTCAGAGTCAGATTGAATATAATTAATACACTTGACTTAATATTGACAACGGTGGCCATAATTCTTTCGAGACTTTTTGCCTTGAAAAATATAATTGTTTTATTGAGAATATTGAAATATATATCAAGTATGAAAAGTATACCTATCCCTTTTTTATTTTCTTTGTATCAATAAGAAAATATTAAAATTTAGCTTAACAATACAAAAGTAATTTTATTATTCAAATGAATTTGCAATTTTTCCTAGCATATTTCTTTATAATTTTAAAAAAGTTATAACTTTATTTAAATTAGCCAGAACTTTTATATTTTAAATATGATAAAAATTAATTTTATATTAGTATAACTAATAAAATATGTTCTCTTGTTATTTTTTAATTAATATAAACTTGAAAATTGTTTTATTGAAAATACTTTTTTTATCTTTGAAAAAATATTTTAACTATAATTGAATAAATCAAGCAAAATAAATCTCTTGTAGTTTTCTTTTCATTTGTTGAAATAATTATTTTCTTCAGAAAAAGAAGGCTGCCATTTATGAGCTCAAGCAATTCACAAAAATATTGCATAGTCTGCACATTCAAATATACATTTATAAATGCAAAATATCTATTTCATTAAAAATCCTAAGCATTGAAATACAAAAATTTTAAATTTATAAGAAATATATTGATAAAAATTAATAAATAGTGTATAAAATATGTGTTTTCAAACAATACATTTGTATAAGGAAAGGTTTAAATTGCTTAAATTTTCTTTAGTATTCAATTACGATAAATTCAACATAACCCGAAAATTTATCAATAAGACTAAAATAACATTTAATTTCATATCATAATTGAATATTTTTATTACATGAAATATAGAACACAATCAAGAGGGGAATAATTGCTATTTTTAATTAAAATATCGTAAATCATCTCACTGAATTATGAAATAAATATATAGCAATGGATATAAAAGTAAATCAAAAAGAATATCTGACATCTTCTTACCACTATACACAAAATAAATGCTTTAATGAATAAATTTTATAATTTTAAAAAATTATATTAATAAAATTCATTTAAAATAAAAAAATTATTTCACTCTTTACAGAATAAAAAAAATTGTTTTCTTTATAAGTTCAAATGATTTTACTTCAAAACTTAAGATTTTTCATACATTAATATTTACGCTCAACTCAAAAAATTCTCAAAGAAATAAAGTTTTAACGAGCGTTGTTTCCTGTCAAACGGTTTTATTAATTTATATTAGAAATTTATTATAATTGGCTTAGTGTATGATATGACTAAGAAATTACCTAAAAACATAAGTGGAACAACTTAAGATATTTCTTTTATAGTGAATACGATGATAGCTTTTACCAGATGTTAACTCTAAATTACTTGAGCGTATTTCATATAATACATCTAACTAAATAATACTTATTATAAAGATATAAATCATTTGATACAATTTTGTGTATCGTTATACTAATATAATTTCTTACAAAGATACACGTAAATATATTTATTTAGCGAAATATTAACCCCTTGACTGACTTTGACGAGTCTGACTCGTCATTGATTTCCTGGGCCATCACAGACTTTGACGAGTCAGACTCGTCAAGCGCTTCTTTCGGCGGACGCCGTGCAAGTTACAATTAGATTACATAGTTGCTTCACTCGTTCGACGATTCTCATTTAAAAAAGCACACTGAAAGTAAGAGTTTAGTTTAGCAGAAGTCTCGCACGGTGAATGTTATACTAGCCAATATTTGAGTTTAGTAAAGATTATAAATAATCCCCGTAACATGTATAAGCCGGATGCATTATATGAAAGTGGGGATGATGGTGTAAATTGATGGTGTAGTTCAATTAAGCGAAATTAAATAGTTTTTTTTTGTCGCATCAAATTCCATTTAATTCGTCAGTCAAGGGGTTAAAATATTATTCATGTATATAAATATAAATATATGTATTTATTAATATATATATATATGCATGTATGTATGCATAATAAAAAATGTGAATGATATATATATGCTCTCAGAAAAAGTTATCTTTGCAACTAATTTATATGCAAATGTTTTGTCACAATATGCATATAAATAACGATCAACATTAACCAACACACAACACTCATAATTGAGTGCTTAAATTCAAAGAAATATTTTATGAAAAAAGTTATAAAATATCCAATATTGCCCAAAGTATAAGAGATTGCATATTAAAAAGAGATGAGTGGAACTAAAAATTTTGTTACGATTTTTAAAGTCAAACATGTTGTTTACGACATTAGGAAAGAGAATAGGTAATTTTAGCTTCTAGCTTATGATTTGACGCATTGAAACTCTAGACAAGGAATGATAAGTATATTTGTTTCCGTCATTCACAATTGTATAACTTAGCAAACATGGAAATAATTCCAAACCACAATCAAACAACAGTCAATAAAATCAGTGCCCAGCCAATGAAAGGTTATAAACCTAAAGAATTTAATATGGGATATTTGTGAAGTAACACTCTTTAAAAGAAGGGTTTCATATTTGATCTCATTCACAAACGAAAAGCGTAAGATATGTATGTTATGGTTTTTCCTTCACCGCAGCAAGAATATTTCTGACTATCTATGAAAAAATCTTACCTTATCTAACCTATTTACATAATAGATATTAAAATGGTTGACAAGATCACTAGTCAATCTATAACTTATTATTAAAGAAAATTTTATAACCCATGAAAAATTTCAATTCCAATCAAATGATCTAAATGTGTGTAACATCTAGGAATTCATCAGCATTTAGATAAATACGTAAGTATAGCCTGCAAGAAAAAGCAAGTTTCAAATCTTCTATACGTGAAGCTCAGACAAATGCGAGTAAAATGGGATTACTAAAATGTCGATTAAAAAACTGTGTACACGCATTTTTTAAAAAGAAACTGTCATCTTGATAAACTTTTTTCTTTTTTGTCTTAAGAACAAAAAAGAATAAGAAGAAACTTTCCCGAACATCCCATCCAACACAAACTGCCGTCAAAAATCCGGGCCTCTGATAGCCAAGCCGTTTTTTTTCTTTTGGCCACGACAAGCCGCTCATTGTTGTTCAGAGGTTTGCTTCCGGCCATTACGGCTAGGGATGAATCTTGATCAAAATAAACCAAGCCGAAGCTGGATGATAAGAAATGAGCCAATAGGTTCTGGCATTTGTTGGCCCTGAAGTTGTTGAAAAGCAAAATTAAGACAGTTAATTTTATAATTATTTTTAATTGTTATTGGTAAAAACAATTTTTTCATAAAAACGAATTTTTAATTTTATGTTAATAAATTTCCAGGTAACTTCGTACTTTTTTAATAATGAAAATTATTTTTCAGCAAGAAATAGATTTTTCACTCGTTATTATTTATACCACGTGACAGTGTGACATCAAGGACTACGAAGTGATTGTGTCAGCACTGTTAGCCGTTAATGTGAAATGGCAGAGAATTCAATGATTCTTCAGTGAACCAAGAAAAATATAAGTTAAGTACGCATTTATGTTGTTGTTACTGGTGACACCTAGGCAAGCCAAGCTCGCTATGCCATTGGATATGCAAATTTAAGTCAATAGGGAGCGTCATTCATTTAATTAGAGCACCATAAAGGTGAAAGTATGACTTCTTTCACCTTTGTGGTGCTCTAATTAAATGAATTGACATCTATTGAAGGATTTGAAGAGAACTCTTTAAATCCTTCAATAGATGTCACCACCAGAGGATCAACTTTCTCAAATTTGACATTGATCTGAAGGGGGAGGAAATTTCCTCTAGATCATTGTATCCATGATAAACTGCTCAACGACCGACTAATAGACTTTCGATTCCATGGTTTTAACGAGCATGCTTATCACATATACTCCGTGTTTCTTTCGCGGCATTCGCAATCGAACCCCTCTCTTCTGGACGGAAGGCCAACGTCCTAACCACTAGGTTACCACAGCCTTACATATTTATTAGTGTTGCTTTTTTTCAGGATAGAAATGTTATAAATAGTGCAAGAATGAATATTTATTGTATGTTGAAATATTATTTAATTCCTTGTTAAGAAAATTTCGTAAAATGTTCATGATATAAAACAAGATAATGTCCTTCTAAAATGTTTTATTCATTTGATGTTTTAGAATAGTTTCATTGCCGTGTTAGAAATAAACGAATGCATTAAGCACTGAAGCATTTTTTCATTACATTTATGTGTTATATATATATAATTAACCTATTAATATAATCAGAAATTAAAATGTTCCAATGCTCAATTTCTTTTTTAATAAAATTCGATTTTTACAAGTCTTAAATCTATTTCTAACATTTCTTTGTTTGTTACGAAGCAAACATATGAAGTAACTAACAGTCTAAAAATATTATATTCCGTAGCGGAATTCACTATATGGTGGAAGCGTTACGATAAGAGGATATAGAAATATTTCACTGTCTTATCACACCAAATTGTATATCTACTATCAAAATTCCATGAACGGCTGTAAGGTACATGAAAATTCTGGGATCGTATTGTAAAATTGTATCCAAGAGTATTTAATTCTACTTTTTATAATTTTCTTTTCCCCATAGAACCGACATTGTCGTCAACCACTAGTAGAGAGAAGGATTTATTCAGATGGAGTGACTTGTGTACTCGCCACGAATGAACTCCAAAGAAATCAAAATCTTTGAACATTGAGTTTAACCTTTAGCCATGTAGTATGAACATATTTTTCCTCTCTCTCTCCCAATTCCAGACTGCTCTACACAAGAAGTATGTTAATTATTTGATACTGTGATGAAAATCAATACGTGAAAAACAAGTTGTGCAATGTTGTAACTTTGTGTGAAAATGAAAAGTTGCTTACATATTCCATTCATATCGATTTTTTTCATATTAAGCATTTTTATAAATTATTACAATGGAATATATTATTATTTATTGGAATTACATATTGAGATTTTTTATGTTCTTCCAGGAAAAATTTAAAACTAACATTTTTAAGAAATTTGTTTTAATGATAATGTGTATTTAAAAATAGTATACATATTTCACAAACAAATAACAATATAATGAACAATAAATCTCCAAAAATCTACCAATGCAAAGCATATCAAGATAAAGTTTATGTAATGCTCGATATTTTGCACCACCTTAAAAAATGCAATGTTGCTATAATTCTACGAACTTGTGCACTTAAAATTGAGATCTGAAAAATAATTTATTATTACATTTTAAATCCTTTGATTTTCTTCTAAAATGCTACCTTGAATTTAGAATTAAAACTTAAAATATTTTATCAGTGATTGTCTTTTAGCTGAACCTATATATGTAATTCCGGCATTGTTTGTAAGGGAAAAAAAATTATTAAATATAAAATACAATCCAAGTTGCAGACAAAAAAAAAGAGAAAGTAATTATTTTCGAAAAATATTATTTGATATACTCAAACAGATTTTGATCAAAAGAATAATTTAGTATAAAAAATAATCACAATTATCCTTCCACAAATCAAAAAACTTTAATATTCTTATTGTTGATTATGTGGCTAAATTCTCTAAAATATTATAGAAAAATCATATTCTTGAAATGTTTTCAAAGATATATTCTTTTAAGGAATTAATCTAATTGAAATTTCAACCATAAAAATCTCAAAATAAAATAACAAAAACTACAGGGAGATTTTTGTAAAATGTTTTCAATTTGTTGAACTTTGAAGAGCAATTAGTTTTCTAAATTTGCTAAACTAATAACAGGATATGATTAATATCTGTACATTAGTTTTTTTTGTTTTTGTCAATGATAATACATAAAATTTAAAGCAGTTTTTTCTACTTCATAGTTTTATATAATATTTGCTGAGTCAATCTTTGCAATATCTACAAAGGATGAAATTTTTATTTTCTTGGTGTGCTTGATTTCGAAATTTAAAGACATTTTCTGCATGTATTCATAGAGAATTGACAAAATTTAAAATAATGATCTCGTTTAAAAATAGCATAAAAATATAAAAATGTCCTTTTAATTTTTAAATCGTTATTAAATATATATTCTTATTAATAAATAATTATATATATTATTATTAATAATTAACAATATATTACAACAATTATTTTATATTAACAATACATTACAATATTTTACATTAACAATATATTAACAATATATTACGACAACGAATAAATAACAATATATTACGACGTATATATTATTATTTATTCGTTGTCGTATTATATATTAGCTTAATATAATTTATAACATAATAACAATATATTATGTTATAAATTATATTAAGCTGATGATACAATAAAATACGTCACTCAACAAAAATTTTTATAAAAAATATATGTGAATATATTTAAAGATATTAAACTTAAAACTATATAATTAATGTATATTACTTGCAAAGATTCATTTCCTTAGAAATATTTTACACTACCTAAAATTTTCGGGTGGCAAAACTTAAAATTCGCTGTTATTTGTAAGCACTTATGGTCGCATAATACAAATAAGCATTTAAATAATTTATAAAATATTGGTAAAAGTATTTATGATTGGTCATCTAATAAATATTTTATACAATGTGATTAACATAGTTATAATAAGCAAAATACAAGAGTATGTTATAATTGCAAAAAAGTACTCCTGTATGCGTAGTGCTTATGTTTGTAGAGTCAATTTTCAGTGAAAAGAAAATGTATATGGATATTTTAATAATTAGTTGTTACAACGGTACAGTATTTTATATCACAACAAAATACTTCGCGAATCAAATTTTAACGCTAGCAGTTTTTTTAGGAAGAACATAGGAAGCCTGCAGATATATGAAATTAAAAACAAATTTGCTTACCAATGACATCATTTTAATGATTTTATGTGTTTCAATAGATTTATACGCAGTAATTTAGAATCGAAAAGTAGAGAAATCGGTAATCATTAACTGTCCACTCGTCTGATGTAAAAACGAAAACGAAACACCTATTTGACGCTGTAACTGAACTCATTGTACTAACTTTAAACTTTAAAAACAGCAATTTTTAAACCTGATCATTGTTAACGTCATTGTGTTTACTTTTACGCATGTTTTTGTGTATTTACTATTTTAAAATATGTGGATACAGATCCAC
This sequence comes from Latrodectus elegans, assembly GCA_030067965.1. Classification (NCBI taxonomy): domain Eukaryota; kingdom Metazoa; phylum Arthropoda; class Arachnida; order Araneae; family Theridiidae; genus Latrodectus; species Latrodectus elegans. The sequence goes on from CM057813.1 coordinate 128,683,487, forward strand.
ATTTTAATAAGAGTCTTCTCGAAAAATTATAGACTTCTGTTTTTAAAAATTTAAATGTTTTGAAAGATAAAAAAAATGAGTTGAAATTTTTGGCAATTCCAAATTTCAGTGTATTACGCAAATTATTAAAATGCATCAATGCATGTTCTTGCCAACTGGTTAAATGCTACTTTTACTGGACTTTGAGAGTCATCTAACTAACTGGAAGTGGTAAAAGTTGGATAAGAAGAAACTATGTGTTTGCAACTAAACTGTTTGCAAAAGAAGGCGAGATTTCAACAATTTTCAATGGAAAAGAAAATGGAGAAGATTCATGGGCCTTCATGTAGATGAACTATCCTACTATATAATAACAGCGCATACAGCATAACAGCAGCAATGGTGACGTGACTTTAGAAAAATGGATTTGCAAAACCCGGATAATTCGAAAACCTAAGAAGAAATGCGGGATAACATTACCTGGTCCACCTTGCGCTGATGAACTGTGAAGCTTCATCTGGACCGTTGATAGCTCATTGGTCCACTGATACCAGTATATTAAAGTTTCCTTCGTCAGTTCATTGATATCTGCTGCACCGTAGAATTTTCATAGTTTCTTTATAAATAATCTCCCTGAATAAAAATAGAAACATGGGTTTTCGAATGAAAACTCAATAATAACGCAGTATATGGTGATGCATTTAGTTAGTTATCACACACATATTTACTTACACATATTTTTGCGAAAGGTACAAGACCAGGTTTAAATATAAAGCTACATTTTGACTCTAAGTATCTTAGTAAAAAACAGATTAAAATTGACTAATGAAATCATAGTTATATCATCGAGCTGATAGCTGAAGCATTAACGTTTGATTCAATTATTTGAAAATTTGAATCTCACCGCAGATTTCGATATTTCAAAAGATTTTTAATTAAAAACTGACTTTTCCATTCTAATTAAATCTCTTGCGCCAAAAATGAATAACGACAGCTATATTAATGATATAACAAAAAACCGCATAATTATATCGGGAAAAGAGAAAAATAAATGATTGAACTAAATATAAATTTTTCTGACTTATGTAATAATGTGAAATAACTATTAATTGTAATAATATTGGACAGTATATTTTTTAACATATATCGAAAACTGTAAATGGACTAAAAGAAAAGAAGGACATTTTTTAAAAAAATTTACTAACAAAAATAGCTCTATTAATATTTTAACCAATAAATAGCTGTATTGTGTACCATATATAAAGTATCAAATATTCTTTCCTTAAAATTAAGGTTGTTCACATTAAATTTATAGCTGAAAAGTTAATGTATTTAAACATATTCAATATCTTTCAAGAAATCCATTTGTTTCCTTTAACATGTATTTTAATTCACTCTTCTCAGCTGTGTATGCTGCATTTTAGTTTAGATTTCTTCCTAAAAATTTTATTATTGCTACATCGAAATCAAATTTACTCTTTAATTATTAGTTAAAGGAATAAAATAATGAGATAACTATCAAATATTAATAATCTATAATGGTTATTATGTATTCATTTTATAGAGTTTGATAAATTTTATAAAGTGTAAAATATAGCAACATAAGCATATCAGATTAAAGAAAATCACAATGGATATGATATTAAATTCCTGTATATTCCATACTTTATATTTTTGGTAGACATTCACTGCCAAAACATTCTAAGAGAATAATCACATCTTTGGGAGTTAAGTACTTTCAATGAGTGATTAAAAATTTATTTATTTGAAATCAGAAATACATTGTTAGTTTATAGTGTTGCTAATAATGCAGTATAGCTTATTTAAGTTTTATTAGATTTCCACTCTCTCTCGTAATAAGCCTGGAACAGTTTTAATACGTAAAATAATAAGGCACCAGTTTAATATTCGTAATGAAACTATAAATCAGCCAATCAATCGAAATATCAATCGTACAAAAACTATTGACATTATTTCCTAATTAGTAGTTAATGACAAGTATCAGAAATTAGACCCCAAAATATAATCAAATGTAAAAAAAGAAATTTATTCGGAGCTAAGTCAAATTCTTCTTTAATTACTAATTAACTTTATTGGGAAAAGTATTATACATGAATTGTGTTTTTAGAGGCAAAAACATTATCACAGATTAAGCTTTAGCAGAAAAATATTGTGTATGATAATATGAATATAAATAATATTGAAAATTTTTAATGACAAAGTAGACTGCAAATGAAATGCAAAGACAATCCTCAAATAAAGAAAAGACTGCATTATCACATATGCGAAATGTTTAAAAGGATACTGCATAGAGGCAAGGATTTCATTTAGCTGGTATGTTGAGGTTTCACATGTGATGATAGTTGCATGAAAAAGATTAGCAGATTTTAAACGTGGGTTAGGGATTGAAGTTGTACAAATGGACATATCCTTGCATAAATCTTTAAGGAATTCAATACTTCAAGATCTATGTGAAGAACTTGCGTGAGTTTCTGATTCTAAGCCTAACCTCCTAACTTGTAGTGTTGAATAACCAAGACTAGAATCGTGATTTTATAAGTGTCCAGGAGAATAAGTCGAACAACGCTGCTTGATATAAAAGGAGAAATCAACAAGACGGGGACGTACCAGGTATATTTTCGATAAGCAAATGCTCAGAAAAAGAGCCGTTCCGGTAAATCAACTAAGTAAACGACATCGTCTTGACTCTTGATTATTTCATTTAGACTCAAGACAACTGGAAAATCATGGCTTGCTCGGGAAAGACACAGAATTATTTAGAGTTTATTTGAGAGATCGGGTATGGTTGCAATTCTCACAGTCACAAATCTCAGCTGTAAACAGGACACTGTAGAAACTGGTGGAGGATCCGTTATAGTGTAGGTGGTTTTCATACCGAATGCATTGGTTCCTCTATATCAACAGAAAGAATCATTGATATCATATGGTTATATTGAGCTACATGTAGTCCACCTGCAGAGACTGTATTTACCCAAACAACAATCCACCATTTTACTGCAGCAACTGTGCAGTAAATGGTGGATTGTTGTTTGGGTAAATATGTTTGGGTAACAATTATTTTAATAAACATTACAGTTCTGACAAATGATTTGCTAAATTTATCAAGGCATTTATCTCATCGAATATGAGACAGTCCAGAAGTCATTACGTGCATGAAATACAAGGCCCTCTGATGGTCATCTATAAGGACAACATGAATAAATATTTTTGCAAGAGTCTTTCAATGATTGCTATGACAAACTGTTTCATTTCACTTGGCAAAAAATGATCCGATATGATATTAGAAAGCAGCTCGTAACTGTGATATGATTGCGTATATCAGTATTTGTATACATAGACAGATACAGAGAGAGATACTTGATAACTATTTATTGATAACTAGAGATACTTTATTTTAAAACCAAACGAATGATACTTTAAAAAAGCATTGTGATATTTTTGAAATGTGTGAATAGTATATAAAAAATTAATTCTGTAAATTCGTCCAAACACTAAAAATTAAATCATTAAGATGACTTTATGTGATAAATATGTATACGTATGACATTATATTTGTATTAATAACATTTAATTTCCACATATGCACACAAAACTAAGCGAATACATATTTTCTCTTAAAGACATCAAAACAACGAACTATATCATAAATTTTGAATTTCCATTTTAATAAGCTTTTATATTAGAATGTCTAGTTATTACGCTTTTTTCAGTGTTAAGTATTGAACTTTCGGAGTATCTAACAACACTTCCAGTGGAACAGTTATTAAAAAATAAAATGTCCATATTCTTAATGCTTCTTTTTAACCTTGCAAATAAAAAACATCAAAATGTGCAAAAATCATAGATGTAATGCCTACGTAATTTAAAAATCCTCAAGAAACATTCTTTTCAATAAAAAAGATAATTTCACTAGTGATGCAGCACATTTCAATTCAAAAATGAACTTCCTAACACAAATATGCTCAGTCATTTTTAAGATCATTTGCAAAGGCAAATTAATATATACAGATTTCATTCCTGTACTTTCTACAGTAAAAACCATTTCATATACTTTATCTACTGGCCTAAATCAAGCTCGTCAAGTTTCCTCTACAAAGAATCAACCCTTTTCAAAAGTAACGTAAATTTTGCAGACATTAAATTTCAGTGATAGTAACTTTATTGCGTAAAAATAATTATGTGTACAGCTTTTTTTAACTTATTATATTAATTAAAATTTCTATTTAAAATTTGGTAATTTCTTGATAGGTGCTTTGCAAAACATCCTTAAAATTTTAATAATATATAATAATTTTTATATAATAATTTTTATTATATCAAAAAATACATATCATATTTTTTATTATATGTAATTTTTGATATAATAAAAATTTATGTGTGTATATTGATAAAAATATTTATGTGTACATTGATATAATATAATAATTTTTATTATATCAATATACACATAAATATTTTTAGTTTTACGTATTTTTTTAATAAATTAAAAAATTGCGTTTAAAGTAAAATAAATAAATATAATATTATATTTTAAATGTGTTTCATATTAAAGATCTTTATTTACATTTAAAATATACTTTGCATCATATTTATGTTCAAAAAGAATATTTGTTTATATTTTTGGAATTTAATTTTATCATTTCTATAAAATAAAATTAAATTCCCTTAAAAATATGTGTATATTTTTAAATTATTCAAAGTACATTCATAATGTTTTTCATATGTATTCAAAAACTGTATGCCCATAATTATTTTTCTAACTGAAAACAGCTTTTAAAATAAAGTGTTTGAATACAGTTTTTATGTAACATTGCTAATGATAAGTTTCGTTTTAAAGAAAAATGTTTTAGTTTCTTCTATACAAGCGTAATCATTATAGCTCCACTGAGTAAAGTTGTCCTCCTTAAATTATTTCCGTAGAATAAGCTAAAACTGTTTGATTTGTAGAGATGATACAAATTTATATAATTTAAAATTTTCACTGAAAATACAACAAATTAAAGTAAATATTTATAATTTAATGAAATTGCTATTTTTTAATTTTTAAGCTTTTCGTAAGTTAAGTAAAATTATATAATTTCTAGAAGTTTTTTAAACATTAGATATTCAAAATACGTTTTCCGCTTTTGTGAAAAATATTTGTATTGTTGTAACTTACTGAAACAAATATGAATTTAAAGACAGATAAAGATTTATATCAATTTTAATGTCATGACAGTCAAGGTAGTAATTTTGTATAAACAATAAAATAGCAATATATATATATATATTTCAAATTTGTGCGATAATCTTAAAACTAAAAATTAGTTAAATCAGAACATCATTATCATAAATTGAGCTAGATATTTCTATTTAATGAAATTTCAACTTATCAAAACTTATTTAAAATTAAATCTTGATACTAAGTTAAACTTTCCAGATTTAGTCATATATCACTTCAAAATATAAATTCTTTTTAAATATTAAATTATCCTTCTTCTTCTTCTTAAATAATAAATTATCCTTCTTCTTCTTCTTAAATACTAAATTATCTTTCTTATTCTTCTTAAATATTAAACTATCCTTTCAAATTCGGCTAGTAAAAATTAATTTTAATATCTTTTCATCGGTTTTGATGAAAATAAATATAAGAATTATTTTTTATGGTATTAATTTTAAAAATCTTTGAATATAATTGAAAAAATATATTTACTTCAAAATTTATTAATCAATAAAAATCTTGTTTTTTATTTCCGTGATTAAATCAAATTTTATTCCCTGTCGAATTTAATTGAACAAAAGCATTTATTAGGAAAGAAAAAATACTGTTAAAAGTGAGTCATTATTAAGTATAATAATAAAATCGATAAAATATTAATAATATTTATGAAATTTTCATAAAATTTTGGTTGAAGTCAAATAAATATTTCTAAATTATCTGTGTATTCAAAAGTATTACGTATTTAGAATACTCGATAAATTAGAGCATTTCTTCAATCTTTATCAAGTATGACTTTTGTTAATAAATCGATAAGAGTGTGATTATAGAATTCTGCTTTTTATACCATTATATAAAGATGAAACGAAACCAAAAATTGGTATTTTTCTAATATACATTAAAGTTTTTGAGAAATTTGGGAGGGCAGATTCTGAGAAATCATATTTAGAGCAATCATCTGATAGAGATTACATACATACATAACTGTGTGGGAAGACCCCGGACTGTACCTTAAGGCTAACGAGTGCCATCTCCCCAACAACTAGTGTGCTCCACACCTCTACGCGGTCCCTGAGTGGCCACCATCGTGACATTTAACAAAGCAAACAAATTGTGCTTACAAATTGGAAGGAAGAAGTTACAAAACATTTTAAGGGGCTTTAAGCCCTGTTAAACATCTGGCACTAGCATCAAAATATTTTCTCTGAGTTAAAAATAAAATTTAACAATGACACATACCACAAACAATGGAGAAACAGTTTACAAACAATGAAAAGACCGTTAAGAATTTTGAGGATAGTTATGGCATTAAAAACATCATATACATTGAAAGCAATATTATAAATTGTTTGAACATTTAATTATGAAAAAAAGGGAAAAAAATGGCATGATACGAAAGTTGATAACTATATGCACAGGCAAGGAGTTTATATAAGTTTAATAAGCATCTTAGCTTTTAAAAACATTTTAGGTTCATAAAAAATAATTTAAAGGTTTCTAGGATACTAAATAAAAATGAATAGGACTCAAAAGGTTCTTAAAGTTCTAAAGTGGGCTCATAATGCTCGAGAAGTTTCAAGCAATTTGAAACATATAGCTCTTAAATTTCATTAAGTTCGTAAAAAAACTTCATACACTATTACTGAGTGTAGAAAAGAGTTAACTTTAAGAACAGTTTTCTTATTCATCTGAGGAGCCTTCTAGATCGTCTGCGAGAGCGTGGCCTGAATCCTGACTAAGTTCCAATCCTCGTTTGTTGAGATGAATCATCAGCTTTGTGAGGAGTAATCTGTGGTGGCGATCTTTCAAGCAAAATCTCAGGAACTCCATGTTTGTCTGTTGGGAGTTCTTTTCTAGGGGGTATTTCTCTGTCTCTGGGCACTCTAGAACATATTGGAAAGGATCCCCTTTGGCTCCACAGATACAGGTGTATGAAACTGCCTTTCCAAATCTTTGGAAGTACTCTAAAAATTGGCCGTGAAATTGTAGCAGCTGGTGGAGTTATGGATTATCATACGTCAGCTTGCTGGAGACTTCTGAAACTAGATGTTTGGTCAGTCGGCCTGTTGTTGCATTGTCCCACAGAGACTGCCATTTCTGAAATGTTAAGTGCTTCAGTTGTTTGATAAGGGAAGATCTTGGATATGAAATTTCTAATGCTTCAGATTCATCAATTTTTGTAACTTCCTTTGAAGCGATATCTGAGCACTCATTTCCAACATCACCTTGATGCGCTTTAATCCAACTTAGACTGATGTTTGAAGTTATGAGCCATCAGACCTGAGGTTACATATCTGAGGTCTTGTGCATCAATAATATTGATAGCCTCGAAAATAGCTATGACCTCTGCCTCAAAGACTGAGTTCTTATTCCTCAGCTTAATTCTGCATTCTTGTGATAGAGATTACAACAGACAAACAACGATAAGAAGAGATCCTAGTTTATTCTTATTAACTATCAGGTTGTGCCTCTACTTCAGTCTAGAATATCGGACACTGGCTGAGCCAGTCGCCCACCTGAAGCCGCAATCTGGCAACGCGAGCCTTAACAGGCACCCCCAGAACGTACGATTCAAGTGCACATTTTTTTAGAGGCAAAAGCTTTACGAAGATGGAACTTTCAAAGTATCACAGTATCACCGTTTAGAATACAAATTTGAAATCACAGAATTAATAGAATAGGATATCAAGTGTAACAAAAGATTAATTGTTAATAGAAACTAAACAAATTTAATTAGGAATGGCTGAATTATTTACATAGCTTATAAACAGGAATTGGTTATAATACGTATAATTATATTTTGAGAGAGAGATAAAATAAAGAATAGAAATAAAATGCAGTTAGTTCTTTACAGTACTTGAAATTGAGATCTATATAAATCCTAGTTTTTTGGCAAACTTAAATGGTGATCAGTTTGTTGTCTGTTACTAAGATTAAAAAATTTAGTTAGTATTCGAAATCTGTTGCGTCTGCTTCTGAGTTATAAGAATTCTGTTGGTGGATAACCTGTTATTCATATATTTGGAGACCTTTTTCATGGAGGAAAGTAATTAGTTTTGTAAGTTTTTGTGTTCTGAACTTGTTTGTTGTGCAGAATTTCAGAAACTCGTAGTTTATTTGGCTAGAGGATTCTTTAATATGTAGACCTTTGGTTTGAGTGTATTCTGTGATATAATGCAATAGTGAACCAGTTTGGTCACAGATGCAAGATCGAGAGCTGAATTCATTTATTCTGTCGAAGTAGCTGGGGCAGAGCACATGACTTGTTAACCAGCAAGACATCGAAGAAAACAAAAAGGGATCGTATAACTGGTCATGCATCAAGAAATCACAGTTGATTGATTGCTCCTGTTCATCAACTATCGACTACATTTTTCTGTCGGTAAGAGATCAGGATAGCATATTGCCCAAGAAAATGACAAACTATTTTTTCTTTAACAAAGTCCAAACTTTATTAGTATTATGAAGGCATACATTATCCTGTTCAAACTTATCATTTCGCATATTTGAAATAAAGGATAAAGTCAAGAACTTTAGCATAACATAAATATAAAGGCACAGTCCAAAAACAATCAGTATAAATAAAAGATGATCATGGCGTATATCAAATGGCATCTTATTCCATTATTTAAGATCATTGATAAATATAATGGTATTAAATGGGCATTAGCAACGAGCAGAATTCATGATATCTCCAAATATGGATGCAAAAATCATGATGTAGTAAGCAAAATTCTTCAAAAAAATATTTGTTGGTGACCACATCATTAAAAACGCCCATGTGTATGGTGTAATAGTCTCAAAGAGAATGAAAGCTGTGATAATAGAGCTAATAGCCCATACTGATTCCGTTTCCAAACTATTTGTGAAGTCACTTGTTGTCCAGAATTCAGTCCAATTTCATAACTCAAGATTTATGACTTCTGCAAGATATTTTTTATGTCCGGAGGATTGCTTTCAGATAATGACTATTAGTGATAATGGGCTGTTGAAATCAAGTGTGCAGTGTTCCATCTGACCATCTTAAACGCATTTATTTCATATTCTCCAGTCTCATAAGATATCGATAAATGCAGGCAACATTAACGTGAATTGATAAACTACAGTTCTAGTAAGCAACTATTCATTCGTTACCAATGTCAACAACTATTCCTCCTCTAATCAATGTTGTGGCTGCGGCTAATACAGTGTGTGTCAGGAGAATATTCCTTACACGCATTATATCAACAACTTTTCACTTGAGAACAATGTTAAAACGTAATTTCTTTATATGAAAACATTATATAGATGTGTGGATGTTCCTTTCATAGATTTGTAATTTGAGAAAAACATGTATTGATATTAAAGATAATAGATGTTTTAGTAGATTAATTACTTTGTTGGATTTTGAATAGACATGTTGCGCCATTAGATGTTTTAATACTTAGTCAACAAAAAAATTAGTATCTGGTTGTAAATGGCAAAATATTGGAAAAAGTTAATGTTTTATAAAATTGATATTTTTTGGTGCGTTGTAAAAAATTTTTTTACATAAAAAAAGATTTCCCTTGTTTTAAAAGCAACAAATCATTTTTTTTTTTTTTGCTATCGTTTTAGGAATATTTAAAAACATCTGATAATGCATATTTTTAATAAATTTTATTAATAATAATAATTTAATTACCTGCTGCTGTTAACCACTTATAACAGTAAGTGTTCATACTGTAAAGAAGCTTGAAGTTCTACAAAATCAATGTTTGAGACTCACTATTTAAGGCCATTAAAACGACACCTACTGATGCACTGTTGTTTCTGACCAACACTGTACCAATAAAGGAAACCATCGAAGATAAGTCTCTAATCCTATATATGAAATTACTTAGAACCGGTAACAGCTCTTGGATCATTAATGGTATCAGTCCTAGAAATCTAAAGACTCAAAATGATTTCACCTACTGTGTTCATAAGACCGGACAATTTTTAAATCTCCCCGTTAATGTACAGGAAACCATTAAACTAGTAAACACTCTAAATAACAGATTTTGAAATAAACTAGATCTCCAAGACAAGCTATTCAAAAGTAACATCCCCCCAGATGTCGTGAGACAATGTGTTTTGGAAATTATTCGTTTGAGGTACCCTAAATTAGAGTGACTACATGCCTTTATAGATGATTCCTACTCTGATATCCAATTGTCAGCTGATGGAGTAGTACATTCAAAGCTGTTCAATTTCAACGTTTTTGAAGGTGTCTGCAGAAGCAGCATTTGACCAAGAGGTCGAGGGAATCTGAATTGCCTTAAAACGACTCATATCTATTCCTGATATTTTTGACAGAGTGGCCATGTTCTCTAATTCACATGCTGCAATTCAGGTCTTAATCTCAATCTCTCACCCATCTTATGAAATTCACTATATCCAGGAATTCTCGTAAATTTTGACACCACGAAATAAACGTATTCTGTTCCACTCAGTACCTGGGTACTGTGGCATCTATGGAAACGAACAGGCGAACTTCTTCGCAAAGAGGGGCGTAGGACTTCTCCATCTAAGATACACAGAAATTTCCTACCGCACTATAAAGTTACACCTAAAACAAGTTTTTAAAAGAATTCAAACTTCTAAACAGCAAGAAAGGATAAAAACCCAGAGGTGAAAAGATGACTTTCTGAATATCCCTGATGATCCACGCTGTCAAGTTGTGGCACAGTTTCGACTACACCTGACGGATCACGATTGCTTGGCTGAATAATTCTATCGCATTGGCATCTTAAATTGACCCGAGTGTCCACTCTGCAACTTGACAGAACCCATGAATAAGACCCACCTCCACAACTGTGTTGCACAACATGGCACCTCTGAATCATCCTTTATTGGCAAGCCAGAGAACTTTTGGGACATTGATTCCGGTCATCTCGTTTACGTTTATACACTGTATTCACCTGTCCTGTCTTCGTCTCATGTTTATTTTGTGATTTTTCATGTGTTTGGTGTTATTCCTCGTATTTTCCCTTCCATTAAAAATAAAAAACTAATAATAAATGTTACTCGATAGAAGTAGTGAGTTAGTTGCAGTAATTAGTTCATAATATTTAACTTTTATTATATTTTTATATATAGATAGATAATAATCTATAATTATATTATTTATATATATATAATAAAAGTTAAATATTATGATACACACAGTATTCTAAAAGAGCTTAAGTTTGGGCAATCTTTATATGTTTTTTTCCATTTTAAGAAATTCTAGTAAATGTAATCTAAATCAGATTTTAAATTTGAATCTAGGGCTTAATTTGTTTTCTAAATGAAATAACAACTGCATAGTAACATTTAAATTCAGGATATTTATTTCTATGACTATGTATAAGTGTTTCCTTTATAATTTTTAATTGCATACATATTAACAAAAGCAATTCAAAGTCTTTAACAGCATTTATAGGAAAGGGTTTCAAACGAAAATTGGGAAATTTCCTAACATAACAATCATGCATGTAGGAAACTATAAATATGATTCCTGGTATTGCATTAGAACAATGCTTAATTTCTCGATCCTGTTATTTTTGGCAGACATGGGCCTTTTAGACCAAAACATACAATTTAAACCATAATTTATTTTTCTCATAAGAAGATGTTCCCTTTTTTAAAGCATAATTTTATATTTTTATTTTCATGAAAAGAATGTGTGACACACTAAAGTTTAAAGGACGACACATTTTTAGTCCATTTAAGTGGATTATACTTAAAAGTCAATTTTTCTAATGCATCGAGAACTACTATATCTAAAAATAGGTCAAATATCAATGAAAATTTTCAAATCATGAAAATTGACGTTTCACAAATGAATACTGGAGAAAATAATGTAATAATGATTTATTCCACTATTGCTTTACAATCATTTTTTTCCATACTAGCATTGATTCAAGCGAGATTTTTGGTTTAAAATGATTTCCAAATTGGAACAAATATTCATGTTCCAGTAAGGAATATAACCCATCAACTGAAGAACAAAACACCAAAATACTAAACTTTACTTGCTAGCTCGACACACACACAAATTGCAGGGGGAAAAAAACCCAGAAAAACTAGTTCCCTGAAACATTTACTTCTTTTCAGGACAATCTAACTACACATGACCGAATTACTCCAAACTCTATAACCAATTCAAACTACAATAATTGTGTTGATTTCGTTTATTTGTCGCTCAACAATTGTTTTTGGACATGAGGACTACTCAAAAAAAGCAGTTGTGTAAGAAAACATTTGGAACAAATTTTAGTATTATCAAATATTTTACGCAAAGAATGAGAAAACGTTACTTAAAGCATCTTTATCAGATTTTGCAAAAGAATATTTAAAAATTCTTTGTATATCCGAATATTTCACGTGAACTAAATATTTAGAAATTACAGAGATGAAATTTCAAATTATTAGTACAAGAAAGTTCAGAATTATTAGTACTTGCTACAGTTATTTTTAAGCAAAAAATTGCATAAAATATTGATTACTAATACTAAAACAACAAACGGAAAGTTGGTTTTAGAAGTTTTCAAGAAAATAGTATACAAATTTAAACAGCTAAATTTTAATGAATTAAAAATTTTGTGATAACTAATTTACGTACTATATATTTAAAATTTCATATTAATAGTTTTCCATTTTTTTATAGATGACTGTAAATAACTGGATGATTATTTTATGCTTGGTATGCTGCTTCATCGTCTTAGTAACTTGTGACTCTACAGAAGTAACGGAAGCACCCCCTGTCAAACTGACTGTAGTGCAGTCTTTGAGGGTAGTGATAACTAATTTTGTGAACATCTGCTCTGACACATATAATTTGCTCTTGGATATGATCCAGTTATGGAAGGATTTCTTTGCCTAGTGAATTCATATATAAAACTATATGAAATTACTTTTTACGAATGCGTTAACATGTACTTAAAATTATGAAGTTGTAGGCTTTAAATATTTTACGAACATAATCGACATTATTTTAGAAATAAATGCTTTAACATTTACAAATATTTTGCTGGTTATTCCTTAAATATTTTAAGCAGTGTAACAAATTGTTTATCAATTTACGATACAGTAAATCTTCTCACATTTAGAAAATTAAATTAAATGTTTATATATATATATATATATATATATATATATATATATATATATATATATATATATATATATATATATATATATATATATAATTTTTATCATTTAATATTAAGTTAACTTTTAATCTCATAAAATTTGCATTTATACTTATATACATATAAACTCCAGTAAGCATTTACATTCATAATATCGAATAATGAAGATTTTTCCCTTTCAAATATGATAGTCGCACTTCAAATACATTTTCTTATTTCATTTATTTACAGTTGCTAGTTTGAATGTTTGTTCAGTAAATTATAATTATTTCTGACGTTTACTATCAACCATGAAATAACATCACCTAAGTAAATGGTGTTAATAATGCTAAGGATTAAGCGCGTCCTTCACTTAATAATTAGCATTAATAAACATTGGACGAGAAGAATGTTAAATGATCGACACTGATAAAGTTATTGTTTAATTTGCTTCATCAAAGGCAAGGAATATATATATATATATATATGAATGTATATATATATATATATATATTGTAAAGAGATATATGTGAGATATTAATTATATGTATTATAATTATTATCTCACATTATTAATTTGGTTGTAAATAAATGCATCTACTTAAATAAATTAACATGTTTTCATTGCTCAAAATTGTACGTTTTTTAAAATAATATCATGTAAAATAATTTCTTTTGAATATTAGCATTGACAATTCCTGATATTGGCAAGTGAGACGCCAATGTGAAAAAATGACCAATATCTCTTATGTATTTTTTAAAAATAAATACTGAATTTAATTGTAACCATGACCAAGTGTAAAATATAAGAATTATATCTGGTGCTCATACAAGCATGAGCTCTTGCCTTCTGTTCAACAGCTCGTGGATTCGAATCCTACCTTGGGTATGAATGTTTGTAGTGGTTCAGAATCCACTTTAAACCGTAGGTCCCGGTCTAATTAGTCCTCGTGTGCAAAAAATGACCGTTGAGCAACAAACAAACAAACCAGCATATTTCGAAAAAATGTGTTATTTTGTATTCGACGCGTCAACTAGTTCGGAATGTAATAATCAATATATCTGATCATGCGCATTCCTAATTATTTGGTGTACCTAATTTTTTCATTGGCTCTAACGAAGTAAAAGTGGTAGAAAAAATTAATTGTAGAGAAGAGAGAATCTATAAAGTAATGACATTATTTATATATAATTATAGCAGTAAAGGACCAAGTCAGTCGCTGTGGTTATGTATTGTCTAGTTCATATAATTTTAAAATGTTTTAATTAAGGTTATTTCCCGTTATAAGATTTGTTTGTTAGATTCCTTTAAGAATTATTTCTGCATACATACATCTACCAAATTCTATTGCGTTTATACTCTGCACATCTTTACACAGACACAAGCAATTTCAGATTTATGACCGTTAGAAACGGTCTCGCAATAAAAAATAAATAAAAATAATATTTTGCTGATTTTGTTTGGACCATTCAGTTGTAAGTTACACGGTGTTAGAAATGAAAGACAACCAAAAGGAAATTTTCTTTAATTTTCTTTTATAAAGGCGAAATGAAAGGTAGGCAGCAGAGATTGTGGATGTGATGTTCATAGTCCTCTGTTACTAAAATCCTTGAACGGAATGCACAAAATCAAAGGTGTACAATTAAGTACACCTTTGATTTTGTGCATTCCGTTCAAGGATTTTCGATGTTAAAGATGCAACTCAAACAGGGCCGTCGTCAACGATGTCGATAAAATCACAGAAACGATAAAGTTTGCCCGTATATTATCAAACGTAGCATTATCCATGACCAAAACGTTTTAAACCATTTTCACAAAGTGAAATCGAATAACGTTAAATAACCCTTCAATTCACATAAAAATAATGGATTTATTTTTCCCCAACCTAATATAAATAAAATGTAAGCAATGTGATGCATAAAAAATTAATATCAATTTCAATATTATTAATGTAAGTAAACTCGCATGTTTATATTAATTTCGAAATAGAAATATTTACAAGTTAATATTTAACACATCAAATTATTATAGACAAAGTTGTAACAGTTCGTAAAATATGAATTATGTGGAAAAATCCCAACTAAAGTTCCTACATAAAAAAGATGCATACTTTGATTTTATACATGTATTGTATACATTGTTATTCATGAATAATCAGTAACAAAATGACAGATGTATCATTGAAAAACAAATTTTTATCATTTATTTTTAATGTTTTTTAACATATACATATGCGTGTGTATATGCATATACAAAACAATTTAGAAATATAATTCCTTTTGCACACACACACACACAAATATATACGAAAATAAATATTTATTACTTATATCAAATGTATGCAATTACATAAAATATCTAATATAAATGAAACATATAATAGAAGTATACAAAAATATATATAACAACAGTTTTAGGAAAAATTTGGCACAATATTGCATGAATATAAAATATTAGTATAATATTTGTATAAACAGTAAAAATAGTTTTCCCTTACATTATATACTTTTTACAGTGGTATTGAGACTAAAATGTAATACATGTGTTTGATGCATGTAATAGTGTCTTAAATATACAAAACAAATGTTAAATATTGCAAGTATTCAAACAATGAACATTTATTGGATACAGTTAAGTTTTTTATAAATTATAAAAAAATGGCTAACGTAATAAGTATTAAGATATGTTTTGAAAAATCCAAAAACTAGAATAATGAATTTGACAATTACCATCTTAAATGTAAAATAAAAAATATTTGTAAAACTACAAATACTGATATTACAAAAGTATAATTAGATACACAATATATATTATTCTCTTCCCTCAGTAAAAATATAGGATGGATAATTCTAATTGATTTTCTTTATCATGCTTACTAATTTAAGCAACTACATTAAAATAAATCAATTTAATACATGCAAGTATATATAAAATCAGAAATTATATTCCAGAAATACAAAATTATTTAAAAATGATTTTTCATAAAAAAAAATGCATTAAGAAACTAGAAAAAGTACAAATGGATTTAATAGAATTAAAAATATGCACAGAAAAATTATCAATAGCTATATATTGGTCAGGAGGATTAATAAAAACTAAACAGGAATTGCATATAGGATACATGAAATAATTTGTAGAAAAATTCTAATTTTTATTGTAAAGTATAAAGAAATTAATAAATTTTTTACATGTAGAATAAAATTATTTATGATATCAAAAATTCAATAAAGCTTGATTATTTTAAATTAAGCCAACAAAAAAATAAAATTTGCAGAAAAAGATGATAATAAAAAGTATTAAATAAGACAAAACAAATTTCCTAAACAAATTGTAATAATAAATCAATGAGGCAACAATCATATAAAAGTGCAATTATAAACCAATTGTATAACAAACATGAGAAATAACATGGGAACATATCATAGATTACCTTTTAAGTAAAATCAGACAATAGATCTTTAAGTACACTTAACTTTCTTGATTCAAAAGAAATGATCTGCAGAGTAGAAAGAATGTCAATTGCATTCATAAAAACACAGTAATGGGAGTAGTTCTCTCATGATTTTGTCAAGTAAGAATATTGTATTAAAAAAATATTTAATAAATTTCTAATTCATATGTGGTGAATATAATTAATAAAATTTCATATACTAAAAATTCAAAAATTCACTAAATGAAAATTAATAAAATATTTTAAAATTTTAATACCAATTCAAACATTTATTAATTTTACATAATAAGGATTCCATTGTTCCCATACATATAGAAAAAATTTTTATAATAAACTTAACACATATAGGTTAGGCATGGTTAGTTTGTTGCTCAATGATGACTTTTAAAGGCTACTTTAACCAGACTAATAGTTTAAAGTAAACTGTGAAAGACTACATTCACACCCATGAACTGCATTGAACTGAAAGCCAACAAATACTTAAGTTGCTGCTTAAAGCCAATCGAAGACAGAGTGGTTAGCGTTCCTGGCTCTAATGCTGTAATGTAGGCTCAAATCCTATTCAGGCGTGTATGTTTCTTTCTGAGTTTCTCTCCTTTCTTTTGAAATGATGTATGAATGTGGTCCAAAGAAAAAACAGGTTTGTAGTGCTATGTTATGGGTAATGATACTCATGCCTCAGTGAATTAGTTCACAGATACCCACTGAATTAAGATAAATAAGTAGCAGTTTCCAGCCGTGTTGTGGGAAAAATTTAATCACCAAGCTGATCGCTATTATTTTTAAAAAAAAAAGTTTGCCTTAAACACATATACGATACATCCAAATTAATATAAGCGAAATGAATGCATTTCTTTAATTTAATTATTTAATATATCTTGAAACAATGCATTTATATATCTATGAAACTGGTAACAAAATCGTATTTTAAATTATTTACAATGCTTTCAATGTAACTATTATATAACTATTGATATTTAAAGCCTTTTACAGTTCTGGCAAAGATATTCTCTATATCAAATAAAGTATGGCATGTACAAATAAAATATTGATGTACCTTTTTAATAAATTATTTATGTTCATTTACAGTTATAATATGGGCATTTACATTTTCAACACATTCAATGAATCAAGGTCTAAACAAGAAACAAGGTCTCAAAAAATAATGCACAATTTTCTGATTGTAAAATGCATTCATTAAACACAATGATTCTTACCCTAATCCTTTAGTTTGGAATCTTCCACATGCTTTTTGAATTCAATTTATACAGATTAGTATTAAGATTTATAAATGGAAATTCTTGACATAATTTCAATTTTTTTCTTTGATATTTTGCTCCAAAGAAATGCTTAGCTCAAATTTTATTGTGTCAAATTTTATTAAGTTTTGAATAAAAATAGTTACTTTAGTAAAACTATCAGCCGCACTAAACTAATAGTTCAAATTTAAATTGATAAATTCTATTGTACAATTTACCATCCTTTATGTACATAAATATAATATGCTAGACACAATGAAATAATTTTAAATATATAAAAAATTACAGAATGCAAATAAAAAATTAAAATTCAACAAATATTAAAAAATAATAATAGCTATTTTTGTGAGTTCTTAAATATATATTTGCTTTAAATAAGCAATATTGTACTGACAAAATATATATTTTATATTTTCTACTTGCTCGTCAAAATATTTGTAAATAATCAACTTTTTTCCAAATTTGGGCTCATATAATATGTTTAATATAAAAAGCAAATTATAAATTTGTATACAACATATTTTTACAAATTTATACTATTCTTCATCACAAGACAAAACACTAAATAATAAATCTTGCTCATCTTTCAATATACACAATGGACTATTGCAGATGTGATTTGGGTCTATATAAAATCCAAAAGAAATATCAGAATACAATGTTTCAGTTGATATAGCATTTTCACAATGGAATGAGGTTTTATTTGGCAATGTAACTTCAGAAATATTTAAAGATCAATAGTAAGTACTTCCATGAGCATGACTAGTTTATAGTATGCATAACATTTGTTATTTATTTCATACATGAAATTTCCTGTCGATTTCAAATACAGCTCAATTACATTAGAGAAAATATTTTAGCACAATCCTCTTTTAAATATGATTTCAAATTATAATATATAACAATTTGTGAAATAAGACTTACTTTTCTCCACTCATAATTTTTACTATCAAATATACCAATTATGTTTAACAAAGTAGTTGATAGTTTATTGGCGGTTTCAAAGATATTAATTACAAACACAACCTAATTATATACTTCAATATTTATTTTACTAATTATTAATAAGCAAAACAGGAATAGTAGGCTCCCACAGGAGAAAACTGCAGGCCATTACAATACTGCATTTGTTAAAATTAATGTGCCACTAAAAGCAATGAAAAGTGCAATTATTTGGAGCAAAGTAATAGCTTTGTGTAACTGTAGCATATAAAATTTTTATTTGCAAATAAGACTTGCATAATTAGCAAGTAAACTCGCTTAGTGAGATTACGTAAAATCTGAAAAACTGTGAAAGCCAACTATTTTGGTATACAAATTATCATATTTATCTCAAAGGTAATGTACTGGCCATTTTAAGATAATAAAGACATTTCTTGAATAAAAACTCTGCATCCTAATATATTTTGGTGTAAAAATCGTCGATATATACAGCTAATTTCAGAGCATGTCTTTAGTTATCAAGATATTTCTCCACTCTGCATGAAATTTACTCATCACAAACAGAAGCTTGTTTTATTATGAGAGGAAGAAACTTTAATAGATAAATATAAAATTGTATTTTTAAAACTGAAATTTATTTTATCCTGTAAGACCTAAATGCAATCAAGAGTGATAAATTTTGTTACATCAGTGATGCATTTCTAGAGTTTAATGTAGATTGAAACAAATCTGAAAAGCAATTTTTATTATATCTTTTTTGCCGAAAATGTTAATGAAATGCTTTGGTAAAGATAATAAATGATGGTATTTATTAAAATGAACTATATAAAAGTTAAAATATTATATAGAATGTGATATCATTTTAAATTTAGTGATTCCAGATAAACATTAATATTACTGCTCATGGAACTAAGCTGAAAAGATTACAGATTAGCACTGAGTGGAAATAATAATAACAAATGCATTGTGTGGCTTTCACAAAGAGAATCCAGTAAATTTGAAACATATTAAGAACAATAAAATTATCTAACATTAGGCATTGAAAATATGATGCTTGTATTTTTAATGACAGTAATTTTTCCAAGCAACAGTAAATTTTGTAGAAGATAACAACTGCTGTGATATAAAAATGCAAATTTTATAAAAGCCATAGTGACAGTGACATACCAAAATTCAGAAGCCTGTAGAATTTTATGTAGAGTATAAAATAAATTTAGACCTTTTAAATTTACATCTTTTAAATACCCTGAGAAAGTACAATAAATAAATGAAATCACATTATATATAACTATAATAAAATCAAATTTATAAACATTAAAGAAGATTGATAATTTGATACTAAGATTGATTATGATCTGATACAAGTTTGATACATATATAAATATATAAACAGAAACTTGACATTAATAGTTTTGAAGAAATATAATTTTAAGTCAATTGTTGAAAGTTAATATTCCTAAAATATCATATAAATGTTTTTAAGTAACTGCATTCAATTATTAGAAGGTACATTACAACATTGGTATATAGTTCTGTGTTTAGTCTGAATAAAAACAAAAAAAAATTTTTTTCAAAATTATACAGATAACAATGAAAAAGGATATGATCATATCAGCTCAAATCCTATAAGTTGTTATAGGTACTTAATCCCAGATAAATAAATTTTTTACAAGTAAAAAATATTCTTATGTCATTAACATCTCAGAAATAACTATTTCAAACTGAATATTCTTTTTCAAAAAATAATATAAACATTAAAATAAGTTTCATACATAAACATGAATTTTCATTTATATATTTTTCATTATATAAGAGACCATTCTCTCACTAAAAAGACTGTTCAATCCTTATACAGGATCTCAGATTGTTTACTCAAGTACAAAAAATTATGTTAGCTCTAAACAAAACACAGGGAATGAAATAAGTTTCAAATCAAAGTTATATCTAAACTGAGAATACATTAATCATAATAATGGCATAAAATATAAAAATTCACCACAGTAATATAGGAAAGTAGCTTTAGCTGTTAGATAATCACAGCTTTAGCTGTTAGGTACTGCAGCTATGGAATAGTTTTAATGAATAGACTTGGAAGAAGTTTGAATATGTCACAGGTAAAAAATTTTTTTTCCTACTGTAGGTTGTACTTAAATATTATAAGAAAAATATTATCTTATGTATTCACACTGATATACATAAGCAGAAAATAAAAACACAAATATCTCCCACTGTTCAACAATGACTGGAATTTAAATTATTTTCTTATGCTACAAAAATCATGGAACTCTATGAAGAAATGAAAGTGCAAGCATAGTAAAACTAATAATTGTTTATCAAAGGTATGAATTCAAATTTGAAACACTGAATTATAAAGCTAATGAATTCAAGAATTTAGTTTAAAATAAACTTATTTTTTAATTGACTTAACTTTTAAAAATATAATAAATTTTTCATTTTAAGATATTTTCAAGAATGGTTACTTTATTAGTAGACATAGTTTTGTTATGATTATAATAAGACAGTTTGTAATTTCATGTTAAAATTCATTGGCAATAACAATGTCAATACAAAAGTACTCTAATTGTATTTTAACACAAATATAAAACTGCAATAATGCTTTCCAAAGCTATATTTATAAAGAATATACTATTATTATAAAGATAAGGTTTTCATAAATTATATTTTTTTCTTATTCCTTATCATTATATCATTACAGTAGAGATATATAATGAGCATTCAATATTGGTATTCCTAAAACCTAACTTAATCATAATTTACACTCTCAAATAATGAAAAATGTACTATATAGTATTATTTTAATACTAATGATCTAAATATATGTTAAAATATGCCTAACAGTACAAGAATAACCATTAAATTGAATGACAAATTAATGTTATAATCATAATAATTATAATTTATCTACTTTCAACAAAAGCTATTATTAAACAAAGTGAACATATTTTTTTAAACAGTAAAAAAATCCAACTATTCAATATAGCAATTATCATTTACTATATTTCTTCAATAAAGATTACACTTTTTAACAAGGTACTCTTAAGTTTTTGATTAAAAAAGTAAACTACTGCAATAATTCATTTATGTGAAAATAGAATTATGGTGAGAAAAATATCCATTAATATTATAGCTATGGTTTACTAATAAAACTTATTTAAAGTAATATTAAGTTTTCAAAACAAAATCGGCATTACATTACAGGTTTCAAAACATTTAAAAATTATATTTATAAGCAAATCATTTAGTTGTGTGAGGTAAATATAAAAGAACTTTAGAGATAAAATTAAAATTTGAGTAATTATAAATTTATAGAGCACATTAGAAATGTTATGCAACATCATGGGTATTCTGAAAATGAATTGCTGCTGAATGATTACTTTTCAAGCATGAAGACAATTCAACTGGGAAGAATGGTTTAAGTTGGATTATGCATCATTACAAATATTTTCTTCAATAATAATATTGAGGCGATACCAACATACTAAGCATACTGCAAGCACAAAGTATTTCAAATGATATATTTATCCTAAAAATACAGATTTATAAATTATAATAATTTTAATTGGATTTATTTATTCATTTAATTAATATGCTGTTTATAGTGCAATTTTAGAGATGTTTTATGAGAATACCTTTTATCACACATTTCACACAAGTAATGTTTTTCATTCGTATGTGTAGAATAGTGACATTCTAGTGTTGACTTGCAAGAAAACCTTTTGTCACATTTTTCACACTTAAAAGGTTTTTCATTCATGTGAACTACTCGATAATGCTTATCACGATTTCGTTTCAGAGCAAAACTTTTACCACAGACTTCACAGTCATATGGTTTTTCATTAGTATGCAGTCGATAATGCTGTCGAAGAGATCCTATACGTGGAAATCTTTTGTGGCATATTTCACATTCATGAGGCTTTTCTTTCGTATGAGTTAAGTAATGACTTTTCAACCCTTGATTGCGAGAGAACTTCTTATTGCAAATATTACATTCATATGCTTTTACATTAGTATGAGTACGATAATGTCTATCACGACTTCTTTGAAAAGGAAACCTTCTTTGACAAATATCACATTGGTAAGGTTTATCATTAGTATGTGTGCGATAATGTCGATCACAGTTCTGCTTATTAGAAAATTTTTTTGAACAAAACTTACATTCATAAGCTTTTTCATTGAGTTCTGTATTAGTAGATAATTCATACTGCTGATCAACATTATAAATATCTGCAATATATTCCTCTTCCTTTGGAATTATGGATAAATTATTATCCACTTTTCTCAATATTGGTGCAGAATTCGGAACAGAGTAAGAATTAGAAACAGGATTTGATTTTTCATATTTACAATTTGTGGAAATTTCGGAACAAAGATTTTTAAAAATAAAGCTTGGATCACTGGATGTTATTTCTGGAGCAGACATATTATAATCAGTTTCTGGACATGGAGCTCCATTTGCATGTTCTGATTCTTTAACATCACCAGTCTCAAGATTTCTCACAAACAAATTTCCAGTTTCAACTTCAGGAAGCAATATATCAGCATTCAAAGTTTCATTTATAAAATTCGATCGATGCCTTTTATCATCTACAGTTATAGAAACTTTTATCATGGCTATCCTAGATTCACAATAATTATTAATACACGTAATTTTAGCAGAAGTTATCAGTTGACCTAGTCTGCAAAAATATGAAAAAATATATAGGATTATACCGATAAACGTAAAAGGCATGCAGCAACTTCAAAATATAAACAGTTTTCAAATAATAGTTTTAAACAATTACAACAAGAAAAGAACAATTTCTAATATATATCGTATTTCATACATATATATATTTCGAAATAGATAAAAAATATTTCAGTTTTGTTTCTTTTCCCTCTTATCTGAACTATGACCTGACCGTAAGTCAATATGTTCATGCTTATGTCAACGTAAATATTTCAGTCAGTTTTATTAGCAGAACACATTTTTTACTGACCATTTAAATCTAGTAAGTTCATATTTTTATTAATCAAAAATTAATGTATTTATAAATTATAGAAAGAGTATCATAATAACCTAAATTATAATCCTTTTGATATAATGTATGAAAGTATCACAATAACTTAAGAAAAATTAAATTTGAAGAATTAACAGTAAACAATGGGTAGAATTCCACACAAGGATAAAAGAGCATGCTCAAACTCAGCAGGTCAGATAACACATTTTTTATTCAAATTATTTTTCTAAGCTTTTCCAGAAAGTATATCTTATTTAAACTAAAGTTATAATTTTTTTTATCTAAGCGATATATTTTTACTGGTCAATGCAGTGGTGTATTAAAGCGGCCACTGTAGGTGCAGTCCTCTCTGGGAACACATACAAAATACGGCTGGATTCGTTTTAATGTGACTGTTTCGTAAAAGCACAAGTCAGATAATTTACAAGAATTCACACAATTTCTATTTGCAGCAAACTGCAGATAATAGCTAGTGAGGACAAACAGAGAATTCAAAATTTTGATTTTTACAGTTTTGAAGAAATGAACAATCAGTATTTGAACATTATTATTTGCTGCTTCTAGTATTTGCTTCTAGTATTAGTATTTGCTGCTTCTTCTTTGCAACAAATACCACATTTGTTTTAAATTGTTCTTGATACTTGAATTGTTATTTACACTAAGACGATATTTTGAACTATGATAATAATATATTCTGAGGAGATGCTTTTAAAAAGACGGCTGAATAATTATCGCATGTTAATACCAAACAATATCTTCCTATCTATGGCTCATTCTATCTATCTATATCTACCTTCCTACTTTGTCTTAATTCAAAAAGGTTCATTTCTTTTGAGCGTCGACGCTCCTGTATCAAATTCTCTTGAAATACTGAATCCCAATCTCTGTTGTACCTTGTATCCCAATGATTATTTGCTGACCTGGACCTTGACGAACTTGGTATCCCTCTCCTGTTCCTAATATGATGAAGGTGTCTCCAACAGCTGATACTGCTGGTAACTGGTAGTGTTATTAACAAAGAAAGAATTAGTTAACCTTAATTTTCTTAAATTTATTACATTACGTTATAGTGTGCAGGGGTTAACTGATTTTTTAAATAATGGCAGCGCACACCATATATTGAAACTTAACTGAATTTCATGGCAAATTAAAGAAATGCCAAAACGTCACAAATACAAAATCTCAAAGAAAGGCAATTCCTGAACTCCTCCGTTCACATCGTCGGGGAAAAATGTGCTCTGTTGTTCATCGTGCACTATTGTTCGGAGGAGATTGGTATTACCAATGTTCAGGTAGAGAGTTTTTCTAGCTGCTGCTGCTAACTTCTGAGCAGAAGTGTTTCACCACATTACTCATACCCCCCCCCCCCGCCACAAGTGCCTAAGGCAGGAGGAGTTAGAGATACAATTGGTTGAAACGAACTCTTCTGCCGGATCGCGTAGTTTGCACAGGGGATTCTTCGTTGATAGCAGAGTCTTGAATCACAGGGACAGGCATCGCTTTCGTAGAGTTCGGTAAAGCTTGGGTAGCAATGAGAACAGGAACTAAAGATTCAAAGGTTTCAGACATTCAAAATGCTGGTTTTAGACGGTCGACATTGATAACGGATTATTTTCCTTTAATGAGGAGAGTGTAAGTTTTATCAAGCCGCTTAAGCACTTGATAAGCAATCATATGGACGGGTCAACTAAGGTTTTACTGCATCCACCCTCACAAACACACGAGTCCATAAATCCAAAGCTGGGTGCAAGAAATACTTGGGATTGATATGAGTGGAAGTGGGCAATGGTGCAACATTTCTCATAGACTCGCACAGATTTTGTAAGAAGGAAGCTGGATTCAGGGAAATAGAGAGACACTTGTTGCTTGAAAGAAATCTGCAGGCATCCGAATTGTTGTACCATATAGCAGATACCATCAAGGTCTTCCTTGTAGGATGAACGAAGACTTAGCAACATAATGGACAGGCTTGATGTCCACTGGACGTCATTGTGGCACATTAACGATTGTTTTAATGATTTCTAAAACCTCTCAATCAGTCCGTTCCTTGCAGGGTTGTATGGAGTTGCGCAAATTCTGTGAATGCCAAGGATTTTGTTGAGATTCGTGAATAAGTTCGACTGGAACTAACGACCTTGATCAGTTGTTACGGTGGTAGGTATTCCAAATCTTGCGATCCAATGGGTAGCAAAAGTTAGGGTGATGGTTTCTACGGAAATGTCACGTATCGGAATTGCTTACGGCCAGCGAGAGAATCGGTCCATCATTGTTAAAAGATAACAATATCCTTCCGACGGGGGTAAATTTCCGACAATGTCCAGGTGCATATGTTGAAAGCTCTGTAAGGGGACAGCAAAGGCTTGCAAAGAACATTGTTTGTGCCTGGAAACTTTTGGCTTCTGGAATCAATGCATGCGCGAGAACATGCAACACAGTCTTTTGAAATTGTAGACTAGACGAAACGAGAGAGAATTAGTCTTTTTGTCGCTCGTACTCCTTTGTGGGAAAGTCCATGTAGGGAGTCAAACAGAATTTTTCGGAGTGGATAAGGAACAGAACGACAGATTCGATAGTTGGTTACATCACAAAATAATTTAAGTCCTAGGGAAAGTTACATCTGTAGCTTTAAGGAACTATCCGAAGTTGATAGTAATTGAGTGAGTTCTGCATCATTTGCTTGGATTTCAGCTAGACGTGCGAAAACGGTGGTGTTATTACTATTAATGGCGAAAATTCTCGATAAGGCGTCGGCAACTGGGTTGTTTGATCCAGAAACGTATTGAAAGTCAGTGCTAAATTGAGCGATAAAATTCATATGCCGAATTTGTCTAGGAGAATCAGAATTGGAATTTTTTAAGCAAAAATATAAATGGACGATGATTAGTAAATATAGAAAAGGTTTGTCCCTCAAGGTTGTGCTGTAAATGTTTTACAGCAGAATAGATAGCCAATAATTCTCTATCATATGTGCTGTACTTGGTATCAACCGGCGTCAGTTTCCTGGAGTAAAAAGCTAAGGGTTGTAAGCCATTGGTACTTTGGGAGTACAATACTGCTCTTATGATGATATCGGAAGCATCTACCATTAATGATAGCTGCTGATCAGGGGAACGGAAACCAAGGGTGATTGATTTCATTAAACCACTTTTTCATTTTCAAAAGCGGCAGTTGCTTAGTCTGTCCAAAGAGCGGGTCGTTTGTCATTCTTTTTAGAGTTTTTAGAAGTGAATGAAGTGAGGCTTGAGTAGCTGCGGCCTTAGGCAAGAAACGATGATAAAAAATTAGCATAGCTAAAAATCTTTTAAGTACAGACAGTGTTTCAGGCTTAGGGAAGTTAGAAATTACTGCTGACTTTTCGGGAAAAGGGCTTACGCCAGTAGGTGTTATTAAGCAACCAATAAATGAGACTGATTTTTTTTCCAAGAACACATTTAAAGGGGTTCAATTTTAGTCCGTATTGGAGGAGTTTATCAAAAATGATGCTAAGGTGTTTAACATGTTCGTCATCGGTCGCGGATGCTATAAGGAGATCATTGAAGTAGGGGATGCGAAAAACCAATCCATAAAGTAATTGATGTATGAATCTTTGGAAGGTTTGACCGGAGTTACGAAGTCCAATTGGCATTTTAAGGTATTCGAACAAATCGAATAGGGTGGTTGCAGCAGTTTTAGGTAAGTTCTCAGGATTGACGGAAATCTGATGATACGTTCTTGCCAGGTCGAGGGTAGAAAAAATATTTTTGCCAAAAACACCTGTGTACAATCCTGAATACGGGATACGGGATACCTGTCATGAGTTGTCACAGCGTTGAAGTGATGATAGTCGCCCCAAGGGCGCCAATCCCCGTTAGATTTGCGGACCATGTGTAGGGGACTGGCCCAAGGGCTTTTGGGCGGTCAAATGATTCCCTGAGATATTAGGTATTCGAACTCAAAACGCGCTGCTTTTATTAATTTTGGGGCCAAAATTCTGAGATTTAAATCAATAATGAGGCGTTTATTGCCAAAAGTAGAAATTTTAATATCATTTGCTGCAGATAAGGCTAAATTTTCAGATCGTGTGATTTTTGGAGCATATTTTTTAGGCAAAACAGATACGCCGGTTCCTGTGTCAATTAGAAAATTTAATTTTGAAGGTGGATCGGCCAGAAGAATACGATTCACTTGGTGGTCGCTAGATTGGCCAGTGAGCGATCGCCAGTTTAGTTTTCCGACTGACGAAAAGAACATGGAACTGGGCATTTTCGCTTGATCACCGAAATCGACATGGTAAAACGTGATGTTTATTCATTTATTCCTTGTAGTGACTAAAGTTAGTGCGAGAGCGGGAACTATCGCGAGATCTGCTGCGTTGAAATGAACGGTGGAAATTACGCCTAGGGCTACGGGAACTGCGTTCCAGGGTGGTGCTTAATTTAATAACTTGTTGAATTAACAGCGTTACCTGGAGTTCCAAGCGAGCCGTGACAGAATCATGAGAGTTAGGGGGTGATAGAATTTACATACGAAGGGATAGCTAAATCACTTATTTTGTCAGCAACTGCGGCTGTTTTATTCAAATCATCCTCGCTGAAAGCGGCTAAAATAGTCTGCGTGTTATATTGCAGCATCGTGAGCCAGCGCTTCACCTACGGTAAGCCCAACTAAAGAACGCATGCGATTTAGTAATTGGGAGGTTCTTTGGTCTCAGAGTTCTACTCTTTGCAATAAGGTTCGAATTCTAGATGATTCACTTTCGGAATGAACAGAAATTAGACGTTTTTTTTAAGGCATCGTATTTTTCGGTAGTATGTGGTTTCTCTAAAATGTCGTGTACCGAACTAAGTATATCGTGATCTAAGTAGGAGACAACATGATTGAATTTTGTTAGATTGGACGTTATATTCGCCAGGAAAAACTGCGATTCCAACCAAATAAACCACAGGGAAGGGTTAGTTTTCCAGAAAGGTAGTATTTTTACCGAAACGTGTGCTACTTGCGAAGGTGTGTCTTCGGAGGGAGAATTTTGAGTAACGGAAAAATCATCAGATAAAGGCATGGTCAAAATTTAGCAGAAAAATAATTACACTCTGAGAGAAAAGCGATTTCTGAACTCGTCCGTTCACATCGTCGGGGAATGTACTCTATTGTTTACCATGCGCTTTTGTTCGGAGGAGATTTGTGTTGCCAATGTTCAGGTAGAAAGTTTTTCTAGCTGCTGCTGCCAATTTCCGAGCATAAGTGTTTCACCACAACGTTTTACGTTCTGATCTGCTAAAAATTAAGAAATTCAACCAACATTATATTGCACTAATAAAAAGTGTAATACGTTTGACATTGTAAAAACAATATTTTATATAAAATAATAATTCATTTTAATAAATTTTAACTTCCTTTTGTGTTAATTGAAAAAAATAAAAATAAAGATTATTTTATCTTTGATTGCTAGGTCCCTTACATTTTAATGAACATTTTAAAAATTAATATTGTTAAAAAATTCCTGAAGTAAAAAAAAGTCAAATAAATTTTAATTACTTGAATAATTTGTTATAAATTTTACTTTGATCAAGATATGTTGTATAATCTAGCATTTTTTGGTTTGTTAATTGAAATCATTTAATATGTTTTAATAAAACTTATTATAATACGATTATTAGATTGCTAACTTCCATTTTAGCAAGTATTACCATTATTTATCAAACCACCAACCGTCTTCTTGAGACTTTGGCTTGTATTTTAACACATCGTAATTATATTAACATAACAAAAACATAAAAGAAGGAATAAAATAAGACCATACATTACGCCTGTGTGTTAGCTTTCACTGTGTTACAGATGCACATGCAAAATCACACAAACAACTCTTTTGAACTGAGTGTGAGCGCTATCTGTAAATTGGTGGATGTTTAACACGCAATATCATTTATGAATCCGAATTTTTTAACTTAGTTTTAGGTCTCTCGAATATTGTAATAAAATTAAATAATCAAAAGAAAGAATCCATTCTATTCAAAATAAGTAAAAGAGAATCTTAGTTTATTGATTTTTCAATTGGCTGAAAACAGTATTAAGGCGCATTTGCTTGTGATTAGTCCCATACTAAGTGTAATTGATGTCATCGTACAAATTCTTAATTAGGATATTTTTGCGGTGACGATATTTAGCGAAATTCTGTTCATGATTATTATTTAAAGTAAAGTTTTGTTAGCTTAAAAATAACAAAAAATTCGCTCTTTTAGAGTACATATAATTGTGTTTTATAAAATTTTTACCTCCATAATTATTGAAAAACTATAAAAGGATTCATGTTCTTAAAAAACGACATTTTAAGTAAAATAATGTAATATCTGTGGGAATAAAGATTTTGTTATTTAATCTCTCGTATATGTTGTTCGAGATTGAATAGAGAATGACTGCATGAGATGAAATGTAATTTATATCAGAATAGTGCCTCTGGCTCACTTCCAACATATGTTGTAAGTCAATCACATATGTATACATTTCTTTTCGAAATTTTTATCACTTTATTTGTTATTTATTTAATCCGTTATTAAAGCTCATTTGGAGTCAGTAAAGCATCTTGTTAACTGATATAATTCATTTAAACACATTTTTGGATTTCTCCTCTCTTTAGGAAAGAAGACGTTTTGTTCTTTCCACTCTTTCAAAATGGACAACTATATAAGGGTATTTGTTGATGTTAAATGAGATATTTCTATATGACATAAGAAACATTACATGAAAAGAATATATACCCTCGTATGTTAATTCTTTTCCGTCAAAATTTTGAGATTCATTTTTTACTTTTTCGTAACTTTTGTCATTTTATAATTTTTTGAGAAACAATTGGATCACTGAGGTAAGTATTTAACGAGATATTACTTCTTTCATGAAGTTTACACACACACACAAGCGTTTTTTAAAAATTTTCCATTTAGTATATCCAGAATTACTTTATTGTACTTTTGTAGATTCCTTAGTCATTTTGCAACATAAACTATAATTTGGATCTTTTTAGAATAATATACTATTCAATATCACTCAGTATAGTTTTATTACTTTACATTACTATGAATACAGCAAAACATTTTGTCATTTTTTTATTTTTGATTCGTTAATATTGTATTATTATTATTATTATTATTTTGATAATTTCCAGGATAAGTTCTACACAATAATTTCAACGATTTTCTTTCACAAATGCTTTTCTCGCTTTCTTTATTCCATCAAATTATTTATGTTTAAAAATACTATTTTTTTCTTCTAATAGTTTAGAAAATGTTAAAAATAAAATATGAAAATAAAAAAAAGCAGGAACTATATAAAAAATTTCGGTGGAATACGCTTTAAAACACTCAGAAAGTCAAAGTTTGAAACACATTTTATACTTCGGTATTTTGAAACTACATAAAATATCTTAACTGTCATTCTAAGATATATATATATATATATATATATATATATATATATATATATATATATAATTCTTTCATTTTTGAAGTAAATAAATTAAATTTAATATATTTATTTTAATTATTATTCATAATTTTATTTATTCAATATAAATAATCATAATAAGTATATTATTTACTCATTGAAGTGAATTAATAAATTTAAAAAGTGATAAAATACTGTTAAATCTATATTTAGCTTTGCAATTATTATATTATTTTTGATTTGTTTATCCTTCAACAATAGCGATTTTTTGCATACCAGGAGTAATTAAACTGGAGTACTCTAAAGTGTATTTCTACCTCGAGTATGACATCCTCTAGTTGGGAATCATGTCCACTAACAAATGGAATCAAAGTTCAGAACGCTAACAAATCGGGAATTAGGAGCTTATGTATAGTGTTATAAACTAACGTAGCGTTTTGTATATTTCCGTTTGAATCATAAATTAAAGGATATTTGAAACTCAGTGATGCTCCTAATATGTCAATTCTCAAAAAAGGAATGAATGAATAAATAAATAAAACAATTTTTATATATTTTAACCCAACATTTGGTAATTTAAGCAATAATATTTAACCAAAAATATATATTTATCATGATATGGCAATGCATGTGGAGCACTAATTATTTTTCCATTTTGAAATGAAATAATACGGAAAATGCTGCATAAGATCTGAGATCAGTGCTGAAAAAAATAAAATAATGTAAGTGTAAATTTTGCATTGAAAGATATATCATCTCTCAACGTCATCAATATATTGTGAAAGGTTATTTTACATTTTAATAAATAAATACTTAATGTCAAGAAAATTACTCTAATAAAAGCTCTCCAATTTTTAAAGTAATTTTTTCTCATATAATTTTAATGTAATTTAATTTATATTATTCATTCCATGATTAATTGGTTGGTTGGTGTCGTGTCCATTTGAATTTAAGCCAAATTACTCCAAGTGTCAAAATCACGGCTACGGAAATATGTAAAGTTTTATCATTATAGAGATTTCTCTGAAAGGAACATTCATCAATAGTTTGTAAATTCCTTATGATCATAAAACAGTTAAAATATGTTCTGAGTTGATCTCTTACTCAGGGCAGTTTTTACATGATTTGTAAGATCTAGCGCCGTCTGTATTTATAGTCATTATATAGAAGTGTTGAGTTCTAAGTGTGGAAATAAGTACTGGTAATAATCCTGTCTGCATTGATAACATGTAAGTGACGTTCCATTTTTGTTTTTCTTTCAATTTTAGCGACCTAGCGATTGCATTAGCATCTCCTAAAGCTACGGTGCTGGAAGTTTATGAGTTAATGTCTTTCGCCTCTTTTGTAAAACTAACTGCTCAGTGACTTACTCTCTTCAATGCCAACATATATATAGTGAATGTCGATGGATAAATAATAAAAACAAATGATGTTAAATCCAGACATAACTATTTAATTAATAACTTCATAAAATACAATTAAATTTACATTAGACACCGCATTAGTAAGAAATTGAAAAATAAACAATCTTTGACAAAGCAGCGAATGTTCCGCTGCTAACGCTCAGTTCAACGGCCGAGAAGCGTCTCTGCCAAGTCACCTCTCTCGGCCACGAAGGTTTATTCTTCCACGCGTCTTGTATTCATCCGCGTTGTTTACCTTTGGCGTTTATTTACATTCTGCGGCGGAACCACTACAGTAGCCCCCCCCACCAGCGATAGCGAGATTTCTACCAGTAGTCACAGGTACCGCTTGTTAAAATGCACACGGCGACCTGAG
This sequence comes from Latrodectus elegans, assembly GCA_030067965.1. Lineage (NCBI taxonomy): Eukaryota > Metazoa > Arthropoda > Arachnida > Araneae > Theridiidae > Latrodectus > Latrodectus elegans. Next base: position 128,716,664 of record CM057813.1, read on the forward strand.
CGTGTAACTGTGGTGGTTGGAATGGTATTTGCAGATGTAGTTGCGTTCTCTTCTGTCGTTTTCGTCTCTTGTTCGGAATGAGGCACAGGATAATCTTCCTCTTTCGCAATGTAGGCGGGTTTAACACGGTCTATATTTACAGTACTTTCCCGTCCTCGAATGAGTAGCTTGAAGACTTTATCTCCTCTCTCAATGACCTGGAATGGGCCCTCATAGGGCGGCTGGAGACTCTTTTTTACAGTGTCTGACCGTAGGAACACATGAGAGCAGCTTGAAAGATCTTTGTTGACAAAAATTGTTCGATGCTCCTGTCGTCGTGGGTAGGATGGTAGCAATTTCTGCATGGTGTCCTTCAGCTTTCCGACGAAGGTGGCTGGATCCGCTGTTTCAGATGATGGGCTTAGAAACTCTCCAGGTAGCCGGATAGTCGTTCCGTATAGCATCTCCGCTGCCGTTGCTTGTAGGTCTTCCCTTCCATGCTGCTCAAAAACCCCAGCAGCATGGTAGGAGAGTTGAGTCCATTGAATGGTGCCGTGAGCTCTGATGGCTGCTTTTAATTGCCTGTGGAATCTTTAAACTTGGCCGTTTCCGGCTGGATGGTAAGGACTTGTGCGATGTCGAGCAGTACAAGAATTTGGTCAGGGCATCGAAAGTGAAGCTTCAAATTGCGTACCCTGGTCTGTTGTAATCCGTAGAGGTGGTCCGAATCTTGCAATCCATCCGGCGTAGAAGGTTGCAGCAGCCACTGACTTCGCTGTGATGTCGACCATAGGGTAGGCTTCAGGCTACTTTGAAAAACGGTCGACGCATGTGAGGCAGTATTGACACCCTTCAGATGGAGGTAGTGGGCCGACTATATCAATATGTACATGTTCGAATCTGGAGTTGGGTTGCACGAAAGTTCCAAGCCTGCTTTGGGTATGATGTACAACCTTTGATCGTTGACAGTCCAGGCATTGCTGAGCCCATGCTCTTACGTCTGCCTTCACTCCCGGCCAGACAAATCTCTCTTCAACTAGCCTGACAGTAGCTTTAATCCCCGGGTGTGAGATAGAATGCAGACTGTGGAATATCTTTTTTCTATCCACTTCAGGTACGAATGGTCTAATGTGGTTGGTGGATGTGTCACAAAACAGCTCAACTTTAGGATCACCTATTGCAAAAGGTTGAAGCACTAGGGAGGATTTATCAGTATGTAACAATAACTGTGACAGTTCATTGTCACATTTTTGGTTATTAGCCATTTCCTGAAAGTCAATTTTTGATTGTGTTTCTATCGTTGCAATGTCTATCCGAGAAAGGGCATCTGCAACCACATTGTCAATTCCCTTCACATTCTGAATATCGGTGGAGAACTGACTGATATAATCCAAGTGGCGTAGTTGTCTTGGCGAGCACTTGTCCTCCTTCTGTCTGAAAGCGAATGTGAGGGGCTTGTGATCAGTAAATATGGTAAATGGGCGACCTTCTACCATATGACGGAAGTACTTCACAGCCATGTATGCAGCTAAGAGTTCTCTGTCATAAGCACTGTAATTGCGTTGGGATAGTGAGAGCTTCTTAGAATAAAATCCAAGTGGTTGTCATTCCTTGTTGATCTGTTGATGTAAGGCGGCCCCCACAGCTGTATCTGAAGCATCCACAACAATTGCCAATGGTGCATTTAATACCGGGTGATGAAGAATTGCTGCTTCTGCCAAGTCTTGTTTACACTTTTCAAAGGCAGTTTCAGCCTCAGTTGTCCAGTTTATTGTTGATTTGTCGTTCTTTTTGCTTAGGTATTCATTTAGAACTGCTTGAGTTTGTGCAGCTCGAGATATAAATCTTCGATAAAAATTTATAATGGCCAGGAAACGACGTAATTCTTTAACAGTAACAGGCTTTGGAAAATTTGTAATTGCTGCTACTTTTTCAGGGAGGGGGGTAATTCCTTTAGAAGTCACCAGATGTCCCAGAAATTCTACCGAAGCTTGTCCTAAAACACATTTATTGGCATTTAGGGTCACTCCATATTCTGAAAATCTCTGGAAAATCCGTTTCAAATAAATCAAATCCGCTAAGTGTTCCTCATCATCTTTTGACGCAACCAGCACATCATCAAAGTAAGGCACACAAAAGTCAAATTCATTCAAAACTTTGTGAATAAATCGTTGGAATGTTGCTGCAGCATTAGACAAATCAAATGGCATGAATAAGAACTCGAAAAGTCCAAATGGTGTTGTTAATGCAGTTTTTGGAACATCCTCTTTGCGAACAGGGATATGATAATATGCCTTTTCAAGATCTAAGGTAGAAAATACTGTTTTCCCTTCCAACACTTGTAAACAGTCCTGTATATGGGGTACAGGGTATCTGTCGGGGAACGGTGACACTGTTAAGTCGACGAAAATCACCACAGGGTCGCCAGTCCCCATTTTCTTAGGCACCATGTGGAGTGGGCTTGCCCAACAGCTGTTAGATGGTTGACAGACTCCAGAAGCTACAAAGGAATTCAAACTCTTGTTTTGCAGCTTTCAGTTTATCTGGTGGTAAACGTCTAGGTTTTGAGAACACTGGAGGTCCAGTTGTTTGAATGCAATGCTCCACTTCAGGAACAATTTTATTTGGCACAATATTTGCTTTAATGAGCATAGGATATTCTGCTAACAATTTGTGGAACTTAGACTCCTCAATGATTGCCTTAACCGCAGAATAATTACCAGCATATAACGTTCCTTTAGACTGCAAGGAGGTTGAAGGGTCAATTAAAGCACCATTCTTGATGTCTACTACAAGTCCAAAATGGCGTAAAAAATCTGCGCCGATAATTGGCTGAGAAACAGCAGCGATGATGAAGGGCCAGTTGAATGCTCTTCTCAGACCAAGATCTAATTTCAGCAGGCGTTGACCGAATGTTGGAATCGCTGTCCCGTTTGCAGCAAAAAGTTGCATCCGCGCAGGTTGATTGCTTGGCTTATGGACAGTATGAGGAACTACGGACACATCTGCTCCAGTATCGATGAGATATCGTGAAGAAGATGTTTTATCCGCCAAATACAGACGTTGAATCATCGCTTCGCCGCCACCCCTTTGATTGGATGACGGCTTTAGCAGTTTTCCGCATGGAAGGAACAGGGCTCTCGGCACTTAGTTGCTCTTTGCTGAAATCTTCTGTGGTACCAGCAGTGTGTGGGATTCTGCGATTGTCTATTTCGGCTTGTAGAACGTTGATTGCGGTTTCTGGAATGGCTGCGTGAACGGGATTCCAAACGAGAGAGACGGGTAGTTATTTCACACAGCATTGTCCGCAAATCCTGTTCAACAGTGGGTGCTGCGACGGCGTTAACTGAGGAAACACTAGTTGTTGCCATAATGCCATCTGCCATTTCGGCAAGTTTATCCAAATTGTCGTTTGAAATTGCCAAAATTTATTGCAAATGTGTCGGGAGTCTTTGTAAAAATAAAGATTTTAGGAGGTCATAATTTATTTTCGTACCAGCCTTGCTTCTCATTTCCAATAGGTGTCGTGAAGGGTGGCGATCCCCGAGTTGCATTCCAGATATTAAGTCTCTTAGTCGCTGCGATTCCGAATCTGAATACTGGTCACACAGCCGTTTTTTAATAGCGGAGTAACGATTAACTGCCGGCGTATTAAGGATGATGTCACCGACCACAGCTAACTCCTCTGGTTGTAACGCGGAGACCACGTGATGAAATTTTGTCACTTCCGTAGTGACTCCAGCAAGCGTGAATTGGCTCTCCATCTGCTTGAACCATATTTCTGGATTCGCTCTCCAAAATGGCGGTGGCTTTACGGCGACACGAGCAATCTGTTGGTTTTCTGTTTCGTTAGGCATGTCGTTCTTTTAAGTAAAAATCCAAAAATAATATGTTATTTCAGAGAAACCATGGATGATGACAGCAGAAAAATACTCAAAAGTTCGTGAGAAAGCATAGTATCATGGATGCAATTCGAAAACAAAATGTCGATGATCAGAAGATTCACGTGTTAACCTTGTCCAGAGTCACCATTTATAGTGAATGTCGATGGATAAACAAAAACAAATAATGTTAAATCCAGACATAACTATTTAATTAATAACTTCGCAAATACAATTAAATTTACATTAGACACCGCATTAGTAAGAAATTGAAAAATAAACAATATTTGACAAAGCAGCGAATGTTCCGCTGCTAACGCTCAGTTCAACGGCCGAGAGCAGACTGCCGAGAAGCGTCTCTGCCAAGTCACCTCTCTCGGCCACGAAGGTTTATTCTTCCGCGCGTCTTGTATTCATCCGCGTTGTTTACCTTTGGCGTTTGTTTACATTCTGCGGCGGAACCACTACAATATGCACTGGAAGGTACAGATTTTCTCAGGTGGAAAATTTCCATTAAATAATGAAGAATATCTTGTGCGAGAATGGAGTCTCCATTCCTCATCGCTTCCAGAGTAGCTCTAGAGTCCCAGAAACTGACAATCGCACTATCTTTATCAGTATTATTCAGTGAAATAAATATTCCTAGGGCCTCAAGGATTAACTTTAGCTCGCAAATAAAATTGCAAGTGATTTTTCCTGCTCCAATATTTTTTATATTTTCTTGTCATTATATGCCTACTTCACCAGTTAGAATAATTGCATCGTTGAATCCATCAGTATACATCCCCACAAGGTCATATTCCAAATAAGTTTAGACATGTGAAATTCCTATAGCTTTAACAAAGTCTTCTTTTTCGAACAGTCATCCAGTAGTTCAAGTTGATTATAGTATTTGGTGGAAGGCAGGATGATAGGATTTGTTCCCAAATCCTATCATATTTAGTAAATCTTTGATATAATTTGAGATTTTCTCGTATTTCATCATCGAACTCAATGGTAGATGCTCTCTTGAGTATTGATCAACTGTTCCAGTTAAACTACTCACCTTGTTGATAAATTTAACTTTTTGGTACTATCTTCGATTATCAAGTGTCTGTAAGCCATACTCCTGCTCTATCTTGATGTTATTAATAGAGAAGACAGTTCAAATGATTATTTTAGCAGCTTTTGCCTGAATCATGTTACTTTTTCCGAGTGATCTCGGGTAGCCTGTAGCTCCTAGAAGTCGCGTTCTCAGGTAGCGGATCGGGAAATGCCTCCACTGGTTTTCTAGTGGGTTGTAGAAAGGAAATAAAATATCTTCCATAGACTATCAGATAGAAGTTCAACCTCTCCGAGGCAATGGTACTCTTTTTTCCATGAGAGGCCAAGAATTTTATTCATATCATACAACCACATACGCGGTTGCCAACGTTTCTAGCTCTGCTGTCCAAGAATTCGATGGGAAATATGTGACGGGAACCTTCCACATCTTACAGTTTAATATTTATGGAACACTGAGTAAAAAGATGAACTTCATTTATTGCATGTAATGATAATTATAAATAGACTATGATAAAAAAAATATCATGATAAAAGTAAATAATTTCTTCCACGTCATTATGATTTCAGCATTTAACAGTATGACGAAATATAGAATAATTAATATAAATTTTGGATTTTATGAAAGGATATATCTATTTTACTTCTTCTTGAAATTTTCCTAAAACTAATTGAATTGGTTATTTTTTAATATGACGTTCTAATGAAACACATAAATTTGTATACATTAATGGCTCAAGTCTTGTTGATATCATTTAAAAATTTCATAGCATAAAAATTTTTGAAAAAATTTTTAATATACTGAAACAATATAATCTGCGTAACAATAGTTTTTACATAAAATATTAAAGCAATTTCTTCAAAAAGATGAATTTCTGTTATTACTTTCTGCTTAGACACCAAAATTAGAAATTTTATTTTAATTTTTTTTGACTTAGATAATGTTATAAATACTGCTCTCAAAAATAAATTTTTAAAAAGTGAATAATTAGTGATTATATATATATATATATATATATATATATATATATATATATATATATATAATATATATATATATATATATATATATATATATATATATATATATATATATAATATTTTATAGAAAATACATATTAACTTAGAGTATAGAGTACCTATACACTAATGTCTAAAAATAAACTTCGGTAATAATTGTTATAAGATGTGGAGAACCAACACGAAATTCATTTTAATTAAATTAAATGAATGTGTTTAATGTACTTCCTACATCACTTCTGTATAAATTAATTTGATAATAACTTCAGTGATAATTGATCATTTTAGAGTCATAGGTGATGCAAACTTTTATAAATTTTCAAAACCTAAATAAGCAAAAAATTGTGTTGTACTTTTTTTTTTTTTTTTAAATCAATCGCGTTTTTTTGGTCAGCATGCCTGACTGTGGGTAGGGAATCCCAGTTCGAGCATGGATATACTTTCGCTCTGTCTCTTGTCTTTGTCCTTTCCTTTTATGAGTGGGTTGTGAATGGCTGACTACCATATAAACAAGTAACTATGGCATGTGAGTACTGAGGAAGTCGGACTCCAAGGCCAAAATATGATTCAGTTGAAAAAGTGGAGCAGAGCCTCATATTTGCCAACCTAGTTTGCACAAGACCACAACAACAAATCAATCCATTGTATTGATTTTGTATAGATTTATGAACATATGAAAATTTAAGTTGCCATTGCACTGTCGTGTTTTGAGCCAGATAAATCCATATGTCATAAATAATAGTTCGACTCATATCCCTTTCGAGAAACTTCTAAATCATCAAGTTTTTAAATTACAATACAGCATATGTTTAACATAATATCTAAAAAAAGTTCAATAAATAAATAAATATGCTTACCCTTTTTCACCATATGAGCAAACACAATTGATTTGAATATCTACATTCTCTAATCAAAACTAATTATTTTTCGATCACTTTTGATTAGGAGTACATCATATTAATGCTACTTTTGTGTGTGTGTTTGGTATATATTATTATCACTCTACAACAAGAATGAATATTTATTTCTTCATTTATTATGAGCAGTTCTGTAAACTTTTAATAACATTCTTATTTTAAAACTACTATGTAATCATCCTAATTTTCCCATTTCCGGCATAATTTTTTGTGAAAATTATTATAAATCTAAAATAAAAGTTTTAATTATTTTTAAACATAATATTAATTTGCATTAAGTGCTAAATTTAACATTGAGCTTGTGGCAGCATTACTCAATAATTAAAAGTTTATAAGCCATCAGTAGTAACATGTTGATTGTTAATGCGCCAAAAATCTGAACGCGCAGCATTATACTCGTTGGCGACATCTGTAAAGTTTGAATGTTTTACACGTCTTATTTTCTTATATTAATGAATATGTTGTTAAGTTTTAACTAACTTGTTTAAGTAACATACACGCAACTTCAAACTAATCTGCTTAGTGCTTAACATGTTCAAATAAATGCATTTAATAAAACAACTGTGTAACTGCTTAATATTCAGCAAACAGTTCAAATAAAGCAACGAAATTAAACTGAACTTTCGTATTTAAAATTCTGTTTCCCTACAAAAACTTTATTGAAATTTCGGCGATCTAATAGTAATATTTGAATTGTAATTTATTATGTTCTCCCATTATCTAACAATATACGTGCTCGTTAAATCTGTAGAATTGAAGTTCCTGTGGTCAGTTGTTGGGTAGATACTATGTGTGCAGTGGCATGGGGAAAATTTCCTTACCCTTCATGTCAGGGAGACAGTCCCGAACGAGAACATATAAAAGTCAGATAAAGAGAAAGTATCTTCCCGAACAACGGCCTAGAGTCTATTCGGGAAGAAACAGCTTTAGCTTATTAGCTTGACCCCATTATCGTGGTTAGCCTCGTTTGTCTAACTGACCAACACCTCCTCGCGGTGTCTCCTGGAAACGTCAGTTTACTGACGGCTAACGTTGGCAGTGGGACTTAAAATATATATACTACAAGGGTATAACTAACCAGAATTACAATGGAAGAACAAGATCTCCAAGAAGGAGAAGATATCTCTTTGATTAACCTTGACAAAGCCCCAAAAGAGATAGAGTCTTACACTGATAAACTATTAGAAATAGAAAAAGAACTGCAGACAATTATAGCAGGAAGCAAAATCAGTTCAGGTGTATCTAATAAACTACGACAAGGATTAGCAGAAATGCTCAAGATCTCAATGACATTAATTCAGAAAAATGCGTCACTGGAAGGTGAAAATAAAACTCTTATTAGCACTTCGCCTCGAAGCAGATCTTATGCTCAAGTAGCATCTGAAGAGGTGAAGAAAAGCAAAAGAGAAGTTAGTAACACACGAAGTAGGCGAGAAAGATCAAGACAGCGCGTACAACACGTAGTGACAATATATCCAAATAAAGAAGTTAATTCAGAGGAAACTAAAAAGATAGTAAAACAATATATCAATCCGGCAAAATTAGGACTGAATATAACGAGAGTTAAATCGATTAGGAAAGGCGGTCTTTTAATAGAGACGAAAAATAAAGAAGACCTCGATAAAATTATAGATGAAATAAGCAATAATGATAAGGTTAAAGATAATTTAAATGCCAGAAAACCGGAAGCCAAAAAACCAAGAATTATAATATATAATGTAGACGAAGAAATAAGTAAAGAAGATATAGCTTTTAAAATAAAACAACAAAACGAGATAAGAGAGAGGCTAATATAATACCAATATATAGCTATAAAGGTAAATCTGGCAATAATTGGATACTAAGTTTAGATGGGCAAACATTCAAAGAAATTAAAGATAAACAAAACTCTACTTAGGTGGAACAGCGTACAATTTCGTGAATACCTTAGGGTGCTACAGTGCTCAAGTGTTTAAGATATGGACACCAAGCCAAACACTGTAGAGGTATAGAAACATGTAACAATTGTGGGGAGAACCATATAGACAAGAACTGCAGTAATAATATCAGATGCAACAACTGTGTAGAACATAATAATAAATTTAAAACCAAGTATGACATTCAACATCACGCGAGAGATAAAAATGTAGAGTATACGAAAAGGAGTTAAAATAATTTGATCACAAAACAGATTATGGGTACTAAGAACAACGTAAAATTCATAAGGTGTTCGCATCTCAATCTAAACCATTGTCGAGCAGCAAACTTAACTCATTTCCAGGATTTAAAAGAATTTGACATTGACTTCGCATCAATTAACGATCCATATTATCATGAAGGGAAAATTATAGGAATTACAACGGATCATATAATAGTAGCAACAGATAACCCCAAAGCAGCACTAATAATTAAAAAATGTCTTCAACAAGCCCAATTTTATTGATAGATACATGGTGGCTAGTCAGATATAGAAACTACAAAGCAGACTTTATTATTTGCTCAGCATATAGCCCGCCATCAGATCCAATTCAAAACATACTAAACCAACTAGAAGTATATTTAGTTAATTATTCGTCCTCTAGCTGGCTGGATATTTGGAGATTTAATGCCAAATCTAAAGCCTGGGGACCAAATACATCAGATCATCGAGGGATACACTCATGGACTTTATATCTAAGCACAATCTCATAGTAGAAAACGATGCTCATAGTTTACCCACATTCTCAAGTACAATAGGGACTAGTTGGATTGACATTCTAATTACAAGCAACTTAAATAATACGCCAATTATAAACTGGAAAATAGTAGACAACTACACCGCGAGCGATCACAGCTTAATGACATGCGAAATAACAATGGATAAGATAAAAAGAACAACACAATTTAGATGGAACTCCAAAACTTTAAACTGGGAAAAGTTCAAAGAGGAACTCAAAAGCATTCCGGATGAATTTATAATAGTCCAAGATCAGAATATAGAAGAATTAATTAATAATATAGAAGACAGATTAACCAAATTATGCATCAAACATAGGAAAATTAAGAAAATAATAAGAAACCACAAAATATCTGGTGGACGGACAAATTATCCATAGAACGTAAAAGAATACGGGCGCTTAGACGTAGATACCAGAAGGAAATAGAACAAAACATAAGAAATAAGAAAAGGGAAGAATATAAAAAAGCAGCAGCGCAATATAGGAAAAACATCATTGAAACTAAAAGGTTAGCATTTAAAGAATTTCTCAGCAATGTAACCAGTTCAAACGCATTTGGAGGCCAATATAAAGCAGTCAGAGACAAACTGTATGCGCCAACTGTAAATAGTTGTATAGAATTAGAAAATGGGGAGTTTACTAAAGATGCAATAGAATCAACAAATGCAATTTTGAATTCTCACTTTCCATATGAAGATAACCTAGAATTTAATGAGAATATCCAACATACACAGAATGACCCACCATTTACAACTTACGAACTTGAAAAAACAATAGAGGAGATGAATAAAAATAAGGCCCCAGGGTTTAACTCTATAGGACTGGAAATCTATGAAGAGCTATTTAAAATTAACAAAAAGTGGTTTACAAATATCATCAATCAATGTTTAAAAGAGGGGATATTCCCGGAAATATGGAAAATAGCTAAAGTAATTTTATTCCCCAAAGAAGGAAAAGATCTAACGAAAACAGATTCATACAGACCTATTTGTTTACTCCCGATATGGGGAAAAATATTGGATAAATTAATTATGCGCAGACTATACCATTATTACAATAGCAACAACTTGTTAAATGAAAGGCAGTATGGTTTCCTAAAGGGTAAAAGCACAAATGACGCGATTACAGGAATGATGAATGTAATAGATGAAAATAAAAGGAACAAAAAATATACCTGTTTGATATCATTGGATATAAAAAATGCATTTAATAGTGTCAAATGGAACGATATTTTAGGTTTATTGAATAAGTACAGGATACCACTAAATATTTTAAAAATTGTTCAATCATTTTTAAATAATCGTCATTACTTAGATGCAAGCAATAAGAAAATCAAATACAATAGAGGCGTACCGCAAGGTTCCAGTTTGGGCCCCTTTTTGTGGTTAATAATAGCGAACGAATTGCTAAATGAAGATCCTGGACCAAATGCATATTTACAAGCATTTGCGGATGATATTGCCATACTTTTAACTTCAAAATCTTATTATCATTTTACAGAACTCTCTAAATATCCGCTACAAAAAGTGACAGATTGGGTAGATAGATTTAACTTAAAGTTAAGCATAAATAAATGCCAATATATTATATTTGTAATCAGCAAAGAAATAACAAGAAGACTAACTATAATGATAAATAATCAAAGAATAGAATATATACAAGCAAATTAAAATATTTAGGATTAAACTTTGATTCAAAACTGAACTGATGATACATTTAAATAATATAAGAGAAAAAGTCGGAAAGATACAAAATAAACTCTCAAGAATATCAAGAGTTACCTGGGGACTAAAAAACCATCGATCTTAAAATTAATTTATCTCACAGTTATAGAAAGCATAATATTATACGGATGCCCGATATGGTATAGAGATATTGTAAAGATAAACAACAAACTAGCGCAGATACAAAGAATAGCATTATTGAAAATTACAAAGTCATATAAAACAACATCAACCGATGCCCTACAAGTATTAGCAGGATGCGTACTGTTACACTTAAAAGTACAATCCATACAGAAAAGATATAAACTATACAACTTGAAGCAGCCAATTAAAATCAAAGATCAAATATGGGACGAGACCTCAGCATGGACAAAACAAATAAACAACATACCACCATGGGAAAACATCATAGTAGAATTTCAAGATAAACGTAATCATGCAGAGTGGTATGCATATACAGACGGATCAAAACTAAATGGAAAAGTGGGCTGCGCTACAATGATTTATCATAAAGAAGAGCTTAAAGAAAAAATTACAGCACGTTTAAATGATGAAACTACTGTATTCGAGGCAGAGGCAAACGCAATATATTTAACGGTTCAATATATCATCCACAATAGAATTAATAAATGCAATATTCATTCAGACAGCAAATCAGTTCTATATGCAATCAATAGTTCCGACCCCATCAGTGAAACAATAAATAAAATTCGCCAAATACTAATAGACAACCCAAATACATTTAAATTTTACTGGGTAAAGGCACACACCGGAATAAAAGAAAATGAAGAAGCAGACATAGCAGCCAAAGAAGCAACCACATTAGATCTAATTACAATCAAAATTAAAGCTACGAGACAGCAACTAAACAACCTGACTAAAAATGAAGAAATTATAAACTGGCAAAACTATTGGGACACATCCAGCAAAACAAGAACATTATACAATTTCATACCTAAAGTATCAACAGACAGATTAATGGCGGACTACTTTATAAACCAAGTATTAACCAATCATGGCAATTTTGGAGTATACAGAAAGCGATTTTTGGGTCTGACAGACATATGCCCACACGACAAAGAAATACAGGACATGGAACATCTAATCATGAAATGTGATAAATATGGGGATATTAGAAGAGTTTGGTTTCACGAAATTATAACAACAATACAATAAAAAAATTTATTAAAAAATCAAAAATTCAGAATTGGTATAAGAGAAATTATGTTAAAAGAACTTCAATTATATTTACCATGATAAGATGTAAATAGGTTTTAAGTTAAGCAAGCGAGTATTATTATTGTAAATAACAAGTTGTTAAATTTAATTTAGTTAAATATCATCCTTTGTAAATATTCTTCACATTGTAAATAAATCATACATTCATATGTAAATATTCATCAATTGTAATTAGCCGAGTAGGCTATGTTTTGTTAATAAAGGCCAAGTTGGCTCAATCTTAAAGTCAGAGCAGCTCAATAGTCACAGACTATTCCCACTTTTAGGTTACAGGCCAGATAAAATAGTAATAAATATAATAGCAGGAGTGCTATCCGGCGGCCATAAATCTACCGAATGCCTTAGGGCGGGACGGTATATATATATATTGGATTACCCTTCATGTCAATGTCGAAATTGGGAGAGTGGATCCTCTGGTGGTGCCATCTATTGGAGGCTTTGCAGAGAAAAGTCATACTTTCACCTTCGTGCTGCTCAGATTAAGCGAAACACATGCCGTATTGACTTAAACTCGCATAGGCAAGGCATAGCGATCTTGGCTTGTCCAAGTGTCATTAGTAACAACAACATTTGCTGCAACTCATTTCTCATTATTGTAAATGATTCCTAGAAGTATATCTTCACAATCAAATTCCTGCAAGAATGGTCATTAACTGTAATACTTTATGTGAGTCATACACAATTTCCTCTATTTTTTGCCCAGTGTTTGAAATAAAATCTATAAGCAGAAGATTGTTCATATTGAATATTCTACCCTTAAAACCTCTGGATTTTCTTTGATTGTTTTTAAAGCTTAGATATTGATAATTTGCTTTACTGTGATATAGAAATCAAACATTTCAAGAAAAAATTTAAGCGGAAAATTAACATGCAAGAAAATGTTTACTTTGAATTTCAGTTTTCAAATTATATTATTTGCTTTTTTAATTTATGATTTCCCTTATTTGAGCAAGATTAATGTTTTGTAAATTCGTATAAAATGTTCTGGTATTTGTTATGCACATTTGTAACAGGTTTCTAATTTTATTTCTGAAAAATCCTCACAAGATTATCTATGTAATACTGAAAATATATATATATAATTTATGTTTTAAATCAGTGAAAAATTCAATGGCTTTTGTTGAATAAAATAAAAATTATACGCTCAACATGTAGGATAAGAGGAAATATGTGTCTGGCATACATTTTATTCATGTTTTGTAAGCAAATTAAATTTCTTTAGATACTTTTGAAAAAACTAATTTTTTACTTTTAGATTTACAAATATAAATATTAATGACATTATTTTTTGTTTTTGTAAATATTTAATACCTAGTATTATACTATATTACATACATTTTTGATACCTAAACGTTCTGATTAACATTAGTATACATTCTTATTGTAATATTTTAGTAAAAAGAGTGGAAACACATTTTAGTTTTCTGGATACATTCTGTCCTTTAATTTAAAGGATTATTGCAAGTTTGACTTACAGTTTAAGTAAGGATACATATTGATTTGTGATATCTACTTTAAGAGATAAGTTTTATTTAATTGGATCCATAGCAAAAGAGAGACCAATCTTATTCTTTAGAACAAATTTCATTGATATAAACTTAATTATTGAATTCTGCTTAAGCAATGTGTATATTTCATTGAAAAACTATTAATAATTATTATTATATATTTCAAATCCTAAAAACTAAAAAATAAACTTAATAAATTTCCTTATGGTGTTAACATTAATTGCTTTTGTACGGATTTTAAGCCATAAATTTGGTAGCGTCTTGACAATTGTAATGAAACATGTGAATTTTTCTCGTGACTGAAAATATTGCCAAGGTATATGCTGACAGGCAATTCTTAGATTAAACATATGACGAACACCGTATTATTTCCGCCGTAATACCTATTTCTTTTGTTCCATTTATCCTGTTCTAAATTTCAACAGGAAGCTTAGATCAGCAATTTACAAGATATTGAGCAAGATGTGTCAGAAAATACGATGAATGCTGCAATTTAGTTTTGCTGAGACATTTATATAAAAGAAAGAAGCAAAATAACTCCAGTACTTTTCCACTTTATGATATATCAGTAAGTATGACTTTTAAAGAATGCATAATTATTTTCTTAATTTTTAAAAGAAATGATTTTCGTTAATAATTCTAATTAAATTTATCTGTGAAATTTATGAATAATTTATGCAGCTGCTTCTACTGATAACTTTTTTTTCTGAAAAATGCTTTTCAATTTATTGATTACACTTTCTGAATCTAAATAATTCAGTAATTAATATTAAAATTACAAACATTCACGTTAATTCCTATGCACTACTAATTTAATTGTTAAGATATATGTTCATTAAACTAAATAAATTATAACAGAAATGTATCATGAGTTTCAGTGTTTTTAAATTTTGATATCTGTCATTTGTTAACTTATAATCAATATAATATACATTTTAAGTGACAAAACTCTTCACGAAATTATTTGTTAAATAACTTAGATTTTGATAATAATCTAAAACCACTGAGACTTCATGTTCTGAAATTATGGATGTTTGCAGTCATCAGTACACTGTGAAATAAACGAGACTATTCATGGTGTTAAAAAATATAAAAAATGTGTTAAAAAATATATATAAAGTGTCCAAAAAGGGTTTCAAAAATTTTATAAAAAAATATTTAGTGGTTTTAATTACACTTTGAAAACGCTATATATCTACGCATCATTTCTATTATTTTATAATTATTTCTTAAACTCGTTTTAATAATTAAACAAATTAATTAATTAATTAGCTCAATATGCAATTATGCTAACATGATACATCATTATACTTAGAAGTCTCTAAATTTCTTCCTGTCGTAAAATTTTCTATTTATCCCTCATTTACTAATAACTTGGTTAAAACTTACGGATTTAATTTCTTAATTTTAATCAGCTTAACCTTTAATCATGAATATATTTTCATTGATAAAAATTTTGTTGAATTCTTGATTTGTAGTATTGACGAATAAGTATTTATCAAATATTTCAATACATATAATTTTTATTTATTTTTTCTAGATATTTTTTTTAATATCTCTTAATTCAAAAATAATTAAAATTAAGATTTTAGACCTAGCATCCTATTTAACGATTCAAAAGTACTTGAGTGCTTAAAAATTCAAATAGTACATAATTTAATGGGCAATAAATTAAAATTTAATATGAATGCAATATGCATATATTAAATGAAATGATTATGATGGAATGATTAATCTTTGAAGCATTATGATAAAAAATAAGATTGATTCTTGAAATAATAAAAATTAATAAAATATAGTTGAAATTTGATATTTACAATAAATTAAATTGCCAAGCAAATTAAATACCCTTCTTATTCCATAATTTTATTTTCTAATACTTTTCCTTTTTTTTTTTTTGTCTCAGAATTCCTAAATTATTTTCAAGTATTCCTCTAAGCAAATTAAAAATATTTTTTGTCATTTTAATTATTTTTAAGAAATTATAAATTTTATGACTTATTTAGTTTTATCATTCAAGAAAAATCATGTGATAATTATTATGCTTCCTAATTTAGTCAGATTAAATCAGATATAATTTTTTTATCTCATTTTGCTTCACAAATTTTGGTTAAATCATTCATTTATTTTTAAAATACCTGAATAATGGAGCATATGTCAAAATATAATTAACAAATGACGGTAATTCGAATGATAATCATGAATGTATTATGAATATTTGCTTAAATTGCCTGACGCTTCTGAAAACTGCAGCTAATATAATAACAGAACACATGACTAAGGATTTATGAGAAATTAAAAATCAAGATATTTTTAAAGTATTTTAAATGATAATTATCCTCCATTATCAGTTTATTATTATTTTTATATTATAGATTATTTTTAATAAAAATGTTAGGCTTTTTAATTAACTGTTGCTTTTAGTACCTTATAACAATAATAGTAGTATTGAAATACATATTCCATTGAACTATTAAAAACATCTTATAATTTAATTTCCTAAATAAATGTTAGTAAAAATTATAACATTTAATAAATAATAATAAATAAAAATTATATGTATTGTTATAATTTTTATTAACATTTATTTATAATTGTTAATAAAAACTATCAATAAATGTTAATAAAAGTTATAACATTTATTTAGGAAATTATAACAAATTTAGAAAATTATAGCCAATTTAAGAAGAATTATAACAAAATAAATGATAAAGAATTACAATAATTTGTTAAAATTCATCTAATCTTTTTTTTTTTCCAAATTTAAAATAATCACAAATTTAAGTTTTTTATTTTTAACTCGGATAAGAGAAAGACAATATTTAAGACCAAAATTTATAGTTTGTATATTAGGAAACATTATCAAATTACTGCTTAAAATAAGTTCGATAGAAATATTGAGCAAATGGAAAATTCCACAAATGTTATCTATATTCATCAAAATATATTAGTAAAACTACATTTTTTACAATATTAAAATGTATTGATATAACGTAAATTGAGTTTGTATTCATAATTAAACTTAAATATTATAAAGATATTTCAAATTATTTTCAATCGCTGAATTTACTTTTGTGGAGTAATAAAAATTATTTGTGCGTATAATTAAAATTTTAAAACACTATAATAACAAATACTACATTTTATGTGTTTAAAATTTATTTCGTTAACTGTTTTTTGTTTAAAATTATTTTAGATGTATTACTATTAATTTTAAGTATCAATTTTATTGATATATTTTAAATTTCACACCTATATGCCAAGTAAATCTGTTTTTTTTATACATACATAACAAGTAAACGTATAAAAATGAATATATGTAAAAGGTTTTTGAAGTTTTTATGAAAACTAGGATGGTTGTAAGCATTATAAAGGACATTTTAAATTTTCGAAATATCACTGGAGGCCATGAGCAATATCTTATTCAAAATCCTAATTAGATAGCATTATCCCTTTTATTTTCATTTCCAGATTTAAATAAAGCCATATCACATTTAAAAGCAATTGAAGTTACGAAAAGGAAGCAACTGCAATTTAAAAACAATTGAATTAATTCTATGAGAGTAAATTTTACATTATGATTAATAGCATGAAAAATACTCTAAAAAGAAGATAAGAACTTAAAACTAGATATTTTTTAAGCTAGAATAGTTTAGAAGCGGAATGTTACATGACAGAATAATCAACTGTACAGGAAACTGACCAAAATAATAACACCGTTAATTATATTTGAAGTTAACTAAAATCGTTAGATTAATATCAAAATAAAACATAGCTCTTATAAGTTAGCCTGAAACAAACAGCTTGATATAATTTTCATCCATTCCGTGCAAAAATTCTTAATTCAAGCCCAGACGAAAAATTCTAATGTCAAATAGAAAATGGTTACAAATATTTACTCAAATTCATTGCTCAAGAATAAAAAAAAATCTTAAAAATAATACGTATAAATAAATTTACATTACATATTATTCCTATTAATAAATGAAAATTCACAGATAAATATAAAAAAATATCTAAATATAAATTTTGAGTAGAACTCCATGCTGTAAGCAATTTAATTACTTAATTGAAATCAGAACCAGGACTAAATTCAATTAATATCTACTTAATATCTCAATTGCATCACTTAGCATCATTGAGAATTTTTAACTGAAACTGTTTATTACTAAAGTATGATTTTCCTAAAATTTCCAGTAAACTTGATTTAATTTTGAAAGTCTCCTTTGTTAAAAAGTATTTTTTCGTCACTGAAAAATGATAAACTTTTTTCAAAATATCAAGAATATCTGATAAGGAGCATAAGAAAAGTTTCCTGGGTTTGTACTGAAAGTTCATTGTTTCCAATGAAGAAAACAAGTTTTATATTTTATGCAAGTCAATAAATCTATAAATCAATGCTTATATGTAAAATTAGCTTTTTCAAAGTACTGTGCTTATTTTAAAATGTTTTATTAAATATTTACTACGTTATTTATCATTACATTAATTTTTGTAATTCCAAAGGCTCTTTAATGAATGCACAATGAATAAGTAATTGCTCTTGCTAATTTCATTTAATGGCAAATATTCCATAAAATAATGCTTTGTGTAAAATTTTCAATTTAAATTTAAATACATTAAAGTAAAATAGTTATCTTATCATATTTTTATGTTAAAAAAGCTATACTCTAAGAAAGTGTTTTTCAAAATAAAATTTTAAAAAAATGCCTTAACCCAAGGTTTCCCGTTTGAGACAAAAAATATGCCAAGTGTTAATAAAAATATTATCTCACAGCAAGTAAAATCATAGAGAATATAGTCAGCTTTTAAATTTTGAAGTTTTAAATTTAATAAAGATTTAAATGTATCTAATGCTTTACAAATTATTTTTAATATTTTTAAACACTAAGCACATTTATCACTAAAAAAACAGAAATTTTTTTTACATTTATTTCATTGCATGATGTACTACTATTTCATAAGATTATAGTTTAATATCTTTGTAAATTTAAAAATATTCTTCAAAAAGATAGCAAAGCAATAGATTTTAATTTCCTTCAAGTTAAGCATTGTAGGCTTTCGAAAACGTTTACATTTATTTCATATTTAAAGAGAATATCTTTAAATATGCAGATGAAAATAAAGTTATAATTTTTTAAACTTATATAAATTTGGAGAAAAATAATTTTCAAAAGTATTTAAATTATCTCATCAGTTAGAGATTACATTTCTAATAAATAGATAGTCCAAGATTTTTAATAAGAATTTCACATAATTTAAAATGACAGTTTCAAATTTGCCTTCATTTGAAATCTCTATAACATAGATATATCAATAAAATTCTAATTTAAATCCTGTTTCTTATTTAGCATACTTGTTTCAAGGAAACTAAACATGACTGCAAATAAGTTGATTAGTTATTCATCGAAACTTTCTGCACGATAGTAGTTTTCATAGTATTATTTTTAAAACGTTTTGTTTAATCAACGTTTAATTTAATCATAAATTTTAATGACATTTTGTATTTTTTTAAGAAATATTGATTTAATTAATGCTTTTATAATTAAATGTGGAAATATTTTTATTAGCTTTTATTCACACTTATTGAACAAGTTATCCTGAATCACGCCTTCATAATTTACTAAAGTAAATTCATTTAATACGTAACTTCACTACAATTTCATTATTTTAAATGATTACTGCGTGTCCGTCAGAGAAAAAATATTAATCAACGGTTAAGATTTACACTTTTAACATAAAATGACATAGCTAATGCTAAATGTTTATTTTTTCAGCTATGAAGTCACCAGGAATAGTGTTATTCACAATATTTTTTCTTATTGCTGTATCAGATGGCTTTCGCATGGTTTTCAAGCAAAAGAGAGCTGCTGATGTTGAAGTCACACAGTTGCCACCAACAAGCGGAGAAACAGTAAACCCATCTACAGAAGTTACTGAAGTTATATCCCCTTCAACAGAGCCACCAAGTGATGAATCAGACTCTGATGAAATCGAAGTCCAAGTGGTTGTTGTTGAAGAGGAGAGTTACTGGCTCTTACCTAGATTTATTCCATGGTTCAAATAAATGAGTCATTAAACTCCTTTTTCGCATTAAGTTAAGAATATCATGATATTGAAAATTAGTGTTTTTCTTTATTCAGATATATACGCTTTCTATACTTATTAATACATGCAGAATAGATCAATAATAACACAAAATATTTATTCTTAAGAAATGTTGATACAAGGAATCCATGGAAGCAAAGTTGACATCGAAATAGAATTTGAAGAAAGTAGTGTTTTAAAAGTAGAGAATTGTTAGGTGAATAGCAACAGCTTGAGCAATGTTGATTTACTTTTTCTTTTCACATATATTACATCAAAGAAGATAATTTTGTGGAAAAAAATTTTTGTTCGCATCATATTATGTATTCAATTATGGAAATTTATAGCTTTTCTTTTAAACTTTTTGAAACAAAAATAAAATATCAAAATTATCTTTTATGTAGTTGTTAATAAAATAAATGGAACAATTCCTAGAGCCTTTTACCAATGTTTGTTTCAATATATGTGTTTAATTATAGTTGAGATAGTGTAAGTTATGTAATAAAATGTTATTAAGACGCGCGTGTGTGTGTTCAGCTCATTACAGAAGTTTTTATAAAATCTTCTATGTTTCTCGAAGCATCCACAATATAGAAAAAAAAGAACAGTCACTTTTATTCTCTTCTTAGTGAAGTCTCCTTAGGGAAACGGAAACTATTATTCTTATACTCTACAATGAAAAACACTAAACTAATTCGAGTAGGTTGTCTTCTGTTCTTCTGGAATGTTTCATAAGTAGCTTGTGTTGCGACACTAATTAATGAAGTCACTTTTAAATAAAATGCATATGAATTATTTTACTTCTTGTTCCTACAAATTATAAAATAATATATATCGGTGAACTATGTATTTCTTTTGAAAATAAGTACATTTAAAATAAAAAATTAAGATAAATTCTTGAGTTTTTTTAAAACTTTTAAGCACTAAATGAAATAAATTATGAATAATAAATAAAACAACAGTGAGTTGTGCATGTGCAACTCTGGGAGTGTGACAACCCTTCTCACATTCTTCTTGAATACCCATTTGTTTCAGAAGAAAGGAATGAGCTTTGTAAAAACTTAAATAACAGGTGACCCCCAATTTTAGTAGACCTAGTAAAGAAAGAGAATTTTGAATTTTTTTTAAAAATTTATCCATGGTGTTATCTAATTCCTGTTTATTTTTATATCTCTTTTTTTCCCTATGCCTTCTTTTATTATTATTTTTTCCATCTCATGATTTATTTGGATTTGTTATGTAGTACATCTGTTGTACCTTCGGACCCTGTGTGGTATTTTTTGGTGCACAGGGATATATTTTTGTTTCCCAAATAAAAAAATAATAAATGAATGTTAGAAGTAAAATATTTATAATTTGATTTATGAATATTATTTTAAGCTAGAAATTTCGAGTTTTTTCATTGAATGATTTTACAAGTTACTTTTTTTCTATGACTCTCATTTTGTTTAAACAAATGTTTATGAGTATTTAGTGCAGGTAACATTGCTTTCATATTGGGAAGATCTCATTTATTAAATGAATACTAGCGTCACGTATTACAAGAAATTTATGGTATTGTAAAAATATTGATAAAATTATATTATATAATAGTGAATCGTATTTCCCTTCTCGCATTATGGGAAATTCTTGGTTCCCTTAAATTTCACATAATAAAAGCATTCAAGTTTTATAAAATGTTCTTAACTAATATAGCATAAGACCACATATGACTAATCGTACCAGGTTTGGTAAAAATGGTGTTTGGATTTACTTGGGAATCGAATTACAAGAGTGCTGAACAGTGTTTTGACATCACATAGAGGACAGTCTAAGACATTAAAGCTGTTGAAAGGCATTTTAATGTCCTGTGAGAAATTTATTTCATTGGGTAGTGTATCATATTCATATGTTACATGGGAAGAAAGCAGGAAAATCTCAAGTTTCTTCCATTGGACGTGAATGTTAAAAACAGAAACGATAGATTTCTCTCCTGTTATTCAACAGCCACTAGGATCAATATAAGATTGTTTGCTTTAAAGAGGCTATTTTAATACTGAACTATGACGAACCAAATGAATAGTACTGATAGGAGTATTTGCTGTCATTATTTATGCAGATAAAGAAACATTCCAAGGAAAAAGCCATTTTGAGGATATCGATTCAGATTTAAACATTCTAATACAGATCACAGCAGTTATATTATGATGAGGATGGTGAACTTTGTTCACCAAGTGCAACTTTTGCTTTCTCTTCATGTTCCTCAAACCATGAAAGCGAATCCTGCTTCTCAGACAGGGACCTCATTATCCTGATAAAATACTATTGCAAGATAATAAATTACATCATAAAATGCAGCTGGTCGGCAATATTCTCTTCATGCCTCTGAAATACTTCTTTTTTAGGTTTTTGATGTAGATAACAACATTACTTTCCATACCACAATACATCTTCTTCAAACTTAACAATTCGTTAGAGGTAATTATAATTATCCTTTACTTGCGCAGTCTTTTTCTAAACATGCCACTACTCTTTGGTGGTTATAAATATAAGAGAGAATTTCTCTTTGAATATAACTGGCTTTAATTTATAAATGATCCAGTGTTTGTAGTAGTGACACCATTGTAAATGACATTTTTTTTATTAAAATCAGTAACACAAATATCGTAGGAATTACTGTTCCACCGGGAATGTCTTGTTTATATATATACAATCCACTTGCAATTATTAACAGGGAAAAGTACAGATACTGAGTGACCTCTACAGTCAATTTGTTAGTAAACGTTTACCCTTCAGACACAACAATTCACTTCAAACTCCAATGACTCTACCGTCAGCC
Organism: Latrodectus elegans; assembly: GCA_030067965.1. Lineage (NCBI taxonomy): Eukaryota > Metazoa > Arthropoda > Arachnida > Araneae > Theridiidae > Latrodectus > Latrodectus elegans. Next base: position 128,739,574 of record CM057813.1, read on the forward strand.
TCTCCTGTCATCCACTATTGTGTTTTGCCGAGTTTCATGCCTCCCTCTTATATGCCATGATGACCTATGTTATTGTGCTTCTATAAATATAAAAAAACTAACATTTTGGTAGCATTTGTTTCAATAATTAGATTTCTGCAATTTGGTCTCTTAAATCCTGTGTCGTCTGATATTTTAAACTTTATAAAATGAGTTTTAATAGTTAACAAGCTTTCATATTATCTTCTGAAGTATTTTATATTAATAAAACAATTGAGACCATAGGAATTATATTTTATTGCTTTTTATAAATTGTTTTTAATACCACTTATATATTCATAAAAGTTACCCTTATTTTCCTAACTAATTGTGTATTTGTGCACATATATATGCCTCGCCGTAATTTGTATATTAACTTTCCATACATTTACATTTTATTGTTAAACTATTTTTACAATCTGGTTACCTTTTATACTCTGAATTTTATCCTTCCCAAACAAAATAAAAAGTTATAAAGGGCAATAAGTTTTTGAATAATCACTTAATTTAATATTACAATTGTTTCAATATCACAAAGAAACACCTAAAATATTTTTTAAATAAATATACTATATTTTATGAATAATTATAAAAAATTGCAACAAGTGCCTTGAGCTATAATTTTTGAAATGATTCATAAAAAAAAAAAAAAAGAATTTGAGTTAATTTCTCAGACGAAACAATTTTTTGAAAATTTATACAAATATAAGACACAAAAATTTAAGACAATATACATTTTTTATTCCAAACCACTTGAGTTTTCTATATTAATTTAAAGTCTTCTACAAACTGTAAATTTGTAATGAAAAAAGTGTAAAGATTAATATTATAAAGGATATTCCAATTTAATTTACTTGTTTTTATCAGGGAATTCACAATGTCATAGGGAAAAAAATTATTTCAGCTATAAATATGAAGAATTTGGGGTTTTAAGAATTCTGGAAACTTTGAAAGGGAAAATAGTCAAAACCCGTAAATTTTCTAAAACTGCTTTCGCAGTGCTCAAAGCAAAATATATTTCTAGTGAGAATGCATTAAATTTTAGAAAACATCAGCTCAAAGTAATAGTAGAAGTTGCGTATATATACGCACACGCACACATATATATATATATGTGTGTGTGTGTGCATTTAAAGTAAAATAACACAGATAATAAAAGTTATCAGCCTTACATGAATCTAAAGTTAAAGTGTTACTTTTCGGAAATTTAAAGAAAATCAGGAATGCAAATGCATAAAGAAAACTGGATAAAATTGTGTAAGAAAGTCATGAACTGGAATGATAATTGGAAAAAGTAATTTACGTACTTAAAGAAAGTCCATTTAGATGGTTCAGACGGTAGTATTTACCATTTGCATGATTTACAGACAGAATCTTGAGATTTCTTTAGTAGACGTTATAGCGTAGTGATAACTATGTCATGATGTATAGAACTTATAAATACCATAGAATTCAAGAACTTCTGCAAATTCTAAGAAAAATTTAATCAGTTGTAAGCAATTAATATTTTATTAACACTTTATACCATTTAATTAAGATTTAGGTGTCAAATTAAAAATTTTTGCAAGATAATGCGCCATGCTATGCAATTAAAATTAAATAAACATTTTTCTAAGAAGGGAAGATACAAAATCTCAAGAGATATAAAATCAGTCAAATGAAAATTTTTTCACTCTCATAACGCAAATGTGCATTTCAAAAAAAAAAAAAAAAAAAAAAAAAAAAAAAAAAAAAAGAAAAAAGAAACACTTTTGGGTCATTTGGTTTTTTTATGATAAATATCAATACTGTCCTAGGTTGATTAGTATCAAAATTCAACTAACAAGTCTGACCAATTATATTAATAAAATACTGTCTGTAAAGTTCTCTGGAAAATATATGTATCTTTATCGTTTTAATTTCGCAAAAAAACTTTTGAGCAGTAATCTAATGACTGAATTAAGTTTATGGATAAAATATTTAGTAAACTTAAATATCTATTAAAACTCATATGTATTTTATATTTCCCTTGTTTTGATTAATTTAATTTAATGTATAATATTATTTATAATAAAAATAACATAAGCCACATTCATCTTATAATTTTTTAACACAGTGTATATGCTGTATGCAAATGAAATCCCAAACGCAAATGAAAATTTAGTATTTTTTAATGTAATGTCCCGTTTTTTTGCTCTATGATCACTTTCTACATCCAGAATTACTTATATCAAGTTTTAAATGATTATAATAGATTCTGAACCACTGTAAATATCCATGCTAAGGTGAGACAAGAACCTACAAACTAATTGAAATGTAGGACAGAAAAAAACCATTCGATTTTCAGCTGCATTACATGGCGTTCGGAACTTATAGGAAAGACTATTATATTTAAGAATTTCACCTATATTTGCAAATTTCAATCTTGGAATACAACATTCAATACATTGCAAATTTCAACATTTAATTATCAGAAAATTACACATAATTAACTAGATTATAGTTCTGAGAAATGATGAAATTATTACTCGTTAAAAAATGTAATTGGTAAGCATTAATTTTTGCAATATTTCAGCAGTACAGTTTTTAAAGTTAAATTCTACAGAATAAATTTTTTAATGACGTATTTTTCTGTTCTTAAATAAATTTAAAGGTCAATTCTCTTTAACTTAATTTTACGTGATTTTTGGAATGAATCATTTAACTTAATTAGAAAAAAGTAAAAAAAGAAAAAAAATTAATATATGATGTAACCAGTAAACGTTTGGCCATTTTGTTTGTAATTGAATAAAGTGAGAATAAGCATGCAAATTATGAGTACAATTCGAGTACAAGTGAGTACAAAGAATTAGATCATAGAACCCCATATAACATTCGATCAATTTGTTATCATTATTGTGAGCTGAAATTAAGGTCGTAACTCATTTTCTCTATTTTTTAATTTTTATAGTGGATTGCCATTCAGTGTTCAATGACATTCATGATAATTATTGTATAAGTGGATTATAAAATTTAAAAAATGTTCCTAACTTCAACAGACACACATATATGAATTACATTTGTATTTATGAAGCAGATTATGCATTTATATTCTTAACTAATAATATTGAAGAGCAACTTGTCTAGTGGTCAGCGGGCCTGACTACGGATAGGGTGGTCCTGGGTTCTAATCCCGGTTCAGACATGGATGTACTTTCTCTCTCTTTATCCGGTCTTTGTCCTTTCCTTGTGTGAATGAGGTGTGAATGGTTGCCTATAAACGGGTCCTTATGGCATGTGTGTGTACTGAAGCAGTCGGACTCCATACTAAATACGGTTCAATTGGAAAAGTGGAGCAGTGCATCCCAATTTGCCAGCCTAGCTGGCACAAGAGAACAACAACTAATAATATTACTGGATTAAGTTTGATATTTATTGAATAAGATAAATTGATCATTGCTGAATTCTTTTAAAATACTTTTTATGAAAAAAGAAATAATAATATTGAACTGACAGACAATGCTTAAGGATGAATGCGATGGATACAAATGGATTAAAATGTCAATATAGTTATCAGTTATTTAATCAATGGTGGGGAAGGGGAACTATTCTTTGCATGGAATACCCCATAGGCATTTTTACGCACTACCAATCAGTATTAATTTTAAATATTGATAGATCAAGACTAAATATTTTATAAACTTGCTTTAGTTTACGCATCACTTTGAATGAGATCATATAAACATTTTTTTATCAAGTATTATATTATGAATTTTTCAACAATTATTTCATAACATGAAACTCTAATTTCATATTTAGCAATTAAGTGGTGCTTCATTAAAGTTGTCTTCATAACCTTTGTAATTTGTTTCATTATCAAAAAATATTACTTGCACTGTTAGACAAAATATCAGTTTTACATAATCATTAACAATGTTTTGACTACTCAAAATATCCAAAAAAGTGTCTGAAAATTAGTCAAATTGTTTAACGTATGTCGAGAAATAGCCCAATATTTCAGTTATTAAAATATCATTTTATATAAAATAAATTCTTTAGAATAATTTAAAAATATCTTATTTTTACATAGTTCTATTGAATTAAGGCATCACAGATGTTGATTCTTTAAATTGTAAAAATGACTTTTTGTCTCCAATTCTATTAGTTTGGGATTCTTTTATATTTTTTCATTTCTTTACATAGTAGAGAAACAAGTTTGATCAACAAATATTTGGAAGTGTAATTTTTTATTATTTTTTCTTTCCATCAATAAATTTGTTTTCATATGATGTTACAAATATAAAAAAAAATAACGTATTAAAAACTTCATATTCTAGAAATACACAATTTACAAATTTATATAGAATTTTTATTTAAATGGCAGACATTTTTGTTTAAGATGTATGTAATATTTAATTGAGTAGAATATTGGCAAAGCAACTCACTCAAACAACTGAGGACAATTTTAGTTTTTAAAGTATTAAGAAAAGATATTTCAAAATGGTTAGTAAAATATTCTTTGTTATTGGTTATTTTAAATTATATTTATTTATTTTTTTATTTTTTCTCTCTCTCTCTCTCTCTATATTGTAACATCACAGTTATGAAAGGGTTATCAATTGAAATGAAAGATGATAAAAATTAATTTCCCAAGACTGAAAAATTAGCATTTGAAACTATAATTTTAAAAAAACATTTTTGATTTCTGAAAAAAAAAAAAACTCACATTTAAATCGATAGGAAAACAGATTAATCTTCTGTAAATTTAATTTTCAGTTTTCAAATTAAATAGCAATTAGTGCATCGAAATTACCGTTATTACTAGTAATAATTATTGCGAAATAAAAATTTTTCAGATTAAATGTAATGAATTAAAATGCAGAAACATGATTTATATAAAATTCGTTATAATATCATCAAAGTTAATTAAAACTTATGTAAATAATTTATAAGGCTGTGTAACATACTGTACTTGTCATTGATGTTAAATTTGTACTTCTTTTCCAAAGAAATGAACAAGAGTAAATGTGAAGTAAAAACAAACTTGAATATATCACGGATAATTTTGGTTAATAAAAAATAACTTTCAAACGGATATCATCAGATATGTTCAATTCTGGTTGAAGATAAAGCCGTAGATGTGTACCGTATAGTTTAATTCTTAACCCCAATTATATAAAGTCATGCGACTTCCCTCGTCTCTATGAGAATGTTTCACACTCACCGTTATCTCTTGCGATCTTATCAAGTTATTATTTACTCTTTAATTTCTACAATAACAATTTATTATGTTTTTTAATCATTGTCTCTCTTACATTATTTTTTAGATATGATGGAAACTGCTTACATCTTTTAGAAAATTTAAATTCTTCGTCATCAAAATCCTTCGTCATATTTGTAAGCATCTCACATCTTGAATATCTTAAGAATCTCTGAAGTATTATATAAAGGACTGAATCAGCGAAATGTGATTTTATTGCGTGGGAGGTATTTTAATTTTTTATTATAATAATTTCCACTCAATTACGTAGTAGGTTTTTCCTGCTCTTTATAAGAACCTTTACTTTGATTTGATTCCTATAATTCACCTACTCTCAGATAAGTCAAATGCTTCCTTATATGTGGTAGCGAAAGCAATTTTAGAAAGAAAAAAAAACATGTATTTTGAAGACCAGGGGTACAGAAATTATTTGATCACCCGCAAATAGTTGTGTATCAAATTCGTATTTATTTCTAAGTAATTACAATTGATTAATGTTAACGATGTTTAACCGATCATATAAAATGGTCATAATTAATATTAATAACACATAATAATTCCTTTATTATTAATATGAAATAATCAAATAACATGATATTCGGAAGCATTTAGCTCATGAAATTTCAGTTCTTAATCAAGTAGATTTTATAGTGAAAGCAAATGACATTTTGATCATTTAAATTTCTCAAAAAATACCACCATCACAAGGTCCACATCAGCATATTGCTGAATAAATTGTGGAAAAAAAGCAAATCATATTTTGTAATTAGACTAAAATATTTTGCTGATGTAACTTCTGAAAATGAACATTTAAAAAAAATTTTCGCTGTATAAGTCCTTGAAATATTTTCTTACATTTTTCTGCTATGTGTCATTCGGTGAAAATTTCCTAATAGTGACTGAAATTTTAAATTTGTTCCCGGAATTACTAATAAAATAAAACATGTCTCAAAAATAATATCTTGAATGACATATACTCAAAATATTTTTTTTTAAAAAAACAGCCATATTCTTTAAATGAAAAATGTTTACTTTTAAAACAAATTTGAAAGGAATTGCATTTTTTAAATCTAAATTTTAATACTTTATGATTCCTATTTTTGAGGCATATGACTTAAACGTATTGTTTAATTATTCAAAACAGTAACTCATTTCATCTCACTTATGTCAAAAATGTACTTTCATAAAATAAATTTCTTTATTAAACAGACATGATAGCTTATTATTGATTAACAGATTTGAAAATATAATTAAATAAAATGCACATTGATTGCATATTATGAATTCAAAATATAATTGAATAAAATCTAGCGAAAGAGATCTCAAAAGTTTTCAAAATTAATTTGAGATTAAAAAATAATAGAGTTTATAAATTTGTGGATATACATCCACATCCAAGTCAGATTTGTATTCAGTATTTCATGTATACTAGTGGTATTTCTAAGAATTTAAATTCCTTATTTATCCAGTGTAGCATAGCATACAATTAATTTTAAAACTTAACATTATGATTGCAGCTTTGTTGAAATATGATGACTATTTCATTAAACAATGTCAAGGAAGGAAGGTTAAGAATGCAATAGGATTTCAAATTTAGCTATTTGAAAAGAACCAGAATATTGTTAATGACTGTTGAAAAAGATCCCCAAAAAAAGATTCTAGCGACATTTAGTTGTTTGATTGTTTTATGGTGAAATATTTGCACTCATGAGATCAACGGTTTATAATGAGTTTCAAAATCTCAAGGATTATCCATTTCAGAAATGGGAAACAAATCTACTAACTGTTGACCTGAAGATTAGACTATGATGACAAAAAGCCAATATCTCAGCTTGGTAGTTTCAGAAGTAAATGCTAAAATTATACTGCAACAGATAGTATAGAAAATCTTAGTTTCTTACAAGTTTGATTGTTCCTGGTCATAATAGCCTGCCTGGTTTCCTAACTCTCATGGAAGAGTTGTTCTCATGATTGGAAGGTAAAAAATTTAAATTTTTCCCAATTAAAGATCACTCGTGCTCATTAATAGCGGCTAGTGTACGTAAAATATTTCAAGACAGCAATATACTCCATGTGAAATGATATTTCTTGGGACATCAAGACGATAAGTCTTGATGGACATCAAGTATAAGTTTGGGGTACGTCTGCTTGTTTCCGGCTATTAAATTACGAGATATCGCTTTCAGGGCTACGATGACACACCCACAGGTTGCGTCACTGTAAAAAGGTTCCATCTTTTCAGCTACTTGTGTTATTGAAAGAGAAAATCTTGGTACCTGGGCATTAGAAACAAGAGCAATTTGATTAGATTAAGACAAATATCGATTTAATGCAATATTGCAATCAATTAATGAGTGCTCAGCTATGGAAAGTTTACTTGTAAATCAAATTTTATAAATCCTTGAATACTTATGTTATTAACCAAACAATTGGTTTTGATTTCTAAATGACACGATGATTTAATGGACTTCTTTAGAATGATTGAAATAAGAAAAACTATTGGAGCCATGGTAGCCTAAGGGTTATGGCTTTGGCTTTCCTTCGAAGGATGGAGTTCGTTTTCAAATGCAACATGAGATCCACCGAGTACATGCGATGTACGCGTTTGTTAAATCTGTGGAATTGAAAGTCTTGTGGTCGGTTGATAAGCATTTACGGGTGTAATAGTCTAGAGATAATTTCCTCCTCTTTCAGATCAGTGTCAAAATTGAGTGCCTGAAATGCCATATATCAAAGGAGTCTTAGAGATAAAGATGTACTTTCACCGTCGTGATGATCTGGTTAACTGAAAGATGCATCTTTTTTACTTAAATTCGCATAGCCAAATACTTAAATTCGCATAGCCAATTTTTTACTTAAATTCGCATAGCACCAAAGGTGCTTTATCCAAGTGTCTCAGCAACAACAATAAAGCTATTAGATACAGATAAAATCCTTAAAAAGAAATTTTTTGCTTTCAGCTGAAACTATGGACCACTTTCACTAGTCAATGAAGCTACTGATTACTGTAGATAACACATCTACTGCAAACTTTTCTTCCTAATTCACGAAAAACTCATGGCTCAGACTTCTAAGATATGAATTTTGAGAAATGGTAATATTTCGGATACTAAATAGCTCATTATGTAATTCCTCATTCTTAAATATGCGTTACAAAAGAAGGATTTCTGAAGCAAAATACAAATTTTCATACAAAAATGGTTTTCCTTCAGTCAAAATAATCTGAGGGCATTTAAGAACATATTGGAATATTCGATAAACATTGCTTTGCTATCTCAAGATGTTGAATAGTTTACTTTTTTACTTTTTACTTTTTTGCATAACAAATATTTCAATATATATATATATATATATATATATATAATATATATATATATATATATATATATATATATATATATATATATATATATATATATATATATATATATATATATATATATATATATATATATATATATATATATGTATATATATATATATATATATATATATATATAAATATATATATATATATATATATATATATATATATATATATATATAATATATATGTGTGGGTGTGTTGGTTGTGGGTGTGTCTGCGTGTGAGTGTGTTACTTGAAAGCTTACGACTTGTGATCTAGGGATTGAAACGAATTCTACTGTTGATTTAATCGTCAACAACATCTAATTAATAAAACAAAATTGCTGTATCATGCAATGGGATTTATTGTCTTTAAGAATTGCAAGTTGCCGAATGGTTAGCATTCAAAGCTTGATTTCAAAAGCTTGTGGGTTCGATCATAAATTCTGATGCTTGTAGGGATTTGGAACCCTCATATAGCTATCGTTCATGTAGCTATCGTAAACAAAAATTGACCTTTAAGTGATAAACACGAGTTCTAGTATTTTTAAATTTCTATTCCATGCACCCTAAACTACCATATAAATTATGCTGCTTATTTTATAAAAAAGATATTAAATTTAGGTAAAAATAGATGTTTTTTCCTTTCCCCATCAATTTGAAATTTTTTCTGTGGATATGTTATCAATTTATTTAGAAAAATATAAAGTTTAATGTTATAAGAAATTATTTTGAAAAGTTTTTTTACAAGAAAAGTAATTTTATTTAAAAATTACCAATGAAACTGTGTAGTATATTATCCTTACTTATCTTTCTTTCCTCATTCATTGCTTACTTGTAAGTATAGATAAATAATTAACATAAGAATTTTGTGAGTCAAAATATTGGAAAGAGTTACTAAGTTTTTTTCTTAAAATAAAATTAGAAAAAATACAATTAATTGTATTATCAGAGATTGACCAAATTTCAAAAAATATTTTACTAAATATTTTCTAGATCTATCTTCCTTTATACACAAAACACATGGTTAATTACATGAACCACTAAACGTGACATAAAGAAAAAATATTTTTAGGTATATTGAATAAATAATTTTAGAATTATATATATCTATATCTATATATCTATCTATCTATCTATCTATCTATATATATATATATATATATATATATATATATATATATATATATATATAATACTGCTTCCTTCCACTCAAGACTTGTTTAATGTCCCCTTCTCAAGAATCTAACATTGACAAAAGATTTTTGAAGTTTAAAGTATTGATAAATTATTAAGAAACTAAACTAAACCTGTGGCAAGACAACCCATATGTAGGGAAAAGCCACACTGCCTATATCTTTTTCTTGTCTGAGAACCCCAGAATGCAAAGCATATGCACCGGTTAGGTCGTCAGACTAAAGCGAGATTCCCAGTGTTTAATTTCCGAGAATGATTGGTACTTAGTTTATCAACCCACTGAAAGGTTGAAAATTTTAGTCAGTCTTACACAACTGAGGATTGAATATTGGACATAGCCTCGGGAACTGAAAACGCTTCATCAATAAATTGTTAGCTGCGTTGTTGCTACTTTTGAGACTTGGACAAGCCAAGCTCACTATGTTGTTGGCTCTGCGAATTTAAATCAGTAGGGTGCGTCAATATTTTTACCAGAGCATCACAAAGACGAAAGTACGACTTTGCTATAAATTCCTCCAATAGCAGACACCATCAGAGTATATATTCCCTTAATTTTGACCATGATTTCAATGGAGGAAAATATTATCCAGACTATTAAAATAATAGTAATTGCTCAACGACCAGCAATAAGACTTTCCACACATTTAATGAGCAAGTATATCGCATATACTTAGAGAGATTTTGGCGGCATTGGGAATCGAATCCAGATCTTTCGGAAATAAAGCCGATTTCCTAACCACTAGGTTAACATGAACCGATATTTGGTAGAGCCCAACTCAGGGCTTATTACAGGGAAACATGCTGGTGCAGCCACAACGGCCCAGTTATTAGTTATTATTAATTTAAATGTTTGATCACGCATCAATGAATTACAATCAAAATTTCTATAAAATCCCAATCAGTTGTCAAAAATATGGATCAACCTAAAACAAGCTCTCTTATACTATTTTATAATAATTCTTGTGAATTATTTTATTATATTGTTTTATATTACTTACTTAGTATTAGTGAGATCAGTCTCATTAGATTACAATTAGTTACTAACAGCGTATGAATGAACACTTCATTTTCTCCTTTTTTTTTTTCATAAAAGTTAGGTTTTAGATTAGCAAATTTTCTTTTGTATATACTTTATAAACTAAACTGGATTTTATGTTTCAAATTTAAATTTAAAATTAATTTTCATATTGATATAATTTTATACTTATATAGTTATGATTTAATTGCACATGTTAAAATGAAACATAGACTATCAAAATGGGATTGTTTCCATTATTTGACTACTAGTGTTTTCACCTTTCAGTACTATTGAGGGTATGTGGTATAACATTAACATAGTGGGGAATCCAGTGTATATGTCCAAGTGATCCCGAAATTGAGTGTTCAAAACATAGAAGCAGGCACCAAGTAGAAGTAACCCGAATACATACCGTGGCACCACCAGTAGTATCACTTCATTTGGAGGACAGCAGAATCAGGACACATTTTGCGTGCCCAGGTTGAAATTACAGAATACGATGGATATTTAATTGGGTTGGGATTCAATCTCACTACCTTCCAATGGGTCACGACGACCTGGTTGGTTAGGATGTCGTTCTCTTTATCGGATGGTAGTGCATTCGAATCCCGATTTGCCCGAAGATCCGTCGTGTTCACTAAAGGTGGTTGGGGACACTTTTAATATGTTTTGGTACCAATGTCCTCCAAGTGAAACAATAACTCAGGAGGTTGCATGCTAAGTATTGGGGGTCACTGCTTCAAAATCACGAAGACTCTGCTCGGCTGCTTCTATCTAACTGGTACAGTTGGACTCAAGGCTAGTACATGGAAATATGCAGGTGCAACAAAAGCTACCTTCCACTAATGATAGCAATGCTTTAATGAATCGTCACCGCTGCCTAAGTATAAATATGAGCATATATTCAGATTAATTTCTAATTACAATTTTCGAGTCTTATGCTAGTAAAGAAAAGTTTATTCTAAGAAATAATTTTGCTCGTGAAAAATATGTAAAATATATACTGCGAAAAATTAGTCAAAATTATAACTAAGAATGGAATTCATGACTGTGTATTTTTCTTACTGTCAGAGACTTTTTTTAAGAGAATATTTTTTATAATAAATGATTTCCTTAAAATCATTATTTAAAAATAAAACATTCATTTAAAATGACTTGTCAGCACATATTCATGAAAATTTCTCATGAAATATCAAAATATTTATCAGATTTCTTGTCATAGATGAAAATGAAATTTGTGTCAATGCTAATGGTATAAAAGCTGATCTCCCAAAATTATTCTGTCTCATTTGCAAGCAAGTAACTTCAAAGGTGAGTTGTTTCATATTTGGTTTCTCTCTCATAAATTATTTGTTATAAAATTAAATTTCTAATTGATGAATGTAAATAATAATAGTACCATATTCAACTTTAGTAGCAATCTTGGCTAATTAATTGTGTCATATTTCAATGATTTTTTCTGCCTGATTGTTTCATAATGGCAAAGGAATATGTTACAAAATAGCAATAAAAAACATTTTATTCTCTATAAAATATTTGACAGTTTTTAAAGATCATAATGTATTGTATGTAATAAACAATGAAAATATGTTAAAAAATTAAAATTCTACTAAGAAATTAATAGTTTTATGTAAAATACTTATAAATTGTTATTTCACACAAATGGTACTTAATGCCAACATTGTTTAGTTTAAATTTAATCCGTAATAAAGGCTCACTTTTATTAAATAATTTTTTATAAAGGATTGAATCGTGTATAAAAATCAACAGAATATTCCTCAACAGATTTAAAATATTTGTAAATAGCAGAATTTCTCTGCTAATGAGACTAAAAACTTTTTCATTTCCTTTTTTTTTGTTATTAATAAATTAGAATAACTGATTTTGCAAACAATAAATCTGAAATGTAAATTATAAGATTTGATCCTATAAATTATCATATTTTATGTATACATTTATCATATTACGAAATAACGAAAATGTGTTCAATTTATCATGGCTCTTAATGGTAAAGTTTGCTCTATTAAAGATAATGAATTCCGAATTTGGTCCCAGAAACTTGGTAAATGGGGCTCGAATGTTACACTTTTACACGGTACAAAAGGGTCAATATAGTGATACTTAAGAATTTCCCGCTTTATCGACGCTTTTGAGGGCTAATTGAACCGAAATTTATAGTTTGAAATGGACTCTAAACCACTATAAGCATCCATTCCTTAAGTGAGAATTGGAAACACGAATTTTATAGCGGAAAGCTAAAGCACATAGTACTCAGCTGTTAGGTTGGTTAGAAATATTTACGGGCTTCCTCTCTTGGCGAATGTGTGTGTGTGTGTGGCGAGTACCCAAAAAATGTATATTAGAAAAAATACAATTACAGTATATTAACCAAAAACTGTTGTAAATATTTTTAAAAGAATCTCGTTTTATATTGGAAAAAGATTTTTTATAACAGTAGGTTGCATTGAAACATTTCAAAGGAGGAAACTCGGAAAAATTGTAAACATTTTTATGTTTAAATGTTTCGAACAACAATGAGCAAAATTCAGCAGAAATCTCTCATTATATAACAATGACAAGGATCGCATCTCACATTTCGCATTCTGAAAACTGCATGCAATACGCATTGCAAATTTGTTTCCACTGTGAACAGCTATCGGAATGAATGTTTGGGACATTTCTAATTTACATATGTGAAACTCGTCAGTACACAGGAAGAGTTCTCTCTATGGATGATAATACGCTACGGCTTTTAAAATTTCCAAGCAGCCTTCCAAATTTATCATATTATGTTAAATACTTTAATTTAAAACAAAACTATTAGCTATTGATTTCGATTACAATAATTGTATTGCTAGACATTATATAATGTTCCAAAATTTAGTATTGTATCATATTCCACGAATTATGTTTATTAAATTAGTTTATAAAAGGTAGAAAATTTCAAAATTAATTTCATAGACTGGGGAGTGCAACGAAATCACTCGTGATTAGAAAGTTTCTGTTAACTCCTCTGGATGGTGAAAAGAAATATTGTAAGCACTTCCACATAAATATGAAATGCAAGTAAAATTATTAAACCTATTATTAGTTTTAAACTATATTAAAATGTGAAAGTATATTAATTTAACGCAATGGGAATGTCACAAATTTACAAGAGATTATAATTCAAATTAAATTATTAATAATTTCCATGTCATGAAACTTATTCGTGAGTACTGAATATATTAGGGGAGTAAAATTGAAAGATAATTCCTTTAGGTTTTGTTACAATATTCATCATGATAAGTTCAGTAAAGTTTATGCCGAGCTAGCAGCCGATTCATAGTAAAGTGTTCATAGTAAAGTTTCATAGTAAAGTGTATGCCGAGCTAGCAGCCGAATGGTTACCGCTCTTGCTTTTGGTTCAACAGTTCCTTGATTCGAATCCCACCTTTGGGCATGGATGTTTGTAGTGATTCAGAATCCATTTTAAACCTAGGTCTCCGTCTAATTAGCCCTCGTGTGCAAAAAGATGACCATTGAGTACAAAACATCAACCATTGTAAACTATTAGTGCATATTTGCAGTTGCTTTTATTATTATTATTATTTTTGCATCCACATTATGATTGCTTTCCTGAAAGTGATATTTTTACTTGATAAAAATGTAAAAAAACTATCACATGATTAGAAGAAGGTGTGATCATTATTAAATATCTAAAGACTTATTAATAGAATACTTTTTTTCCCTAACTTTCGTTTAAAAATGAACAGTTTTCACTTAGATAAGATATTAATGTAAAAAATACAGCGCTTCTCATAAAATATATTTAAAAAAATTTTTGAAGTCTTTACTTTAAAATCATAAGTATTAAAATAATTGAAAAGATTTTCAATATATTTCACTGAAATAATATTTATTATTATTATTAGCAAAAGTAACATTCGAGAAAAAAGGAAATGAAAACTATTTTTGTGCTCTTTAGTTTTATCATTAGAATTTATTTAGCATTTAATTTAAAAAAGTGTTATATGCACAAAGAAAATTGTAAATTGTTTAGTAATGCTTAACAGTGTTAGTTAAAGCAATGGTTTGTTTTGAACAATAAATATTTTGAGGAAAATGTTGCGGTAAAAATTGTGGTGTCGTGATAGAAAATCAATTACTTAACAATTTAAAATTTCCTTCCTGAATTTGATTGAAAAATAAAAGAAATTAGAGAAAAATAATGTAGATTACTGCTCCCCATTTTATTATTTCTTAATTTTTTAATAATATCTTGCATTAAGTTTAAAAATAGAAAGTAAGTAAAGTTAACAAAAATGTATGAATTTTAAATGTTTCAAAAGCTTTAAAGCGGAAAAAAAGTTAATTCCATATTTATGTGTTTTATATTTATATTAAATTTTAGATGCAAGCCCATCATCTCTTGGTAGCTTTGGCTGTACTTTGCGCTCTTGTTCCTGACAGGGCTGAAGCTCATTGGAGGAGAGATGCCAGTCAAGGATCGGATGATGAGGCGGCTCTTGTATTTGGAGTGAGGTTGAAATCAGAGATGTACCAACAAATTTTGTCTGCCTCAGAAAGCATACTGGATGATTGGTCAAGCATTTTGCATAAATTTCAGAAGTAGACAAATGAGCAAAAAGCACCTGATTGTCGTAGATGATGTTTTTCTTGATTGTTAGCTGAAATATTCCTTCTTTAATAAAATTTATGTGCAAAATAATTTTATATTCTTGAATTTAACAACATAACACTATGAAACACTTTTAAAACGTTAACTCAGGGTCAAAATTTTAAAAAATACATTCACAAATTAATTAAAAATTATTTCAAACCTAAGTAAAAGTTCTTTTAATATTTTGAATATATTAATAACGTAGAAATAATTGCATTCAACGAGTTATTTTTACAAATATGCTACACTAGTCAAAGCTTCATCTAGAAAAAGAAGCAGAAAAATTACAAAATTGAGTCCAAAAGTGTTAAACTTTTTACCTTGTTATCTTTTTCTAGTGCAATTATTGATATACATATATATCAAATATATATATATTATATATATTAGAGGGTCAAATTTCCCTCTCAAAAGCAGAAAAGCATCAAGAATCTATCATGATTTTACCGTATGCAAATTTCCACCAGGAAGAACTTCGCTTTAATTGGTTAGAGGAGGAAGCTAATCAGAGAAGACTGTTCTTTAAAAACGCAATCAATACGTTTGGTCTGACAGCAATGTCAACTGTACAACCCCTCATATACATCAGCAGAAATTTTTCCGTGAACATTTGGGTAGGTATCCTTGGTGATTACCGGGTAGGCACTTATATCATGCCAGTCCGTTTGACCACAGCAACATATCGTATCATTTTCGAACAAGTACTTCTCAGTTTATTGCAGGATGTTCCATTCCCTATTGTGAGAGACTTCTGATTAATTCACGATGGAGCACATTTTTCCATTACAGTCATGGTCTGTAATTTTTTGAATGCCACATATCCGGCTCAATGGATTGGACGTAACGGACATGTGGCTTGGGCTTTTCGCTCACTGGATATTAACCCACAGGATATTCTCTTCTGGGTTCACATGAAATCTTTAGTGAACTAAGCGCCTGTGGATTCAACTGAAGATCACGTGGCTAGAATCATTGTTACCCGGGACAAAATTAATATGGATCCAGGAATCTTGGAGAACGTGCACTAGTCGCTCCTTCGCTGGTGTCAACTGTGCAACGACACACATGGGCGGCATTTTGAGCATTTGCTGTTAGGTTTTCCTTAAACAATAACGATTGTTGTAACTTTTGGTATTAGTCATTCGCTTGTAAGTGTTGGGCAAGCACTGCCGGTTAGAAATTCCTCTTATCTGTCCCTCAGAATGGAAAGCGACCCTATGTTCCTATACATTTATTGCTCGTAAGGATGGGTACTATCACCCCTCTTAATTTGTAAAAACAATTTAGAATCACCCTATATATATATATATATATATATATATATATATATATATATATATATATATATAAAAAGTACTTTTGATATAATTTATAATTATCTGTGTATTCTTAAATAACAATAATAATATTTAAAAATTATAAATTCTTGTGAATTTACTTAAACTGCAAGTTAATGAATAATGATAACTTAGTTTAAAAATGAATAACTATTGAGAAATGACTCCGGAAGTTATTCATTAATTCGACATTGTTCTGCTGTTATAGCTGACAATTCTTTGTAATTTAGCCATTGGTTCAATATAGAAAGTAGTTAATTTGAAAATAGCTAATCCCTGGTTATTTTTCTAATGTCCTATGTTACAGGTGATGTATATAATAAAAAGTTTTTTTTATATTTTTGCTGCTTAGAATATTGAGCATGAACATGGCTTACATCTTATGGATGTGCAGTGAAATCCTGAGCTCATAACCAACATCAAAATTTGCTGCAGAACTTAAAAATAAACTCTAATATCTTTTGTGAAGCTTTCCGTAGTGAACTGCTTTGCACATTAGAAAATAGATTCAAACTAAATCCTTTGACAGGTATTGTAGGGTAAAATGTTTGGATTCTAAGAACCCAGTGTTAGTGTTTTAGCTGTGTTGAAGAAAATATGTGGTAAATGTGAGGGTTATTATTTATTAACAGCGGTGTTTGATTGGAAAATATCATATCTACCAATGATTATGCTCTTAAGACTTAGAATAATATCTTTCAATAAAATGCAGTGGTGCTTCTAGACATTTTAGTAAAAATTCTTGCTTGTAATGTGATTTTAAGTATGTGGTGTAATATGTAGACAGGACATACAATTAATTATTTATATCCTACTTGATTTTCGTTTCTATTTGTCTCTTTGTCAGGAGATTTGGAAGTCTTCCTAGGAGATCTATCACTATTCATCGAAATGGGGCTTAGACTAAAAGTATGAGAGTCATTTCTAGGATTCAATAACAGTATATAAAAGCACTTTCATCATTATATTAAAGCAATTGTAATTGATGGAGACTAAAACAAATACACTTACTTTTTGTGACATGTCATGCTTTTGCTTACACATTACAGACATTTCTATCTCACTCAGAAAATGTTTATAAAAGAGGGGAAAGCAATTCTTCAGCCGATGTGTAAACTCTTTTTCTTTTTTTTAGATCTCTGTGATTATGTACTTCGGAGATTTTCATTATAATACGATTAAAAAATGTCCCGGAATAGTTAAGTCAAACTGGGCCTTTGACTCCTTGTAGTGGACTGCCTATCGACTGCCGGGACGTTTATAACGTTTTAACATCCACCGTGTAAATTGCCTTCCTAGAGAAGTGTTCATAAGCAGTAACGTAGCAACTCAATTGATCATTAATCAAAAATAGTTTGCCTCTAAATAAGCATGCTATTTACTTTTTAAATTTTTAACTATCTAGTGCAGCATAATAATCAATATTGTTAACGACTTATTTATTTTTAATAACTTATTATTATTCTTACGTATTTCTTTATCTTAAATCAAATTAATCAATAATTAGCAACAATTCCTTTTATTTATCTTGATTCTTTCCTGAAAATGCAAATATATGTCTCAAGGCATTCTCAATAAAGGCCAAAGGAAATTTTCTATACTTAAAAAAATGACTAAGTGATTTCTTAATAGGAATGAGCGAGAATTAAACTTATCATTTTTTCCAAGACTCATCTTATTCTTAATAATATTTATTTAGTATAGCATTAATAGTTTGAACAGAAATAAATTTAAATAAATCATTAAATCCATCATAGTTGATTTTCAATCGTAATATAATTAATATTCATGACTTGTCATTAATTGTTTTTAGTTCATTATTTTTTTTCATGTTATTAGTTATTTTAACTTCATTAATTAACATATATATGTTATTAAATAATATGAGAAACAATTTTATGTCCTATAACATAGACATTTAGGAATGTTAAAATCAAATTTAAATTAATCATTCAAACTAAATGGCTAATCCTTTACTTAAGAGATTACTTAGATTTTTTTCTTAATAGCTTATTTTTTTTATTTTCATTTCACATTAGACAGATACAAGTTAAATTTCATAACACTGATACAAATTTAGAAAAGTAATATCATTTGTCTGTATAAATTTTTAGCAATTAATGTAATAACTGTATCCAAATAATTTAATATTTTATTATGGATGTTCCTTTTATTCTTAATTAATATTACATATGGTATATTAATATCCATGTTCATGTCATTCAGAAATGCATTTATATTTTATTAAAAAAGAATAAAATTAGCTTGCATTTTTATTGACTGGCACCAAAGGTAACAAACATGTATAATTTCATATTTTCTTTTTTAATGAAAAGTTGTATAAAGAATACAAATTTTTTCATTTGTAATAGTAATTAATATAAGAAAATAATATAACACAAGTAAATAGCACAGAATATTTAATTTTTATTCATGTTGAAACAGGTATCTTATTTTACAGAGTTTACATGAAACAAATTGTCTAAAATATTTAAAGCTTGCACTATTTATTTGATGTTGAATAAAACAAAAATGTTAAGAAAATAACTCATTTTAATGAAGATTTAGGTAAATCTGATAAATAGGAATATTCAATGGTTTATTTTCTTCAATTTTATGTAACTTTTATATCAGACTCACAATCCAGGCAAAGGATTCTCTCGTAACATCGAAAGGAAAAGAAATTATAGCTGAACCCATGTTCATTAACTCCTTTGGGAACACCGTTATGTCCTGGTATGCCTTTCTGAGATCAGTGAAAGATTTATAAATGTCTTTAGCTATTCGGATGAATTTAGCGATTTCGTCTACTTCCCCTGAGGCTGTCAGAGAGTTAGGAAGAGCTTGTGATGACATAAGAAATACTACCAATAAAATAGCCAAGGTAGATAGAAATCTTGAAGGCAACATCTGAAATATTTAGGAAAAATTATACTACATAGAAAAAAATAAACTTTATGATATGAAATTAAGTCATTCCTAAGAGAAAAATATTATTTTAATTCAATATGCATGTAAAATGTTTTACAAATTTAAACATTTCATTTTAAATTTCAGTGAAAGAAATATATTCGAGAATATCAGTTGCACCAATCAATCTGTTCACAGTGCTACCTTTAAGAAGCTGGCTAAATCTATTTTATTATTATAGCTCATTATAATAAAGGGGAAATTATTTACAAAGAAGTGCATTGGATTTTGTCAAGTATTCATAAAAACAAATAATATCAAATAAAATAAGTAAACTTAACATTAGAAATCTTGACTGCAACTCACCAAAATAAGTATTCATTGCAGATAAAAATATTGATAAGATATTTCAAACTTTGATAATTCATTTATAAATGGGGTCAACAACCTGAAAAGTACTTAAATGAGGAAATTAGAAAAGGGCGAGAGAAAATATTATTTTTTTTAAGTTTCTCAGTCTCCTAAATAATTACAATTGAATTAATTCCAATGAATTTAGTTTATGTTATGAGAGAACTTGTGCTTTAAATAATGTATCTAAATCATGATAATTTTAAATTCATTGAATATTTTTACAAATCAGTTTTAAATTTTAAGACACTATTTTTAGTTGTGTTGCATAAAACATGGTCAAATTTGCAAAAAAAAAAAAAAAAGTAGACATTTACAAGAAACTAATTTTTTTGCTTCCACGGTTTCATGTAAAAAACGGCCTTTATGTAGCATTTTCTAAAGTGTTTTTCATTGTTTCTTAGTTTACATTTATTTTCCCATGACATTTTTCTCCTTAATATATTTTATTTTGTCTGAAACTCTTATATACATGTGTACATTGCTGTGTGTTTACTTTAAAAATTATTTATTCATCATAACAAAACTTTTTAATTCATTTGACAACCATTCAAGGATTTTTAAAGTTTGATGTTAAAATTATTGTTTTAGTTTCCTAATTTTTGCACAGATTGATAGAATTTTAGGAAATTCCAATTTCAAGGACAACATTTCACATTAATATAAACTAAACAAAAATTCAGATTATAATGAATTCTACCGAGTGATACATTAATTTCAGTAGCATGATTATATGCTTCAAATATATATAATAAAAAAGTTTAAATCTAAATGAAATCTCAGATTATGAGCAATTTTACTCAGTAATACAGTTATTAATAGTATATTAGCTTCAAATATCTATAATAAAATGTCATTTTCATTGATGTAAATTATTCTCAATATCATAACATTTTGTTAATGGTGCTGAAACTGATTCATAATAACTGGCTTTATTTTTATCATATTTAAAAAAAGGTTGTATATTTATAAATACGGGGAATTATGTATATGAAACTAAATAAATTTGTGTAATGAAATTTGAAATTCTTTAATAGATATGTCTTTAGTTTAGATTAATTTATCATTACTTATATAATATTTTAAATAGTCAATAAGCATTGTATATAATATTCGTAGAAATAAAAGAGTAGAGCAATGCATATATATATATATATATATATATATATATAAGTTTTATTTAAAAATTTGTGAGTTAATCTGTAAAGAAATTACTATGCTCTTATTAAATTTCAGATTCTATATCGAGAAATGTTTTCATTGAATTTAAAGAGGCACCAAGATAATATCATTGAATTCAAAAATAATGCATTTGTTTATGATTACTTTTATTTATTGTGTATGCGTGTTACTTTTATTAGTATACGTAAAAATATTATCTGTCTTAAAATACAATAAAAATGATTAAACAAATGATGTATCAAGGAATAATGATTTTCAAATAAAGTTGAAATAGAAAACTTTGATAAAATATTTCATAATATTTCAAAGTGATTTCAAAAAAGAAAGGAAAGTTTATTTGGCATTTTACTTACATGTGCATACTGGGTTATTATTCTAAAATTTTTATTTAAAAAGAATATTTTAATATACAGAAAATTAATAAAAACAATTCACTTTATTCTTACAAAAGTTACAGTTAAAACTTTAAATTGGTTATATCGATCGATCTTGTTTAATGTGTGGTATCGCTTTTCATATATTTATCCTCGGATTAATATCAACTGTTAAAAATTTATATAATCTGTAAATTGTTATTCTAGACAACATATTATTAAAATCACGACAAATTTTAAATATAAATCAAATGTAGTACTTACTTTCAAGTAAATATTATGTAGATTAATTTTAATATAAATTTTGATTTGAGAGGACTGTAATGTAAACCTTTGCTTCACTGAAACATTTATGAATTTCTAGAAATATTACACTTCAATTTTTAATTTAATGATACCAAAAGTATCCGAGCATGATATTGTATTTTTTCTGGAATGTGAAGTATTTTGTAATTTGCGTAAATGCGTCACTATTTGAAAGAATAGTTTTCAATAATTCCAGAGAAAAACGTGGCAGTGCGTTTTCTAGAGTTGCCAATCATTTCATTTAAATGCGTAGAAGTTCAAGGTAAAAAAATATGATAAAGCAAAATTAATCGCATTTTTTTGTTTTGACGTTTGCAGTATTAAAATGCGGTCCACTCATGATGTCATTAAAATTTATGCTGTCATCTTTTATTCCATTTATATTAATTAAAATTAATAATGAAATTCCAGAATGATGCATAATATTTTGGCCAAAATAATTTATCTTCGTACTGCATTAAGAAAATATTTCAGAAACTTGGAACAGAAATTTCGCATGTTTCTTCCAAAAAAAAAAAAAAAAAAATACTCCATATACTTATTGTAAATTAAAAAAATGTTTTAAGACCAAAATTTTAAAGCTTATATAACTTTACAAAATAAAATCACAGTCAAAGTAACATCAAGGGAAAATATTAAATTCTGTCAGATGTATTTAAGGGAAAATTTCTGAAGTGTACACTGCGGGCTATTGAAATTGCGAAAATAAGTGTTAAAGTTAATGGTACAGTTTTATTCATAATACTAGAGAAATATAAGCTTTCCACATTATTAATGATTAAGTTATTAAGATTTAGTAAAGATGTCACATGTTTGGCTCAAAAGACAATGATGAATGGAACAATATTACAAAGCTTGTGTACATCTACCATTTTATTTTATGTACCTTTTTGTGACTTGTTTGGAAACAAAATTTCAATATCTTTACTACGATATCGTTCTTCTACATCTTGACATGACAGTGAGCACTCATACATTATCGCACAATGGACTGGATTGTCTTTTTACGCCCTCTATACATAAAGATGTCATGGCCAACAAGTTGAAAGATCTTTTTATACAAGGTGTAGTTGTGTTATCTGCTTAGACCCTTATTGTCTTACACATTAACCAAATTCTTACCAAGTCCATGTTACGTGGCTAACATATTGGCAAATCTGATCATTAGAGAATTAGCTTAAAATGGGCATGTTTTGATATCGATATTCCTCTTTGATTTATTATTATCCCCTTCATTTGACAATTACAAGTTTCAATAAAGTAAGCGATTTGGTGCATAAAAATCCAGTTTGCGTAAATAATGATTGTATAACGATTGAATATCTATATATATTTGGTAAGGTTTATAAATGCTTTCAGTTTCTTCCTATTGGTTTATTTTTCCTTTTATATTTAATATTTCAATGGGATAAATAAAACTACAACTGAATAAATGTAATTTTTTTAAAAAAGTAATAATTATATTAATGTAAGTTTCAAAATACTACCACAGAAGTATTCAGCTGGATAGTGAAATATGAACTGATTAGAGATTATGAATATCATACTCAAATCATCTTGTTGTGTTCTTAGATTATAATCTGATCTAAAAAAAGAATCGTGTAAGAAAATATTTATGCATTTACAATTACTGTTTTAAAAATATTTTTTCTAATCCATCTAAAAATATTATAAATATATGATTGGACATTTATTTCATGAGAATGTCATGTCAATGTGTGTAATTTTGTGTTTTATCTGATATAAATTAATGTAATTTTTTATTTTCTTAGCAAATTTGGTTGTTGAATTTTTACATCACTTTCAAATTTAACTATAAAAGATTTTTGCTTTGATTCGAAGAATACAATTTAAGAATTAATTTATATATATTACTCACTAATATAACTGTTTTCAGCGTAAATTCATAAACATTGACACTATTCTTAGAAATATTTCTACAATATTTTATGATTAAAAATCTCGTTTAAAGTTTGGATGAAAAATAATATTATTTAAGGCAAAGGTTGTTAAAAATTATCTTCATGACAAATAATGAAATAATCTTCTTAACATACTATCATAATTAAAAGGTTTTAAAATATAGAAAATTTGTATTATATTGCTAATTTTATCTTGATAAGACATTGTAGATTTTATGAAATAGACAAATAGACAAAGGCATTCTCAAATATTAAACCCAAAATTGTTTTACAAATTATCTGTTGGCTTATGGTGCCTAATAATAATATCATGGTGCCTAATAATCACATGATTTTTTTATTTAAAATATTAAATACTAGATATTATTGATTATTAAATACAATATTTTTGATAAAGGATGAATTTTAAATCATATTAGAGAAAACCTGCATAATATCACATATTTAGGATATTTATTGTAAATAAATCTTTCGGTTCAAAATTCAGGTTCAACCGAAAAAATTATTCAATGTATATTTTACTTAACAATTTATTTATTAAGAACTGTGGCTTTAGAATTTTTGAAAACAATTAAACTTCATAAGTTTTAAAATTTAATTAGAATATAAACGTAAACTGTAAGATAGTATTGTGTACTTACTTTATTTATATGACACGATACAATTTTCTTCTCATTATGCTTGTGGGTATTTAAAAAACGGAATAAATAAAAATTGTTTTATTAAAGTAAAATTAATAAGATAAGTAAGCTTAGTATAAATGGGATTAATAAGAGTAATAATTTATTTCTTCTTATTAAGAAAAATACCTTAAAAATTTTGAATCTGTAAATTTAAATTGGGATAAGTAGATAATAAGCAGCTTATTGCGTAATGTAAACGTTATTTAACAATTTTTTAAAATTTATCTCACAATGTGGTTTGTGTAATATTTATGTATTACCTTTACTTATCTACGTAGTATCAACTATGCAAAAATGATGCATTTTTATTTTATCACTGTAGTTATTAAATTTCCTTGTACATAAAATTTAATTTCTTATTTATGATTATACGTGAGTTGTTTTTGATATTTCAGATATTTTTTCAATCTTTAAAAAAATGTATGCAAATCAGTCAAAATAAGCGCATGCGTGCGTATCTCTAAATGCTAAATTAAAATTTTGGCTACATTTTTATTTAGCCGATAGTGTTAACAAAAATGTTTAATATAAAATAGCGAAATAGCTAAATTGTAAAATTGAAAAAATTACTGGATTTTGTTACTATCAAATAAAAATTAATTAATCAATACTGAGTGCTGAAAATATACTGGATCATGATCATCATGTTTCGATATCTTACATTGAAGTTTGAATTGTACAATGATTGATTCTCATTATTTGCTGTAATTAATATATCTTGTTGAATTATTTAAAATATTTTTAAAACATTAATCAGCAGCTATAATTATTTTTTGAAAACAACGCTATATAATTAATGAATAAATTTTTCCTCATATACATCTTTTATAAAATTTAGCTATTATATATAAAATTTTAGAATTAATATAGAAATTAAAATGATTCCTCAATAATATTAAAATTCCTTTAATAATCTTATTAATAATATATTACTATATTTTTTTATATTTTGTATGATAAAACATTTGTGCAATATGTTTTATAATATAAAATTAATTTAGTATTATAAAACATATTACACATGGTAATTTCAACATAACGTATTCAAATGATTGCAAAATTATAGAAATTTCTTTTAAAAATAATTTGAATTACATTTTTCTCATTAAAACAAGAATTACTTTTGGTTTAAATGTTTCTGAATTTATTTTAGTCTTAAATTTATGCTATAATTTTTGTTCTTCGTTATAATGTTATAAAAAGTGATACATATTAAGCATAATTAATATATTAAATAAGTATTACCTTCTGAATTATTGTTTTAAGCTAACGTAAGTCTAATGATAAAGTATTTTCATTTAATAAAATGCTATTTGTTAATTGTATATTTTTATTAAATTGTGACTGCCCAAGACTTACGCAGACTTGTCTAGCTAGGTCTGGCCATAGAAAGAGTTTCCTGTTCAATGGAAATGAGAGGACTCGTTTCTAACCGCTGTATTGTGAGAGATCTATTCTTCCTCTCATATCTTAGACTGTATTAGTTTCGCCATGAGGCAAATGTTTAATGAAGGGGGGGATGTTTTTGATTTACTTGTGCGACATGCTCCTTTGGACTTGGTTTATTTTATCTATGCCAAAGCGGATAAGCAACAACAGCAACACAAGCAACATATTAAATTATGAAAATTTTATTTCCGTAATATCTTTTTTGTTTGTGATAAATCTTAATAAAGAGTTTTGCAATTCATAGAAATGCATTTACAAATAAAAGTACACAAGAAAAGTAATTATGGAGTACATACGTTTATTGCAAAAAAAAAAACTTGAGATGATGATTTATTATAGCTGTATCTATAACATTAAATCTGACGTTGTAAATACAAAAATAATAGGAATTAGGTATTTAGAAAGCATTCCTTAAAATGCTAACAACCAATGAGAAAATTGTCAGAGGTGAAAATAACGCGCTTATGAGCAGCTGCAGTGAGTACGATATTCCCGTTGACAGAGTTGAAGGTACACTGACCGGTGGTTTAGTGGCTACTTCATTAGTAGCGGCTTCTTGGGTGTAACACACGGAGCACATTAAAACGAAAAGCATCGATGCGATCAGCATTGCGTTGAAACAAATCTGAAATAAAAAATTTATTAATTAACAAAAGGTTTTAAAAATATTTCTCTACCATTAATCAGTATAAAACAATTCATAGAAATGTATTTTGTGTATTACCAAATTATATTCCAGTTCATTGTATGTTTATAACATGTAATTAGATTTCTTAAGTTTCTTATCAACAAACTCCAAATCTAATTTTTCTGTTTTGATTATTTTGTTATTATTCCTTCTAACCAGTGAAAAACTTTTAGCAATAAATATGCTTAAAGCTTCATCAAAACAATTTTAATGCACACATGCGCAGAAGAGTATGCTTACAAGAAATAAATTGTTCCAATTATAAGTTTCTAGAACTCGTTCTATAGGTCCAAATACAGCAAAATTTAAACTGTAGCTGATTCAGTTGTTGAGCTTCACATTTATAAATTAAAAAATTCAATAAAAATCTTCATCAATAAATGACATCATAAAACACACGTTTTTTCATACATTTAAATTGGGGAACATTATTTGCATCACATGAATGTCTTTTAGCATTATTCTTTGGAAAATATAAAAACATCCTTTCCAGATCATTAGCTATTTCTCTGAACATCATGTTTGCATGGATGTAAAACTATAATGGAGAATTAACAGTAATCCATTGCAGCTTTAAAAATTCAGTTCTATGAAGCAGATACGAAACTATTTAATGTCTTCATAAGTTTCATGCAACGCAATGCGAAATATAAAATTATTGTGCATCATTCTAGTCTTCCAAGTGAAGGAAGAAATAAATTCTAGTCTTCAAGCACCTCAAATTTATTTAAATTTCTTCAAAATTATTTTTGTAAATGTGTAATTTATCCACATATAGCATATACCGTATTCCACAATACTAAAGGCAATTTTTAGATTTGGCATGTTCATCCATCCAAAATCCAGTCATTGCACCTACTACAGGTCCAGGATAATGAGGTTTATAAAGCCTTTGATCTGCTGCTTACTAATAAAATGGTGTTAATGGCACTTGGCCATAGAATATTCTAAGGACTTCTTCATCCATGGGTGTGATATTGGTGATAATTCTTTTCTTTTCTGACTCTTTACAGATATCTCAATCATGGTAGAGGTGTTTCAGATTTACAGACATATATTTATTAACTTAATAACACACACATATGCACTACCCGACATTGAAAATGCAACACCATGAAGAAGCACACGGAAAGTACGATTGCATCTGTTTCCACGTCGATGTCACACTTATTCTCGGTGACAATCATTGAAGAAATAGAAGTGAGGCTTATCTGAGACGACGATCCCGTGTACATCATCGCTTATATTAATCTCATACAGCACCATTCCTTCTGTTGGTGTCTTATGTGTGGGGTTAATGGCAGTCTTCTTAACGGACACTATGAGCGCAGGCCATTAGTAAATAATCGATGGATAATAGTTTTATTGATATAAGAACATCCAAGGTGTCTTGCATACATACAGAATTTCGGTAGACGTGCTATGAGGGGCTGCTACCGCTTCCTATCGGACTCGTCAATTCAAGCATCTTGAAGTCACGCTGGCTGCATCGGATCCTCACAAACTTTCCACTGTTCCTAATTCCAACCATCTTCGCCAGCGTCCGTGAACTGTGGACGTGTTCAGGTGTCTATCATCTGCGATTTGTTGTAAGGAACAACATACCCTTCTTAGTCCGATCAATATGCGACTTGTAAACACATATGTCTGCAGGAGGTGACTCCGTCGACGATGGATTGGCATTCTCTGCAATTACATGCGTCCTTTGAGATAAGAACAAACTTTCAACGATAATGTTTCTAATCAGCAATATGGCGCGATTATTGTCCACTCTGGTGGCTCATCAACTTCCATCTTTTTCTACGTGCTCTGGAGAGCTGTGCATTTCACTAATTTGCATAACTCTATAATTTGCATCGACTATGAAATTTGCATGATTTTTTGGCCACTCCTTCTTCGCGTTGCATTTTCAATGTGGAGCAGTGTAATAAAAAGCTAGATTTCTGTATATAATTAAAAAATAATTAACGCTAGAACTCTATTGACAAGTACTAGACCTCTATTCACAGAGGCTATAGTTTCAATCTTCTCCCTTACTTTCCTTCTTTATCCACTCTCTCAAAAAACAAATAAACACTGTCTCCGAATGAGTGACGATGGAGGACGACGTCAACCAGACATCATAATTGGTGAGTTAAAATTCTCATTAAGTACTGAGAAAAGCCTCTCTCTATCCATAATGCATCCTAAGAATATGAGAGCATGGTGCGCTTTTTACGGTTATATCCTCATCATTATACAATATTTCTTTGCAGATATAATTGTAATAAGCAATCTTTGCAGATATAATTGTAATAAACTCAAGTCGTGACTTGTCACCCAATAATGCTCCCATATGGAAATACTTGGAAGAGCTGGACACTTTTGCAGATACAGGAAATCCATATTCTCCGTAAGGTTGCACAAGGAGCAGAGGGAGTCTAATGATACGACACTGATGCAGTAGAAGAGCTTTAAAAGAAAATCATAGCCATAAATTAGGGTGAACATTGCCGTATATTTTTTTGGCCTTTCGGATACTGTAGGAATTTGATTTATATGTGGTTTATTTCCATTAATAGAAGCGAATTCCTGGAAAAGTCAGCTCGGAAGTCTTTCTTGAAAATTGACTTGAATGATGTGGGTGGGAGGTCAGGTTTTGATGCTTGAAGGAATTGTTATTGATGACTAATTTCAAGTTTTTATTTATATTGAATAATCCATGCATATGGAATATAATACATTTTTCTAAAGAAAATGTTTGCCCAGTCAACATTACTTTCTAAGATTTAGACTAATCCCTTTCTTTTCCTTATTTGCTAAATTCCTTACTCGGAAGCTGATATAAGAACACATCAAAAAAATGTGTTTACATGGGTGAACAGCCTTGACCACCATTTACCAACAGCATATCAAAGAAAATTTTATTTAATAATGTAATCTACAATAACGATTACTTTTGTTATTATAGATCACTAATCAGGAAATAATCATTAATAATTTCCTCTTAAGTCATTTCCTTAGTCATTAGTCAGTTCCTATATTATTAAATTCTCATTAGTCATTTTCTCTTCACAGAAAAAATTGTCATAATTTTAATGTATTTTTTCTTACACAAGCGCTTGTGTTTCATCTGAATAGGTAGTGATTTAGCTTTCTGTGCATCAGTTCATTTGTTCAAAACTTTTCCCCAGCTTGGATATGTGTAATTGTTTGGAATCCCCTCAAAAACAAACTTTGTCCGCTTTTTATTCATTTACAAAAAATGCCATTAAAATGTAAATTAACAAAA
Source organism: Latrodectus elegans (assembly GCA_030067965.1). NCBI lineage: Eukaryota > Metazoa > Arthropoda > Arachnida > Araneae > Theridiidae > Latrodectus > Latrodectus elegans. Next base: position 128,769,567 of record CM057813.1, read on the forward strand.
TTGTATAGATATTTTTATCTCTGAACAAACTTTAATTTATGTATACCGTACCTTACTTTACTCAGTGTAGCTGTAAGGTAAGGTACGGTATATATAAATTAAAGTAGTACTGCTGTGTTCTTAATGCATTTATGTGATGAAAAAATAAATTTGTATACACTACTAATTTACATACATGTCTTCTTTTATTAAATTCAATCTGTTGATAATATTTCTGTAATAAATCGGAATAATAACTGTAAATATGTATTATTACCAATACCAATGTTTAAATTTTTATGACTGAGTTTTGAGAAAGGAAGCTTTAGCATTTCTTTAAGAATGATTCCATCACATCCTCTGATAATATAATTTAATAGAAAATAAACTTTTTATAGCTTTATATAATGAATATTTATTAATTTATTTATGAAAATAACTTATTAAATAAATAGCTTTGTTAGGGAAGTTAAGACTACCTAATTTTACTTATCCAAAAAGTTACTCCATATCATAAAATGTTGCAAAATTCTACAAATCACTAAATCACCAATTTTCTTAAAAAGTTTGAAGAATTAGTAAATTAAATTATAGCAAATATGTTGGAATTTAATTTTCAAACACAACAAAAACATAATTGGAAAAAAAATTATTTCAAATAAATATTTTATTTTTCGATTATAAAATATTACTTTAATATATTGCAATTTTATGACAAACCAATTTTTGCCTGAGTGTTTTTAAAATATTTTTAATTAGTTGTTGAATTTCTTTCTTATTTATATGCTTATTTTTTGATTATGAAGAACTTGAGAATATGCAATTATTAAGAATTACTACTTTATCGAGAATATGCAATTTAGTTTTCATTTCGAACAAATATCTACTTTTAGTACGGAGTCAAGTAGACAAATTTGACAAATGAAATAATGGTTCAGATGTAAATTTGGCAATTAGTTTTAATATTTTTTGGAAAAATTTAAGTCTAGTTTATTATAAATTTAAGCGAATTTCGTTGAAAAATTTACATAGATCCATATGTGGTAATACGATAAGATTTAGAATAGATTATTTTGCACTTTAATAACTTCTTCGAATTGTGAAAAATTTTAAATTATATTTTGTCACATATTGGTACAAATATAATCTGTACACTTTTTTCTTCAATTTTTATAACAAAAAATTGTCTTGTTAAATATTTTATGAATTTTTAAACATGTATAAATTAGATTTAAATTAATTGGAAGCAATGAAAGCAAACCTTTTCAACTGAAAATTTTTTTCTAATTTCATATATATGTATATATATATATATATATATATATATATATATATATATATATATATATATATATATATATATATATATATATATATATATATATATATATATATATATATGTATATATATATTGCGAAATCAATGATTTTCTTTTTTCTTCATCAAACATAATACTTAATTTAAATATGGCTTTTCAAATTACAATATTTTTCCAATATGAAAATATCGCAAGGTAACAGTTACTTACTCATACTTTGCCTGTTAATTTATTAATTAATAGTCATAAATATAAGCTGGTGATATATTATTCTTTCTTTCGATTATTTTTATTCGTCTGATATTTCCTCCTTCATTATTTTCAATGACGAACAAAAATATTTAGAAAAAACTGTATAATGTAAGGAAATTTCTTGTAAACCAAATAAAATTTCTGGAATAAACCTATTAAAAATCTAAATTCGAAAATATTCATTCTCATATTTTACCTGCGATTTTCAAGAAAATTAATTGGAAATTTTTAAAGCAGGTAAAAATCTTCATAAACTCTCGAAATATGAGAATTAAACATTTTTATTTACTTTAGGAAAAACACAGTTTAGCTTTTAACAAATATAATGAATACCATTTTTTTTCCAAAAGTATGCATTGATAGCGATACAGGTGAGCCCTGGACTGTGTCTTTAGGTTAATGAGTTTAGAATATTTGTCCATCACCACATGGCTTTTAATTTTGAACCATGGACAAGTAATGAGATCACACTTCAACTGGCACCCTCCTCTCCACAGATACGCCGCACCAGTGGAAGGATTTTAGACTACATAGATTAACGGGGACACGTTCCCAACCCACGGAGCTCCAGCAGACTTCCCAATTAAATGATGCTGCTGAGCCATTGGAGATCTCCCAAGAAGACAAGGAAATATTTTGAAAACAAATAATTTTACGGGACGACATCTATTACTTTAGTTTTGAAACGCTTTAAGCATATTTCACATTTATATATGCATAATCATGGATATTTGTGTGTTTTAAAAAAAGGCCATTTACTTTTAGAGAAAGCAAACTTATTTTTTTACAGTTTCTGTAGCAAACACTTGCTGGATACTTGTGAGAATTCTAATGATGAATGACTTCTATATGAAACAGTCGACTAAAAAAAAAGACTGAAAAGTCAAACGGTTTAAGGATTTTTAATTTATGCTTCGTATCTTTCTTTCTTGAAAGACTTTACATAGATACGAGGTCGCATTCGTCTGTCTTCTTGTTAGTAAAAGGCAGAAGGAAAGAATTCATTAGAGAATCTCTTAATTTAACAACCGATAAAAGGATTCTAACAGTTCCAAATAAACTTCTAATAAGAAAACTTGATGGAGTTAGATACAGACAGACAGACAACGAGAAGAAGAGGCCTTGTTCTATTGGCTATCAGGTTGTGCCTCTACTTTAACCTAGAATGTCGGACAACCCTGTACGGAGTTCCAGGTGCCAGCTGGGAACTGTAATCTGGGAGCGCGAGTCTTCAGAGGCTCTCCAGAACACACGATCAGTGTCACTTTTTTGGGAGGATGAATGCCTTGCCAAGGTGGGGCTTTCAAGCCTACAGTGATCCATGCAGTAGATCACTGTATCACCGTTCGTAATACAAATTTGAAATAACAGAATTAATGGGATAAGATCGAATGAAACAGAAAAATAAATGTTAACAGAATCTAAATACATTTAAGTAAAGATAACTGAGATATTTACATAATTTACGAACAGAAATTGATTATAGTTAATGTAATTTAGAAGTTTATAGGAATAAAATGCAATTAGTTTTTTACATGTCTTGAAATTTAGATGTGTACTAAGTACTAGTAATTTTGGAAATTGAAAAACCGGTGATTAGTTTGTTTGTTTGTTACAGGAATTGAAGAATTTAGATAATTTTCGAGATCTCTCTGTTGCCTCTGCATCTGAGTTATATGATTCTTGTTGTTGGGCAGCCAGGTCTTTACACATTTGGAGTCCTCTTTCATGGAGGAAAGTAATTAGTTGTATTAATTTTTGTGTTCTGAACTTGTTCGTTGTGCAGAATTTTAGGAACTGGTAGTTGGTTTGAATAGATGATTTTTTGATATGTAGATCTTTGGTTTGAGGGCATTCTGTGATATAATGCAGTAGTGTACCAATTTGGCTACAGATGCGAGATGGAGATCTGGATTTGTTAACTCCATGGAAGTAGGTGGAACAGGGTGCATGGTTTGTTAAGATACAATTTAAATAGGGATTAGAATATAGCACATCTGATGAAACTTTTGGTATTAGTCTTCTTGCATGGTGACCATTCAGCAAGTTATTCCATAGAGATTGCCAGCTTTGATAAATTTTATGTTTTGATTTTAGACTGGCTCTAGACCACATTAAAGGTGTCAACGGAAGAGTTGGATGGGTTGCTGCTTGTTTTGATGCTGGATCAGCTGCCTCATTCCCCGTAATTGCAGTGTGTGCTTTTAACCAACTTAGTTGTATGTTTATATTCTGGTTGTGAAAAAGTAAATTTTGAACGGATATTATGATGGGGATTTGTGTACCAGGTTATTTAAAGCCAGTAGGGAAGATAAACTGTCTGTCCAAATTCTGATACTTTGAAGTTTATGCTGGATCGAATAAAGCAGTGATTCCTTTATTGCTAGGGTTCTGCCTGGAAGACTGAATTATACTTGTGTATTTTTATGAGATGTTGATGCAGTAGATTAAAGTCTTCAAAAACTATAGCTGCTGCTCCTGTTTGATTATCTAAATGAGACCCGTCGGTATAAATATTAAATCTTGTTATCATGACTGGATTAGATGATGCTTTTGGTGAGTTTATTGATATCAATACATGGATACTAAGGATATTGAATTCTCAGAACTACAGTCTTTGAATTTCTCAAAGAATAAGTGTCTTAAGGGTAATTCCTCAAACAATCATATTACTATTGCTCCCAGAAATCATTGTCTGAAATGAAACATTCGAAAAAAGTGTTGCTTGTCACTTTTATAAATACTGTGTTCAACCTATAAGGATTTTAAATTGATAGCAGGCTATTATACTATTTTAGTTTCATCTCAAAAAATTACCTCGTAAGGAATTGATAACTCACTGTAAGCTGCACTGAAAACAATAGAAAATCTCACATTTCTGACCAATCTGATGAACATTAGAACATGAGTTCTGCTCAACAGCTCTGTTTGGCTCTGCTAAATAATTGTATGAATGACGGTAGAATGGTGTTGCAATTTTACTTCCTGAAAGTGCAACAATCGGGAATAAATGTATAGATGCATTCCGGGTTTTTTTCTTGAAACACGGGCCTATCAACCACTGTTTATAAAAATGATTTCAAAAAATAAGGAGCTAATATATATGACATTACTATACATGGCGATGGAGATTTGGTACGGTAAGGCGTCGTTCTCTTTATTGGTAAGTAGTGAGTTCCAATCCTGTCTGAACCAGATATGCGTCATGTTTACTAAGATGGCTGCAGCATTTTAATACTAATCATGCTGCTTTCACGTAACTGTTAGACATTCTAAGCTAGAATCAGGGAAGTATGGATTTCAATAGCAACATTACTATCTGTTGTAATATTATATTCTAAGACCATAACATCCAAAATGTTCATATTATTAAAATGTTCTATGTGTATATAGATCCTCAAATGCTCTACAACAATTACTGTCTGTTAGACTGACTTATATAGAGTGTCAAATAGTCAGAAATGTCTTTTGACATTTATAATTGTTATTGCTTATATTATTTATAATTATAATTGTTATTGCATATACAAGTTTTTTTTAAATAACATTAATAGCATTGTTTTTTTTCTTTCCTATCAAAGGATGTTAGGTTCTTTCTGCTTAAGTTTAGTTTTATATTTTATGCTTGTATCATTGCATTAAAAATATAATCTGATATAAATTACCTTTATAAAATAAATCAGTTATTTTAACAACAAAAAATAATTTATACGTATTTGTCCTCCTAATTGTTAAAGCAATTTTTATGAAATTATTTATTTCAATATGATAAGTATTTTTTAATTATTTACATTTTAAATGAAATATTGCACAAAAATTTACAATAATACAACCAAAACTTTGGTTTAGTTTATTTAACTGAGAGAATTCAAAACATGTTATGAAATATTTGATGAGAAAAAGTAAACACAGTAAGAATTCTATTGGAGCAACTCTTTAATTAATAACCAATTATTGCATATATAAAAATTAATTTGTTAATAATGTATAAAACTACATTTATTTTACTTATAACACTTTGATCAAAATTGGGGTAGCATTTTAAAACAGTTTTTATAATTTATAATTTGAAACTTTACAATCACATTAAACCTAAAATAATTAGAAAATCTATGGATCATTAAATTTTATCAATTCATTATCAACCAAACTAAAGCTCATTTATATTTAAACAGGAGGGATACATCTCAGCGTATGTAATTAATTAAAAACATCGGTTAAATTTAAGTTTAACTGCAAAATTTCTAGTGTAAATCTTGTGTCAATTTATTTTTATGTATCGTGTATTATGAAAACTTAAGCTAAACATTAATAAAAAATATTTTTTAAGCTTACCTTTTTTGTGACTGGTATAAAAACTAAATGTTGTGAATTGAAAACAAAATTCCTGTTACAATGTTGAGTAGGTAATAAAATTTTGATAAATTTATTTCATAATATATTATATTTAATTGATTTTTTAATTACAAAATAAAAGCTGAATCACACTGTTTTCAACAAATAAATCTAAAAACTTGTTTTTGTTGCAAAGTCATATTTTTTAATCAAAAACTTTCCTTTTCTTCAAAATAAGTTGACTAGCATAAGTTTATTCTTAAGTGTTAAATCTGTTTTTATGTGTTTGTTAAATTCAGTAGCAACTGATTTGTTCAATGTTTTAAATTCACTTGCGTAAGTATGAAATACATCATCTGCATGACCTCTATATGCATAATTGTTTTTAATAGAATATATTTTTGATTTATAGATTTATGTAAGAGAGAAATACAATTTTTCCTTGAAGAAATGAATCCCACGTGGTGACATTATTTAAGATTTATAAAATTTATATATTATAGATTAAGGAAAGAACGTTTCTAATAAAATAAGAAACCCTCTTTTCCATTCGGAAAAAACTTGTAAAGGAAAAAATAAATATATATGAACAGTGCCAAATAACAAACTTGGAAAATTTATGTAAATGAAACATGTGTCTTAAAATAAAATATTAATATTTCAAAGATTCTGTCTTAAAAAAATATTAATATTTCAAAGATTCTGTCTTAAAAGAAAATATTAATATTTCTAAATTTAGTTGAATAAAATTACATAGTGTACATTTAAATTTGAATTAAAATGAATCCCTAGTTTCAAAATATTACTCGTATTACTTCTTCACGTTTTAATATCTAATCCAATTTTTTTATTAATTCTCCATTCAAAAGCTCTGTCATAGCTATATCATAGAGAACAAAAACCTTTTGTTATTAATAAAAAAGAAAATTTAGTGATTAATTTTATTAAAGCTTAAAAATATTTAATTTAAAACAAATTATCTAAAAAAGTAAATGAGATAAATATTATCGAGGAAATATTTGAATTCTTTCCTCAAAAGTAAATAGTGTAATTTCTACAGCTAGTTGAATAAAATTTTGTGTTTTACATTTGGATTTGAATTTAGAAGCAATGTACAGTAAAAAATGGCAATCATATCACTTTATCTTTTACTTGAATAGCAAATGAGTTTTCTAATAATTCTCCAGTCATCTCAGATTCATTAAAACATTTAGAAACTATTTCTTGTAAATATAGTTATTCCATTAATAATAAAGAAAAATGTGTTTAGGGACACAAAGTTTAGAAAAGACTACATTCATAAAAAATGTATCTAAAAAATGAAGTTATTCTATTAATAATAAAGAAAAATGTGTTTAGGGACACAAAGTTTAGAAAAGACTACATTCATAAAAAATGTATCTAAAAAATGAAAACAAACTATGCAAATGGAATCTTTGATTCTTATTTTAAATGTTAAAAAAGGAAAAGTCTGCAAACAACACCTAGTTTTGCATCTTTCGTTATAAGATCGCTATTGACATGCAGAATCAGTTGTTTCTTTAAATTCATTAAACAGCTTTTGGGTACAGAAATTATGCTCCCTTTTTTACTGGTAAACTTGTCAAAAACTTTGATGGGAGTAAGTATTTAACTCCAAATATTTTACTGCCAAATATTTCAGAAAAGGGTATTGTTACTAAAAATTCACTTTCAACTTACGGCAATCAACTTACGAAACTTCACTTTAGAATTCAATAAAACTGTTCTGGATTTTGTGAGAGAGGTAAAAAAAGATCTTCATTATTTGGAAACACAAAGAAATAATCAAAAATAAATTTCCATCATTGCATAAACTTAGTTACTTAGAATATTGATAAGGTCTAACCAGTGACATACTATACTATAAAAGTATAATAAAAGAATTTACCCTATACCAGAATAAACATTTTAATATAGTATGCAATGTATTGTGAACTAGTACAAGTATGAATCGTTAACTAAATCTAGGATCTCAAGTACTAAATTTACTTCAGAGAGCAATCCATATTTTTTTTTCAATGTTCAAATTACCAGCATTTGTATTAAATTGGCACTGACTAGATTTCTGAAAAGAGTATTCAGCCAGTGTAATTTTTTAAAAGAATATTCTCTAATTTCTTTTTACCCAACACAATCATGTTCAATGTGTAGTTCTGCTTAACTCAGTATATATATATTCGTTGCAATAGCATGCATCTGCAGAGTCATGACAGGAATGTCACACTTTCATCCACTCTTATTAAATGAAACTATAAACATATTGTTATAGTGATTTATCATCTGATTTCATGATAATTAAGTACTGTAATTCGTATATTTGCAGTTCATGTTCAAAAAATCGTTTTGAAATATGACTGTCATATTACCTGCTAAAACATAATATGTCAAAAATAAAATTTATAGCAAGATATATAGCAAGTGGATGCTCTATTTTTCATTTATATGATGCTTTTAATAAAAATGACAAATCAAATAAGCATTTGTTCATGATAATCTTTTTATATCCGCTCTGATATCACTCCACAAGTTATTAATGAATACACATTTGATTTTCTGATAAACTCAGTATTGAATATGGTATTCACAGGTGAACTACATTTTTTAGAGAATGGGCAAAATCATAATAGCTTCTTTTTTGCATATGACTGTGCAATATTCTCACGTCGCCAAATCTTGAAATAAAGGGCGTTTGTCTACCTCATTCATATTTACGAATAATCAATTCAAGAGGAAAAGAAAGGTGTTTTTCATGTGCTTTAATTGATTCATAAGCATTATACTTATTTTCATGTTCACTACTAATTGTTATGAACACTGGGTTGAAAATGTTGGATATAAACTAAGCAACTACGGCTTATATGCTATAATGACGCCAAAAGAAATTACATTGGTTATATTCAGTTTACGGAAGCTTTCTAAAATCTATGACTGAAACATGCTTGAGTAAAAGTGAATAAAATATATTTACAGATGAAAATAATACAGTTAGAATTATAAATATGAAAGATCACATTTATTTAAAAATCGGGGTTTTGATCTGAAAAGTATTAACAAAGGTTAACAAAACTTGGTGAAAATAATAATTATTGGACAAATATTCTTTCATTTTTCTTATAATTATTGATTTCTTGTATAAAAATTTAAAAATATAACTGGGAATATTTAATTCAAAAGTTTTTAATAAATTAATTTTAAAATTATGATTTTGTTATGTATATAACATTATGACTATAAAATATAAAAAATTATGACTTATATTATTGACTTTGCTATTGTTCAATTAACAAAGTCAAAATATATAGCATCGAATGATAATGCGTACATATACTCTCATTATTTTTAAGAAATTGTGATTATTTATCTGACAGAGCAATTATATAATTTAGCCTTCACAACTAGTTTAGTTTTAGAGAAATCATTTTAGGAACATTGGATAAGGAAAAAAACATACTACAAAATATCTGGGAAAAAGTGCTTATTTGCAATTTTAAAACTAAACTTTGGAGCTAAAAATAAAGATTTTAAGAGAAAAATGAAAGTAATTTCGGGGGAAGTAATCTAATCACTAAATAAACTATAAAAACATTTTGCATATGAATTTTTAAAAACTCTTAGAGATGAAAAAAGTTTCACCTACAACTGAAGTTTATTTTCAAAAACAGTGAAAAAAAATCACTCTAAGAACACTTAACTAAAGTGTAAGAAGCATTTCAAAGAATAACATAAAATAATTGATTAATTGAAAGAACTTTAAATATACTTTAAGTTAATACAATAATTTTTTTAAAAAAGTAAAAATGGTTTCAGAAAATCAGAATTAAAATAGAAGATACATTTTACACAAAATCTATAAAAATTACTTAAAATATCTTGGAAATAAAATTTCCTTAAGTATAACCTTTCAATGTAACCAGAAGTAAATATTTTAATAAAGAATAAATATGTCATTGAAAGCATTTTCAAAAATATTGAATTTAAGCACAGAAATTCATTTTACACAAGAACTGAAAAAATCTGATTACTTGAGTTTTATTAGAATTGAAACATTATTAGACAACAACTGGAATTACACATTTTTATAAGTGATGGGAAATATAAAATGACAAAAAAAATTTTCTTATATATATATATATATATGAATGAATATAAATGTTCAGATAATTACCTAACTGTATTCTTCAACATTTAATAAATGAACTCGATTCGGTAGATAATTTGGAATAAATGTATATGAATTTTGTCATTTCAAAATGTTCCTATCATGAGTTTTGCGATAGAAATGAAACATTTTAAATGCTGTTTCACTGTTTTTAAATAGAGTTTTAGAGTAGCATGATGTAGTACACCTATAAAATTACTTGAACTATTTGTCATTTTCTGAATCATATATTGAAACTTCAAAATATGAGATAAAAATTTGAATAGATAAGTAATTACTTTGTTCACTTTATAAAATATTTGAATTGTCATTGTTGATTCCTTATGATTCCTTGTATACAAAATCATTCATTTTTATAGAATATTACAGAATCTAAAGCTTTCATTTTTAATATTGCCTCTTTCAATTAACAAATTAAAAATTTTTCTTAATAACTATACTTTTACATTAATTTTGTCTAGATATAAATAATGTGGTTAGAATCCTATTTTCATCTAAGAAATTTTTCCTTTTAAAAAGTTTGGAGCAGGACTTTATCCACGCCTCTTTATAAAATATATAATTTTCAAAACTGAAAACTTAAATAGTCACAAATGTATCAATAAATTTTGTTATTCATTTTTTTAATCTTTATATTTTCTTTTCAACTCAAATAGTTCTTAATTATATTTATGCGTAGATATGACGCAATATTGTTTTAGAGTGAAATATATTTATTGTATGGATCCTACTTTTATCTTTACATTTTTATTAACTAATTTAAATTTGAAATTTTCATGAATTAAAATAATATAAAAAAGCAAGAATAATTACATAAATTATCTGCATACATAATTTTAAAAATACAAATTTTATAGCAACATGATTTCCGAAAAATGTTTCAATAAAGCTTTTTAAAGATTGGTAATTATTAAAGGTTTCTATTTTCGTAAAATTATTTCGCAACTATATTTTGTAATAAAATTTAATCTGAGCAGTTACTTATAATTTGAATTTCATTTCTGATTTGATGTTTATAGTTTTACTATTCACTCTTAATTCAAAAGTAAAGAAAGTTCTTAGATTATTACAGCTCATTTCGTCTTCTCCAAATTTCTTTTACTTGCAACTAATTTTGAGTTCATAAGCTTTCCATGAGTTTTCTGTTTGCGCAGGTTCTTTTACATTTTCTATAATTGCAGAGTTAGCCGATTTGTTTCACTTTATATTTGTTTCAAGAATTTCTGGATCCTTGCCACCATTTTCAAGCATTGTGTTTTGATATTTTTATTTAGTTTCCTGTTTATGTTTGTTTTAAAATATTTCTTAAAACTTATTATATGTCATAGCATATTTGTAATATAATTTAAATAATTTAATATTTTTCAAAAATAAATCCAGAAAAATAAATAAATAAACTTTTATAGAAAATGAACACTGTTATCAATTAAAGTTGCCAATTTTTGATTTCACCAATAGAAGAAATTCAAAAATATTCATACCTTTTCCCCATATAAAAACATCAATAGAAAATCAAAAGAAATTTATTTAATTATTTATGCTTATTAATTGTGACTAAATAAATTTAGCTAATTTATTTTAGCTAATGGATGATACTAAATGAAGTACAAATCTACAACACATGACATATCGCTATGAGTTTACTTCTGACTGCTCTTATTTAAGATATATTTTCTCATACACTAAACAGTTCAATTTACATTCAACCAATATTATTGTTTAAAAATAAGAGTCAAGGTACAAAATTATTATTAATTGTTAACTTAGGTTTAGTGTCTTTTTTGAGGAAATGATTGATATAAATTTTGTAATGTCTTTTGAAGCAACTGCAATTGAAATAAGCTTTGAAACTCAATAAATCCATAGAATTTTTAAAAATCAAATTACACTTGCTTATTTAAAATTTATTGTGAGTTCTTCGCATTTCATTTGAATCTTAAAATGTATTAATTGTTAAAATTATTTAATAAAAAAAGAAAGTTTTAAACATGGTAATGTCTTTTAAATTGTAATTACTCATCTTAACTTCCAAGAAGCTAATAACTTTTTTTTACCTAATCCATTTTTTAACATTTACTGCTTTGTTTATTTTCCACAGTCTTAAGAATTTTGTTTTCAATTGGTTGATATAGTTTACGTGTATTGAAATTCTGAATGTTTTAATTCAAATGGCACAACTTTTGAGACATTGCTTTTGTACATTTTGTTTTCATAAAAGTTATTCTTTCACATTCAGGTATGCTTTTTTTTTTTAAATTCAGATTTTGATAAGTAACATCAGCTGAATTTTATATTTTACTTCAATTGCATATTATTTATATAACAATCAATGGAAATAGAGGCTATACCTAAAATGTGCATATTAAAACTGTTATAGGATTTTTTCAATGTTTTAAGAAATAATCGTGTATTTGTACAGAAGAATTGCTGAATATTAAAATTACCGCATGTATCCAAATCTTATATAATAACATCTTTAATTTAATAGAGAATTCTGCAGAAATTCTGAGGGAAGGAATCTCTTCTTTTGACGAATTAGAAATAAACAGTTATGGTTGTTGTTATATATAGCCAAATTAAAGGGTCAATGTAGCTTTTTCTGAAGCTTATATAAAAAAGAGTTTTAGATATTTAAGTAATTACATTTCATCATTAATATGTTTAATAAGATCACTTTTTAAATTTTATCTGCCATACTTATCTCAAAATGTAAATTAGCTTACTTGTGCGATGATTTTGAAGTTTTCAGAAGAATAATTGATTTATAAATTAATAATACTATGCAGTTTAAGTTTAATAACTTTTCGTTACTTAAAAATTAGATAAACAATATTTGCAATACTAAAAATTGATATAAAAAGGATTACTTTTAAATCAATATTTATAAAAGGATCTATATGAGCTTGTTTAAAAAAATTTTGAAATTAATGTGCAAGTGTGTAAGTTTCATTTTTCCATGAAGATATACGCTATCCCTTTTATTTTACTTATATTTCATTATTGTAATTAACTATTCTAATATAAATAATGAAACAAAAGGGAATTCTGAAAATGTTTGAAATTTCCTTGGTGTATAATTACAGTTAAAGCAGTCAGACACATTAGTTGACAATAATTTCTCTTATTGTTTTTGTAATGTATGCGTAAGACATTTCAATAGTAATTGCAACATTTATAAGAAATATATTTGTCATAGTTCGTTTAAAAACTTTTGCTGTATCAGTATTAAACTCAAAAATAATTTGTGAGTCATTATGAATATTTTTTATTCTTATTCACCCCCTCTATTTTTCAGAGCAAATACAATAAACAATACTCACATTTTTTTTTGTTTACTTGCATAAGTATTTTGTTAAACAAATTTCTAATTACACTATACAATATACGTGCTTCCTTATTAATCTTTATAACCATTTAATATTTATAATTACCTAATTAATATTTATAACCATTCTAAATTTCTAGTAATGTGTTTAAAAATTATTTATATCTGACTAGAAGATTATTCAAAAAGTTTGCTTCATCAATTTCTTCTAAGGTAAATTACAAGATAATACATTACGGTTTACTAAATACAAAGTCCTCGTCGTTTTCAATGGCTCGTCGTCAGCATCCAGGACCTCCTGCCAACATGTCTCCAGTTGTGCAATCCCTTTACAGTTAATCTTGTGGGTTTTATATGCAAAGAAGTTTGTGAGAGCTTGGCGCAAATGTACTTCATTGGTGAAGGATTTTCCTCGAAAATAATTATCCAGAGAATGAAAAAGATGTTAATAAGATGGTGTAAGCTCAGGTGAATAAGGAGGACAAAAGTCTTCCAAGCAAATCACTATATGGTATTCCCAACTACCCGCGTAACATGCGACTTTGCGTTATTGGCTAAGAACAGTTCATTCTTACGATTAAACACCTGTTGCAAAGCCTATTGCACTCGTTCTAGTTGATGCGATACTAGTTTGTAATGATCGCCTGACCCATTGGTAGCAGCTCATAGTGAACCACTTGACGATTAATCCACCACAAATCAGCTTTAGCTCATAGTGAACCTCTTGATGACTAGTCCACCACAAACCAGTTTTAGCTCATAGTGAACCTCTTGACGACTAGTACATCACAAACCAGCTTTAGCTCATAATTAACCTCTTGATGACAAGTCCACCTCAAACCAGCTTTATCACAGAGGGGCAAATATCCCGAACTGAATTTGTGATGCCCATGCCTTGCCTTACGTTCATTCATAACACTATCTTCAAATGCAGGACAAGTTCGGTGACTTGATGCAGCTGCTGATAAGCCCTACTTTGAAGTAATAAATCAAGCAACACCAACTAAGTTACTTCTACTCGTCCATTTCAATTCTCTACTGTATGAGTAAAGACTGATGAATGAGCATATTGAACCTGCTTTTGTCACGATTGATATGTCTACTCTCGAATGTCGAGTACATTTATAAATTCAATTCATATATAAATTGTATATTTATTCTTACTTCGTTAAATCGCAACGTGAAAACGGCACGAATATTTTTGTTTATTTTAAACATAAAATACCTTAGTATTTTGCAATTGGTTTTTTATTTAAAAGTTTTAAACATAATATCAAATAAACTAAATTTAAGTCTTACGTTATATATCGGTAAATTAGATATATTTTGCACACAATAAATTACTAGAAACGCGAATACTAGAATTTATTAGTAAATTATAGATCAAAATACATTTGAACTATTGATAAATACTGGTAAGACACAAAGAAAATTAATTTCGTGAAAACATTCGACAAAATATTTAGTATAAATTGCATGGAATATTTAGCTTATAAATGAAGAAATTGTTTAAAAATGAATAAACTTATCAAATATATAAACCTGATAATGTGAACTTCATTTTTACAGTATTTTATCTCTTTATAACAAACTTGCCTTATACAATTTTCCAAAATAAAATCATTTAGAGTTGAAGACTATAAAATAATAATTGAAATAAAAATTTCTTTTTTTATATACTACACAAAATATCCTTTTGAAATGTTTTTTTATTAAAAAAACACTTTTGATCACATATTTCTTTTATCAAAAATATTTGATTATTTATGAATCAAATTAATCCTGTAAATTTGATTTTATAAAAAAATTATTACTCTTACATTTAATTATAATTAAAAATTGTGTCTTCGAAATGTTTTAGCAATACTATTTACTAATTGACAAGATGCTAATTTTTTTTAAAATTTTATTATTGCTTTTAAATTTAAGGGAAATTTCGTTTAATTAATAATATTGTATTAAAAAAATAATCATATTTTCACCTTCATGATGTTCTGGTTAAAACGAAAGAAGCACCCTACTAACTTAAATTCGCATAGCCAATGGCATAGCGAATTTAGCTTGTTCAAGTGTCATAAGTAACAATAACCGGTAATTTAAAATTTTTATTACTGTTCAAATTTTTCCTTTCAGTTAATAATGTTGTATAATTAAGAGACTATAACTTTTTAAATTGCATGTGAATTTGATGGAATTTCTGATATAAATATTTATAAAAAAATTTAAAGAATATAATTCTTAAAATCAATTTATACATTAAAACCATTTGCTAATTTTTATAACATTTCAACAAATTAAATAATATCAGAAGGAAAAATCAACTTAGTTTAATTCATAATGTACAGCATTCAAAATGCAACTGAAATTCACATTCTTTATTTGGAATTCATGAAAGCTTTCGCTAACTTTAAGAGAGTTTCAATAGGTACTTTTAGGGATTCACTTTCAATTCCAAGGTAAGATGCCAATATCTTAAAAATCTTTCCCAGCATATTCAAATCTTCTTCTGAAAAAGTTGCGACGGTTGTTGTCTCTCGAGAGTCGACAATATAAACAAACAGAAGTAAGCAGAAGAACACAGAAGATTTTACCACAAGCATCTGAAACAAATCATTATTTATGAAATACATTAAAGAATCTCAGCTAAAGTTTCACGGTAAAATATCATTAGTTTTTATGCTGTTATTTTAATAAAACTGACTAAAGTGAGAAAAACTAATAATTCAGATTTTTAATTAATATTTGTTTCACTAAATATAATAAAAGTAGTATTAGTATTAAAATTATTAAAACTATAGTGAACCTATGATTACAAATATATCTGTTTACATCTTCACAAATTAATAACGTTCTATTTTGATGTTTAAAAACAGAGGTCAAAAGAAATTTAGATAGCTACATGAAGAGAAAACAATTCTGACAAAAATATCTTTTTACATAATATTAGAAAATTTTTAAATTATATCTACATTTATTTAAAAATTTATGAGCAAATATCCAGTCAAAACAACATATTAATAATTAATGATAGAATTTTCATTCATTCGTTGCTCAGATATATTCATAAGTCAGTGTTTTCCTTTGTTGTATAGATTAAAATTTATTAGGAAAATGAATTATTTTGCCACTCTATCATAATTTAATTTCAAAAATAAGTAAAAAATATTTAGATACTATCATAAATGGAAATAAGAACTGGTAAAAGTATCTGATACCATAAACTTATACTCAGAAAATATATTTTGGAAAGTTGTCCACAAGAAAATCAATAAAAATAAAAACACTACAAAAAATCGAGTTCTTTTTGTTATGCATTGAGTCAAAATAGCATATTAAAGATAAATTTATCGCATTCATTCTATTATAATTCTAAGCTACGACTAGATATTAAAACAACTTTCTTTATTAACGACAACTTTCTTTATTAAAAATCACGGGAATATTTTTGTGCATTTATCAATATTCATTTTGATTTAGTTTTGCGTAAAACTAAAAAATATTTATGCAAGTTGTGTGAAAAATGTGGCTGAAAAATATATATTTTTAGATAATAGTTACACAATACGTATTTTGAAAGAATTTTCCATTAGATTACAATTACTAGAAGAAATTAGATATTATGAACTGATATTGTATCAAAACGTTATGTTAAATATTAAGGGATAAATTTTGTAAATTTTTTTCTGCCATAAATATATAAAAATTCGAATAAGGAGGAAAATGCATCCATCTTTAATTTCTTCTGGTAAATAACACTTATAGAAAAATTTCATTCTTTAAAAATATATCGCTTTTAAAATCTTTATTAAATTTTAAATTTAAAGATAAAAAATAAATGAAATTTGACTTTAACGTTACAAGTATGGTGTAAGGACGCCAAACTGTATTTAGATTAAAAAAGTGTGTTTCAAAACCGATGTAAAAATACGTATATTAGCTTATTTGCAAAACTTATCTGACTGCCTTTCTTTCTGTTGGCTTAAATTTCTAAACACAAATATTTCCTAAATTTTAATTATGATCAAATGAATACATCGACACCTGATCAGTCAAATACTTCCCAAAAGACGAGGAGCATTGATTAAGCGTTCTAGTTTTCTTGAATGGATTTGCGTTTTACATGCCTCAATAGCAGTTAGTGAACATGACGAATTTTCAGTTGGATAAATAGAAAAACTTCTTATCTCCTTTCCATGAGAATGATCCTTTCTTAACTAGGATATCGGCGTTTTCAAATCTAACTATCACAAATGTTGAGTATAGTTACTAACAATTTTTAATTTTAGAAACACACCTTGTGCTTAATTACTTCGGTTTGTTTGCGCATTAGTAATTAAAGGAATATTATTCAATATTTCTTGTCACTCTACCCCACTTTTTCAAACGGTATCTGTTTTTATCGTGATTTTTCATTTGTTGCAGTTTCTGAACCAGAACAAGTATCGTTACTTGAAGGAAAATTTACGAATTTCTGAACTCTTAAGTTGAAAATATGATGACTAATAATTCAAAAAGTTCTCCGCTTTTTTTCGCTTTTTCTTTAGTTTTAATTAACATTAGAAAAACTGCACAAGACACTGAGAAATATTCTGAAATTTTTTATGAATAAATAATAAAATATTTAAAACTTTTGCGTATATCACTACCTTTTAACAAACTTAACTTATAACTTAGTTGTAGAATTTTTATATCGAGAACTATAATGAATTAATTAAAGGTAATGTTTATTTTTTTCCCATAAGGCTTGTATATTCGTATTATTAATATTCATATCTTGAATGAAAAGCTTTAATAATAAATAAATAAATTTTTACAAATTTTAGAAACCTGTTTCGTATTTTTAACGTGAAATAAGAACAATACAAACAATCATAGAAGCAAAACGTTTTGGAAATCTTTTGTACAAAGAGCAAGAAATTCAGTGCCAAAACATCCTCTTTTAATCAAAACGTTTATCAATTTTTAAACTGGCTTATCTTTCTGAAACATTAACTGTTACAAAAATTAACATCTTTATAGGCGTTATTTTTAAATGAGCCGACCAAATTCCTCTCCAAAATATATTTCGTATAACGTATACAATGGAATTGTAATTCTTAATAATTTTTATGATTCCTAAGTGCATTTTGGAGATTATTTAATGAATATCAAATAAGAAATACAAATTTTGTTTTTCTTATCATAAAATACGACCTCAAGATATATATATATATATATATATATATATATATATATATATATATATATATATATATATATATATATATATATATATATATATATATATATATATATATATATATATATATATATATATATATATATATATATATATATATATATATATATATATATATATATATATATATATATATATATATATATATATATATATATTCTCTCCAATTATTCAATAAAATGATAAAAAATATGACAAAAGTATAATACTAAAATGAATACTAGGAAATTACAATCATCTGATTGAAGACACTTTATTCTTAAGAAGGAAATGCTAAATAAATTTTTGTAAATAATTAATTTATTTACTACTAAAAAAGTAAATTAACATATAAAAGTTAATAAAATTTTACAAATGAAAAGATTAATGGAAGAAATGTAGATTTTCAAGTAGAAAAAAAATAAGATATTTTATGTATTTTATAATAATTACAACAAAAATGTTTCTTCCAAAGATTACTGCATTGATATTTACTGCTCATAATTATTTTTATATGCGTTTGAAATGTGTATTATAATATTTTATACATTAAAAAATTTAGTATCTATCTAAGAAGCCTGTTTTTGCTTTGAGTATTACATTTTAAAATGAAACCATATGTGCAAAATATTTTATCCAATAATTTAATTGAAGAAAATAAATCTACATCAGTAGAATGAGTGAAAACAATAAGAAAGTTGCAAATATTCAAATTATGAAATTTTTTTGTTCGTTATGAAAAACGTTATTCTAATCTCAAAGGAAACCTAAAATGAAAATTTATGAAAATATTCAATATAAATTACGATATTTTAAAATAAATAAGTATAAAATAAATTTTTTCAGGCTACATTACAATAAATAATATAAGAATAGTGTTAAACTTAAATTAGTCCTGGTTAAGAAAAAGTATACTTTTAACTTTAAGAAAAAAAGAAAGAAAAAAAGAAGAAACGATTTAAAATTCTAAATCAAATAAAGAAAGCACCATTTAAATAGTCTCTTCTCATTTTGTGAGATTATAAAATTAAACTTTTTCAAATTTTTATATAAACTCCAGCGTACACACACACACACACATTTTGTTGAGGTATTTTGGGTGAAATAATATTTTGTTATAAAGTAAAAATATTAATTCTCAAGTTTTTGCTAAAAAATTCAAAATTTTTGCACATTTTTCAATGTGTATTTAGATTTTGTTATCTTCAAAATATAAAATTTATATAAATATATAATATAAATACCATTTACAAAAATTAATGGAAATATATTAATATTAAAGGATTATAGAGTGAAAAACAAATATTTAAATAGTTTTCTCTCTATAAATTTAAAAAACTTACTCACTCTCACACACACGAGCATATAAGAACACTTTCTAATGTATTTTCAGTAAGAATAAATGTGTGATATATATATGTATAAATAAATAAATATATATATATATATATGTATATACATATATATATATATATATATATATATATATATACATATATATATATATATATGTATAAATAAATAAATATATATATATATATATGTATATATATATATATATATATATATATATATATATATATATATATATATATATATATATATATATATATATATATATATATATATATATATATATATATATATATATATATATATATATATATATATATATATATATATATATATATATATATATATATATATATATATATATATATATATATATATATATATATATATATATATATATATATATATATATATATATATATATATATATATATATATATATATATATATATATATATATATATATATATATATATATATCTTTAACTTTAACTACTCTTTAGATTTTGATGCAGATCTGAAATCAATGAAGTTAACAGAAATCTGCGAAATGTATTTATCTTTAATGTCTTCTGTAACACAATGAATGATAATTTACTTTTATATTGAAGGTTAATTTCAAATTTTATTGCTAACTCATTACTTCTAAGTGCATAGTTGTAATTATAAACTGATAAGAATTCCGATCATATTTTAGAATACTTTTGTATAAATTTGTAAATGATTAAAGATAAATACTGTTTTGAATGCGCAAACGCATTACTTACTCTGTTGATATATATTCTATAACAATATATAAGCAATGATTCTTCTTTAACAATTATTAACATAATGTAATTCTTGAACTAACATCAGTACACCTGGAAATTAAGTATAAAATGGGTAAAAAGACTTAAAGGAACAGAAGAAAGAAAATAATTGTCGTGCGCTAATTAATAATTGTCGTGACAAAAAAAAATTAAATGAAAATTAAAAATCAGCTAAGTAATCTTAATATCGAACTATTTATATTCCCAAGATCTACTTTAAGTCCATTCTTAATTTAATTATAGGATCCATTAACAAGAATTCTGAGACATATCGGAAAAAAAATGATTGACATATTTTTTAATTCTAGAAATCTCCTCAAAGATTTGCTATGTGAGTGAAATCTTAATAATTATATTATCATCCACATAGACCATTCGCAATTTATTATATCAGGATTGGAAGAAGCGACGCACTTCCATTTTCTTGTGGAGGTCAATGAACATCACAGCACATATCATATTAGACATCCCATCAGTTATTCAGCACTTAAAATTTTAGGTCATTCACAATTTACCAATACGCATTTCTAATCTCTTTGAACTTAAATATATGCCTTATTTTCAGACTTCCAAATCAACACCCAAAAGATGCTTGGTAAAATATTCAAAGAATAATAATTATCCATGTCAGATATATCTAGCTAAAAAAACTAATACAGCCTCACCAGTAATTGCATTTATGTAATCGCATTAACCTAGACGCAACAGTAAATTAAATAATTGGTAAATTGATGCAAGAAAGATAACATTGTTACTAATAAAAGCCAATCATCGATCTTCATAATATAATAATGCTTTTTCAACCAGTTGAAAACAAAAAAGCATACACGCATTGTCTGGGGAGCATAAAACGAAAAAGCATTAAATTTAGGTACATGCCAAGCATCAGTTCATGATTCTCTAGAGTTTCAAGAAGAATATCCCTTAACAACTTTCACGAGAATATCACTTAGATCTTTAAAGAACAGAAAAAAATTATGTGAGTTTACCGAATGTTAACCTATTCTAAATTTATGTACACTCCTGTCTATACATTAAGATAATGCATGTTCAGGCAAAGAAAGAGAAAGAAGGAAAACAAATGTGACTTATTTGTAAAGTCTATTAAACAAAAGGTAAATAGCAAAAATGATGATATATGTTTAATATCATTAATAAAAATTGAAATTTTTACTCCCTGGAGCAAATTTCAAAAAAGAACCTATTTATATATACCAATATAAGGTGGTTGGTATGATGGTTAATACATAGTATGCTCCCTAGACTATGCAATACAGTTCATACAACGCCTAGTCAGGCTAAGTATCAAATTACCGATCTGGTTTTGGGTAATATTACACCACTCATCAAGCAATGCTGTCCGAAGTTCCGGTAGACATCTTGGAGGGGATTGATGAGCTGCATTTCATCGGCTAAGCATGCTCCACACATTTTTATTGGAGTCATGTCCAGTGAATATATTGGCCTGTCCATACAGGTGATATCCTCCGATTGAAGTCATTTGCCTAAAATGTTTGCATGGTCAGGATGGTAGTTTTAATCCATAAACAGAAATTCTACACCCATGGTGCCCCGAAACAAATGTACATATTGTTCCAAACACATCCCGATAGATGTGATCTGTCATGGTTACATTCTGAACATGCAGGTTACTTCTGGAACCAGAATAATTCCTCCCCAAACGAACAATCCTGCATCTCCGTAACGGTGTCGTTCAATGGCGTTCTCTTGGTGGTAACGGGTACCTTTCCCTCTCCATATGAATGTTCGACGAGAATCAGACTGAAAGCTAAACCTAGACTCGTCGGAAAACATC
Organism: Latrodectus elegans; assembly: GCA_030067965.1. Taxonomy (NCBI): domain Eukaryota; kingdom Metazoa; phylum Arthropoda; class Arachnida; order Araneae; family Theridiidae; genus Latrodectus; species Latrodectus elegans. Next base: position 128,792,153 of record CM057813.1, read on the forward strand.
ACACAAGACCACCGTTGTGGGGTCCATAATGCATGCTCTCTACTACAAGTTAACATGAGGTGACAGTTAGTTGCGGTAAGTGTAACACATCTAATAGACCTACGAACATGTAGACCAATGTGCCCTAAGTGGCTGTACACGATCTGCCTTGAAACCGTCGTACCGATAACTGAAGAGAGCTGAAGAGACAGGTCTTATGTTGTGCTACGTCTGTTTCTTTTGGCAGTAACTGCCAAATACCAGTCCTCATTCAGCTTTGTAACTCAGGAGCGACCTGTGCTGTAACGTCTACTCACATTACCATCATTTTGGCAACGTTGTCAAAACCTGTAGATGACACTCTGGGTGATTCCAAGTTTTTCGGATACTTCAAACTGGGTGCGTTCCCATTCCAGACGACCGATAATTCCACCACGAAAAACATCAACCAAATGCTTCTTTTGTGCCATAACTATGCAATTATTGCACTGAAAGGCTTTTAAAACGCTTGTGAAAAATTTTACTTCTTTGCAATCATTCCATATAAATCTCTCTCTCTCACATTCTCGTCACTGCGACGTACTATCTGTGCCTTCTTGTGGTTTCTTGTAATTTGCATATTATTCTTCAAGACCTGTGTGATAATTCTGCACATGAAATTTTTATTTTAGAATTCAATTTCTGTGTGATACTCAATTATCCTTAATTTATGGACATGAGTGTATATCAACTCAACATACATTCCTCTAAGCTTCTTTTTGCTTCAATTATACATGATAATCTGCACATCAAACAGTGTATGCAAAAATGCGTATAGGAAAGTTTCATATTTTGAATCATATAATTTTTGGCAAAACTGTTAAAATAAGGATGTGAAAGATTACGCCTATCATTATTGAAAGATAATTGATTATTTGCAAAAAATTATTGTAAATTAAAATATACATTAACTTTATAATAAAATCCTTATGCTACAGATTTGTCTAAAATCTGCTTGATTATAAAATTAAAGGATGATATAAATAATTTTGAAGATTTCCTATCATATTTGGATGAAAAGAATTCATAATATAAAGAGACTGACATTAGAGTGACTGTTACATTATTCCTTTTGTAATCAGAACGAACACCACTCTCTGAAGACTTTTGAAAAAATATTTGTATGATCACATATTTGATTAGAAAAAAGATTTCAAAAAGGTTTCTCACAGACATTCGATTGAAAATACATTGTTGGCTAATACATTAAAAACTTATTACACGATGAATGTATGAATGGTATTTATCATTGCAGATAAAGGCGAAATCACACTCATTAAAATTAAAAATAATAATTTATAAACACGCCTTTTAAGCAATTATTGAAATATTTTGTGAATAGTAATTATCCTATATTGTTTTGATAAAGAATTTCGTTAGCTGATGTTAGATACTAACATCACACTTGCTAAAATTTGGATTCTCAAACAATAAGACTTATTTAATATTCTATATAACATGGATACACAAAAAGTGATTAAATAAAAGTTTCAAATTCTATTTAATGTGATATTAAGATTATTAATCAGTTATTATGCAACAAAATAAATTATCTTTTGATAATGTTTGATTTAAACATTTAAAAAAATAGAATCGATGGAAATTTTTTATACGGAAATTCATTGTATTTCGATCTAATAATAATAATTAGATTAATCATGAAACAATTTAACTAGATTTTTTCATGAAATAACTATTTTTTTTCATTCAAAAGATTTCCTTTGATGAAACATGAAACAATTTAGTTAATTTTTATTTCAAACTTTTTATAATTAATAACCATTTTTGCAAGTCTTTTATGAATACTACCAAAATTTAAATAACTAGACAAATTTTTTGTTATTAATTTTTATTTAATAATATTACATTGTTGTTATAACTTTGTATATTGCATATTTGAATTTTGTTTTGTTTTTATTATAAATTCTTACTACAAAAATTAAAAAAGAATACATGATTTTAAAGCATCAAAACTGTTTATTCAGTCATACAGCATTTCAAAATAAGTTATTTTCAAAGAAATTTTAAAAATTGCATTTGATACAAATTTTGAGGTGTTGCTCATTATATTTCTTACGAAAAGCTCCTAAATGCCTTTGCCACCTTAGCAAGAATTTCCAAGGGCAGTCTTAAAGATTCACTTGTAAGTCCAAGTGATGATGCCACTAAATTGAAAATGCTTTGGAGGAGTTTCATATTGTTGTCTGCGATTGCTATCATCGTTGTTGCTTCTTGGGATTTAACATGGTGAACAGATAGAAATAAACAGAAAAATACGACAAAGACTTTTATCGCGTACATCTGAAATAAATGAAAAATTCATAGGTATGATTTAAAGCATACTGTTATTAAGTAACTGCTATGATTTGAATAAAATCAATTAAGGCACACTATAGTATTAACACTGATTTTAAGGTAATATTTCAATTAGTGTCTTCAATATGAGCAAAATTAGTGGTACTAATAAATTTTATTGCAGTGAAGATCGAAAGCATATTCAGTTCCTTCCTCTACCTCTCTTAACGAGATAAAGGAAGCAATTGTTGTCTCTTTAAAGTCAAGTCTTTAACAGACAACAATCGCTTTGTATGGCTTCTTCAGTATTGGTATGCTGCCAACAGTTCGTGTCTGTCCTTATAATGCTGTGACCCTCGGTCTCTTCAATGAGCCAGGACTAGAGGTGGCCACCTAAAATGTTTAAGGTTCTCGAAGGGGAAGAATTTTTTTCTCTCTTTATTCCTGTTCCCTCTCTGCCACTTTCTCGTCGCCTTCCTGGAGGCAGCTGTGGGATGAGCAAACTGATCTATGGGGATCTGGCACGTGGTAGCCCTTTACACCTGGTGTAGACATTTCTACATCAGGAGGATAAGTAATAACAAGAATCCCCCTTCGCGACGCAAGAATTGCGTTGAATACAGATGGAGCTGGCGGTGTGTGTTGCTCAAAGAAGGCATCATTTTTATAACTATAATATCTATCTTGGCTTCATAAGCTTTGCTTTATAGGATAATTATGGTTTGGAGACTTCGTTTTCATCATGCATAATTAAGAATTTATTCTGATTCACTGCTGCACCATCAGGGAATTTAATTAAACTTAATAAGATTATGTAATAAATATTCTCCTGTGATATCTCTATGAACAAGCAAAATATAGTGGAATTGAAGTAAGTGCAATATTCAGCATTATTAAAAGGTACAATAAAATTGAACGTGCCCACAAATTTATTTATACCATAGGAATCAATTGATATTAAATATTTTGTTTCATTTTAATATGAAGTTGAAAGGGTATTAATAATTTCACATTTGAATTAAAATTGGGGTTTCTGAAATATTTTTTCAGTCTAATATTACGAACATCAAATTTTCCTTGAAAGTACTCTGTCAAACTATCACTTCAACAGAATTTGTTAATAATATAATAAAATAGTTATTAACATTAGGTATTAACAGACAACATATTAAATTCAAATTTGGTAATTAATTTATTCTATCAGATTTACACCTATAAATCTAAAAAAAATTTAAAATGTATTCTGATACTTGTTTCTTTTTTTGAATGATGAATAAACGAAAGGAAAATTATTTATTCTTGACAAGATGTATTTATAAAATGTTTACTACATTTTTCACAAAAATACACAAAACCATTAAGAAAATATGATTCCTTTGAAATAAATGTTTCAACGAACTAATTTAACTGAAAATAAAGATAAGACTTAAGAAGGTAGGATGTGCTTTTTGCAGAAGTTAAATATTTGTATTAAGTTGGTATAAAAGTTGGGGCTTATTAATGTTTGTCATTTTGTATTAAATATAATTAATTTTCACTTCATGAATGAGGGTTTTATTTTCATGCTTGAAGGTAAAAATATGGCGCATAATCTTCAAGCATTGATATTTCAAAAATGATTTTTAATATCAGAGTATTGTACAAAAATATTCTCTCTTCACAAGTTAGTTTTGCATTTTTTAACTGAAACTTTCAATCACAATATTTCATAGTCAGTTTAGAAATTAATTTTCATTGCATTTTAGATTTTATTTTAAATTGTCTTATAACCAAAAATTATAAGCTGTCAATGACACTAAGATATTCTTCATTCTTGACAGTTACAAATTTCCTCAAAATTATTTATTTTATATGCATATTTTATTTTATAAGTAATTAATAAATATTTATTCTTATATAACAGGAAATAATAATAAGTATTTGAGTAATCTAATAGGAAATATATAAATAATTAAGAAACAATATTTTAAGAATTTATAGGGGGAACAAACTAAGCTGTATGAATGGAGTTGTGTATGTGAACTCATATAAAAATATTTAAATTCAAAACTTAATAAAAAAATGACAAGTTTTATGCAAAAAAACTAAAGTATTTAAAGAAAGTAAAAAATATTTTCAATTGCAAAAGATTTGAATTTATAAAATGTAATAATATGCATAAAAATTGAATTTTTATCCAATTTTTAATTAAATACTTTGATGTATGTAATAATATGACAATAATTAAGTATTTTATGTTAAACAATATGGTTTGTTGTATGCTGTTCATTTTACTGTTATGAATTTTGCTGATATTCTTGGGTGCTTTTCTTAGTAAAAAAATATATTTAGTATAAAAATGAAGACTATTTTGTTGTTAAAGAATATTTACACAAACTTTCTGTAAAAATACAATTTAATGAAATAAATATTAGATGAAAATAGAAAGAAAGTATGTTCTGCAAAATTTTTCATGCAATTTTACTCTATAAAGCGTAAATATGCTTCATCTCTATTACTCGAGCATTTTACCTGTACATAATAGTAAACTGAATTCTTATGTTACTACATTTGCTTAAAAAACAATCATTGAGGAATATATGCTCAACAAAATATTCATTTCATTATATAACTGTAAATTATTTTATTAATTGGCACAAATCGACTGTATATAAGTAAAAAAATCAATACGAAAATTTTAATAGTTATGAAACATCCTAATAATATCAAAAAACTATAGTTTGACAGAATATGTATATAAGATCTAAGCATTATTAAGTACATGCTAATGAAAGAAAAACATAAATAATATATTTTATGTTAACTGTTTAACTATTCTAACTATAAAAATGTATAACTTACATTTTTCATATTTTTGACGGAAATTTAAAAAAAAACACAAAGCAATTGCAAATTTATAAAAATGTAAGAAAACTGTCCTGAATAATAGAATAATTCACTTTTATATTGAAGGTAACACTTGTCATCTTATTGCTAACTCATTATTTCTAAGCATTTCTTTTTTCTATAAAGTGATAAGAATTTCAACCATGTATTTTTATATAATGCTGTAGATGTTTCAAATTAATTAACACCACAAATATGAATAAAATACATTTTTCTCAGTAAATAATTCACATAACATTATAACTATACATCAGATTATTTAAAATCTAAATATACAATATATATATATATATATATTACATGTATACACACATATGATTGATAAAATATTATGACCAATAAACTTATAGTTTTTTTTTTAATATGAAAAACTGAATGAGTTTAAAATAAAATCTTAAATATCATTTTATGTAAACTAAGAAGGCTTCCGTTTGGTTTAAAATTATATAATCGTTAAAATTTTTTGTTAAAATATAAATTATATGTTCGTTAAAATATGATAATATCGTTTTGCGCAATATGTATAGAAAAATATGATTCAATATATAAATATATCCATGAAATAGAGGAACTTAAAAGCAGAAAATGTATTTAGAATTTTTAAAATATTAAAAATTTAAGACTTTAGGACATTTAAAACTATTTATTACACATTTTCATCAGTAATGTATGCATTTTCGGAGAAAAATTAGTTTTATTTCTTTAGACAACAAAAACTAACAAAGATAAATTTTTAAAATGTTTTATGAATTAGAAATTTATAAGTGACTTTTCATTGCTTCAGTTTTACACAAAAATAATGGCTCAAAATCATGGCTAAAAGTCTTTCATCAGTATCGTAATGCCTATAAAATATTAAAACTCAAAGACCCATTTTTATTTAGTAGACTTGTGATTTCTATAAAATGAACAAGTGAACGTTGATTAAAATAAGTGTTCGCTACCTTAAAAATAATAGTACAAAAAGAAGGAGTTTTGCGACAGATCTCAATGAAATTTGACTGAAAATTTATAAAGGTTTGAGAAATAGCTGTGATTAAATTAAATGTCTATGATATGTACTTGTGAATGATCCTTGTATATATTTTCTAAAACTACAATATGCTGAAACAATAAAACACGCCATGTTTCATACTTTAAAAAAGTGATATCATTATATTTATATTAAGATATCACAGAGAAGCTATAAAAATAATTAATTATCAATTCACACTAACATTACAAAAACTCTTTAGACGAATATTTAAAAAATTAACTAAAGGTACACTCATTAAACTTTGATTTAAAATTTATGTGGATATTGTTTTAAATTGATAAATATTAAGTCCTTCATAGTAATTACTTTATACAGTAAAGAAGAATGAGCAATTAATGAAAGTTTTCTTTACCAATTAAAAATAATGCAATTATAATACATTGAAAATAAATTATCGTTGTAATCATATTTATATTAAAATCATAATCCTCCTTTCTTGAAGATTAGCAGAATTTTGAATTTGTGTATGTTGAAGAATACAAATTTAAAAGCGGGTTTATATCCCTTATAATTTGCGTCTCAAATTAGTTATGAATTCAGTACGTACAAAATCTCAAAATAGAATACTATGTATCATTTAAGTTTACAAGTTTGTTATTGAAGTTGCTGTTGTTTCAAAACCAAGAACAATTAGCGTTGTTTTTCCATCTCCATTAAAACGGAACTTTTTAAAAACCTAAAAACATGTATGAGATAGTTAAAATCTTGATAACCGTGAAACCGAAGCACCAGAAAATAGTGAGAAAAGGGCTGTTGAATTTAGATTTGGTTTCATGGTATTATACAGAAAGCAGCTTCGATTGGTCTGAAAACCTGAAGCAACAAAGGTTAGGACAAACTTAAGTCCACCTGCCTATTTACTTTAGTTAGATATAATGGAATAGCTTTCAAGCTTAATATAGCCCTACCAACACGCATAGTATCCGAATTCAGTCTATCCGCATCGCTTTCAAAATTTCACAAAAATAAACTAGACTGAAGAAGAGGCGGAAAAATTAGAAAAGGGAAAAACTCAAGAAAAGAAAAGGTAAGAAAAGGGGAAAAATATAATGAATTTTCTCATGAGGAGTTATGATACATTCTTTTGAAAATTTCTGGATGTTCAGAAATTTTTGCTGGGGGTCGAGAAGAATGGATTATAAGTCAACACTGTATTTCATACCTAAAGTTATGGTAAACTTATACAAAGTGATGAGCAAGAAGGTGACCTTAATGCCCGAGATGAAGCAGACATACTGGAAATCTTAGATTAATTCCAGACAAATTTCAGTCCTCACATAATACGTATTATATTTAGAAAGATTAATCTAAATCCGTGCCCAACTTTTCTTTTCATCGATTTAATACATTTTAAATTATATCGTTCTTACTGATTATCAGAAATGAGAAATATTTCTTTTATTCATGATGAATTTAATATTATTTTTTCAGAAAACAACATTAAGGAAAACTTTCACCAACATAGAATTTCTAAAGCTCTGTTTCACTTGATATTTTTTCTACTAGACCACAAATATTAATCTGCTTCATGTCAGTAAAATAAATTTTCTCTTTCCTAACTCAAATTATATATTCTTCAGATGAATTGTTGTCTTCGCTTCTTATTTATTGATCTGAAATTCTAGTTAAAATTTCAGTTCACAGTTTAATTACTTCATAAATCTTACAGAGAGTAGTTGAGATTCAAAACGTTTTTAAAAAAAATAGTTGTTTTCTTAAAGAATGTATATTTCAGAAAAAGAAGCATTTTATTTTATATGTTTGATTGCTCTTTCCATATTCATTTCTACAAAGCGATTCAATTCATTCGAATTTTTCTTTTAAGAATTTGACTTTTCAGACTATAATGCCTTATTTTGGATTATTGTAACAAAGTTATTTAACAATACCAAAGCATATTACTTCCAGTTTTCAAGGTATTTAATGTTTACTTTGAATTGAAAAAACATATTTATTTAAACATATACTTATTTTTGTACTTTATAAAGAATTCAAGCATTGAAATATGATTAATTTCCATTTACTTATTGTAAGTAATTATAAGAAAAATATTTATAAATAAGTTACTTTCTGAGATTGCTACAAATGATATATTTTAAAGTGTTCAATACAGAATCAATATTCTTCTATAACATCTCTCCCAAAACTCTAAATATATATATATATATATATATATATATATATATATATATATATATATATATATATATATATATATATATATATATATATGAAAAATAGTACAATATTCCTTTAAACAATATTCAGCATTTGAATTAATTGATTCCTAAGTGAATCCAAGTTGCATCATGTACCAAAGCTAAACAAAAAACCTACTTTAAAATAATAATGAACTCTTTATTAATCTAATTCCTTTTCAATATTTTGATAACCATTAGTATATTGCAGTATGTTAATGCAGAAAAATTTCAAAAATAAATAAGAGCTTGATTATGCTATAGCTGTAAATTAAAATAACTTTACTTTATGAAAACTCATTTCACTATTTTTCTAATTTAGAAATTATTAATAATATTTTATAATTAATAGTTAAAATTCAAAAATTTAAAAAAAATCATAAAAGTATTTAATACAGTTTTTTTTATCACACTCCAGAATTTTAAAGAAGAAAAGGATTTTTATATATGCCTATTTCACTCAACTTTAAACAAGCATAAAAAACGAAATTTTTAATGACCCTAAATATTTTTCATTAATACAAATGAGTAAATATTTTACAAAAGTCACCAATATAGCTTACTAAACACAGAGAAAACAAAGTGAGTTATTCATTTTTGTAAAAATAAATATTTCAACAAAATTATGCTGTTAGGAGTCCAGTAAATGCAGCTATTCTCATAATCATTTTTCAATCTTTATCATTTCGTAATCTTACTGCCAAATATAAATTAAATGTATTCAGCAGCTTTATTGTTATCTAACTATTTTAAACTATTAATAGAGTAACTTGTTTTGTTCCACTGTATAATTAAGAATTCTGACATAAATATCAAATTCAAGTATTCAGAAAAGTTTGAAAAAAATACTTAACATGATGTTTAAAAGTACAAACCAAATAAGTTAAACAAAAATGTAAAAACAGAATTTTCATTTCATCATCATAATATCAATTTAGTGCTGCTATATGTTCACAATCTTTCAAAAACGAATGATAAAATTTTCAATAAGATTTTTCACTTAAATTTAATTTTTATTTGGAAGGAAGATTTTAAAGTTAATTTGTAATTATTACCAAAGGATAATTACCATTTTCTTACATAGAATCAATAAGAATGGAATGTTATTGATATGATTGGTTAAATGCATCATGTTCATGTTTAACGAATAACTGGACATGAGTGACTATTTGCAGAAGCATGTACATCATATTGGAGTTGAGAATTCGGTACGTAGGGGAATAAAAGAGATGGTGATCATTTTAGGCATTGTCTCATTGTTTTAAAGTTTCACAAAGAGACAGCTCTACGGATTCTAATTCTAGTAATTATTTTGCTTCATCATCAGTTTATTGGGCTGATTGTCAAATTATGGAACAGATGCCGAAGATGGGCGAAGGGTAAAAAATAGCAATTTTATAATATTTTTAATTAAATTCGGCCATAAAACAAAGGCAGGTGACTAAACGGAGGAGGGAATATTATTTGCAGCTCAAAAAATGTTTATTTACTTCCTTTAATCGATTACTCTTAAATATTAAAACGACAATGATATTAAAACAAATTTTGCGAATGTTTTTAATATAATACAAAAACAATTAAGAATAAATTCAAAACGAAAATAAATATAGCTCTTAAGAAAAAGTACTCATAAGCTTTGTGATTAGATATACAAAGATTATAGATTTTTTGAAATAGTATCATCCCGGAATCAGCATTTATTTCTATAAGTGGTATTGTAGATGTCTGAATTTATTCTGGAGATATTATTTGATGATAGATTAGAATTTCCCCGTCAATCACAAAATATTCTCGGAACTATTCAATCTTTCGCTTAATCATTTTACTATCGAGACTTATAACTCAAAGAGTCAAAACTTTAACTCTGTACAAATATCAAAGAATAAATATTCAGCATTTGAAAGCAAATAAGAGTAAATCAAGATTCAATAACATTTCTCAGTGGTTACATACAAATAAATTAATTCAAGTAAGTATGCCCAACTTTAACATTATTGCTATTATTACTATATGATATCAATAAAGCAACGTTGATGTTCGTGTCCCATGTTATAAGTTATGTAACACACACACACACACATATATATATATATATATATGTATATATATATATATATATATATATATATATATATATATATATATATATATATATATATATATATATATATATATATATATATATATATATATATATATATGACAAATTCAAGAGATATAAAACTGGAAAACATTACTGTAGTACTTTCCATTTTTATACGTCAAACATATGAATAAAATTTTTGCATTACTTTATATTGTTTCAATTCTTATCATTAAAAAATTACTAAAATATGTATTCTTATTTTTTTGCTCCTTCCTTATATCACTAACAACAGAAACAATTTTTTGTGATAATGAGCAAAGTTAATTTTAAAATTAAGTGTTTCTAAATTTATCTTTGATATTAAAATTAATAAATAGAGTTTGTGGGATTATATATTTAAGATTTTATTAATATTATTGGCGATAAATGGGGAAAAATATCTAATTTCAATACATATTTGCAAGTCAACAGTAATTTTAGATTTTGTTGAATGAAATTTTATTTTTAAAATATTCTCTAAGACTTATGATAATAGATGTTCAGCTTGTAAAATATTAAAAATCTTTAAAATAAATATTGTCATATAATTTCTGTCTATCAAATAAATTTGAAAATTAATATACATAGAATAATGCAAAATGTAACAAATGCTATGTAATTGATTACTATTGTACTTCGAATTTTAAAGTAAAAATTTTCAAAAATAAATTATTATTTGATTTAATTTGAAATTAATAAATAATTGAGTTAAATTATCTTCATGAACTGTTTTTAGTACTTTGAAGCAAAGTTTTTTTCTTCTGCAATCTTGGAATATATAATGAAAAATATCTCAAAAGCATTTATATATTTCGTTATAGTCCTCGGTATAGGATGATTATAGTAAGATGATATGTAAAGAAAGTAACAGGAAATATTTTAAATCTCAAATGTAACTGTCTGTATTCGTAATATTTTATATAGTAAGTTTTCACTTGAATTTATTCTTCAAAATCTTTCATATGAAATAAAAAATAGGAAAAGTTCAAAAAAGGCAAACACTGGAAAACCTTATTGCAAAATGAATAAAAACACACATTTTTTCATACTTTTTATTTTGTTTCTATAAATTTTAGATATTCTTATTATCATTAAAAGTTACTAAAATATGTTGTGTATTAATTTTTTCCCTTTTATTCCTTCCTGTATTGTTTTAATGGTAATTACATTTGTGTTCTTATACTAAAAATATGATTGCAGACGATTTTAGTTATTTATAACCAAAGTCTTAGGGTGTGTCATAATTAGAAACTTATTATAATAGTATAGTTTATAATTGATATGAATTATAAAATTGTATTTATAGTTTGCTACTGAGAAGCTATGAATCATTCAAAATGATGGAAAGGAATTCCTAAAACTGACAAATCATTCATATGAGTCGTATTATCAAAGATTCTATTCGAAGAATTTTAAATGTAATCTCACTTTTAAATTAATTTTTTACTTGTTTATATTTCTTACTTTGCATTTTTGCTAATGTATTTTTAAAAAAATCTACGTAAGATGATTCTCTTCAAAAAGGAATGCATTCAAGGTAATCAATCCTAAAATTTTGTTTTGTCATTTTGTCTAATGAAGAATTAATTTTCGAATAAAGTATAAAACACTCATAAAATAAATTTCTTTCACATATTGGTTTTCCAGCTGCCTCAAGGTAGGAACTTTTCGTATTTCCTAGAGACATTGTAGATTTTTTATAAATTATAATTATAAATTATATTATAAATAATATTATATTATAAAAATATCATAAAATATAATTATAAATAAATAGAAATGTAAAATAAAAGACAATTATAAAAATATCTTAATTTAATGGGATTTTTATTTATCTTAAATGTGTTTTTTCTATTAACAATTTTTGAAATGAATTGTTTCTAAATCCTCAATGAGTTAATATAAATTGTAATCTGATAAATAAATGTTAAAATATATAAGTATCAATAGTTTATATAAAAAAATTACTAGCTATTTTAGGTATAAGCAACATTTCACAAAAATAAATATATCATTAAAAATTTGTGAAATCTATTTCAGTACATGTAATTTAATGAAATGATATAAGCAGCAAATTTAAAAATGTTTTTTTTCATTATTAGAAATTAAGACATAATTCATTATTAAATATACCTAGCGAAGAGTTTTTAATATAAAAGGGGATATATAACTCTGTAACCTTATAAAATAAAATGAAAATAAACTGTCATGATTATATTATAATTAAAATGTCGATATGAATTATATTGAAACTGTAATTAGTGCCATGTACTATCAGTTTCTAAGACAAAAAGGAATAAATTGATTAATTATGTATAATGGATGGGAAAAGTTATAAGAAGACTAATAATTTAAATGAATTAAACGAAATTTTATTTCCATTAATATGGTGTGTAGAATATTTTTTTAATCAATTATACTTTGAAGATTTCGATTAATAATATGCGAACATTAGTAATCGTGAAAATATAAAACAAATATTACTAATAAATAAAGTTAAAACAAATATTGTTTGTAGCTTATTTTAAAACCTTAGACAAAATTATGATTTAAAATAGATTTTTTTATGATTTTATAAATAATAATATTGGACATGTAATAACACAATAATAACATGGACATTTATTACAAAATATGTAAAAGCTTAATAATATAAATTTGTTACATTAAACTTCTATAAAAATTATTATAAATTTTTATCTTGAAATCCTTGTTATTAGACCTTAAACAAATCATTAAATTGGCTTCATTAATTGCTAACCAATTTTGTTGCTATTAAAGTATCTACATATTCTTAAACAAATTCTCACAGCAAACTTTCACAAAAATGAGTCTATTATTTTACATTATATTTTAACTTCAGATTATTCTTAGCGTATCAGAAAGATTTTGAAAGTGTGAGTGATGAAATATAAATTTAAAATTCACATTTATTCCATTATTATTCATTAGATTATCAGTAGTAGCAAATGTATATATTTTACGTCCATTCAGAATTAAAGTACAAGCATCTTAAGGGGAAAAAGTTGAGTTCACCATTTAAAGTTATATCAAAGAATTGTTTTATGGATTAATTGAATTTATTTTATTGTGCTTTGAAGTTGAAATGACATTTATTAATTTTTGATATAAAATTAAATATATTAAAATTTCCACTTATTCATGAAGGAAAAAAATAAACTTTTAGATCGCAAATTCCATTACTGGAGTACATTATTATTTACATATAATTCCACTTTTATAGTTCAATCAAATATAACATTTAATTAAGTTTGTAAAATTCATGAATGTTTTGTTTTGGGTCGCCTAGTGATATTTTCTGGGTTACTATTCTCAACCAACTTTTCACCATTACTGAGCTGATATGCGAATAAATTTTTAACTATTATACTCGTATTAATAATTTAAACTATTTTCCAGATGTACGCATCAAAGGGTTTGGTATTCTTGCTCATTGTCTGCGCAGTATTTCCCAACCTGGAGGCTAGCTCTTTCCACCAAAGGTTCCTTAGGTCAGTATCGGACATGCCACAAATAGAAGCCCACAAATTTGAACAAGGAGACACAACAGTCCTCGAAATAGAATACCAGATTCCCGAAGACCTAGTGGAGAGTCTAGTTCAGTTTCTAGGCGTCCTCCAAAAGCGAGTCCACCAGGCGAATGAGTTGCTGTCGATGATATTGTAGCAAAGTTTACTGTACACTAAAACTTCAATGTTTTAGTATAACCTATTGTAATCTACAACTTAGAGAGCTGATAAACCAATTTAATATATGAAATAAAACTTTTTCTAGTTGCAATTCTCTCTCTATTTTTCTTTCAACAAAAATATTTATAGAAAGCATTGTGTATAGTTAGTAATCAATATTAAAATTAGAAATGTGACTTTTTTTCGTGGCATTTGTCTTTAAAAATTATCCCATGAGATTTTTCCATTTATTTTTGAATACATAATAAAAAAAACCTTGACTATTCATGTTAAAAGCTCTCCAGAAAAAATACTATATATTTTATATAGTGAATTGAAAACAGTTGCGATTTTCATTAATAAGTAATCTTATTTAAATCATTGTACGATTTATAAGATTAACTCATTTTCATGCATTATTTAATATATTTGGAATGTAATATTTTGAAATTATATAAAATATAGTGTTCAACATAAAATTCTTATCATTGTATATTTTAAACCCGTGATACTTCATGTTATTTTTTTTATAATAAATTCTATAAACTGCTGATGTAAAAAAACTTTATTATTTAAAATTTCAATGTATTTGTTTAATGTTTCAATTATTTCAAATAAGTCTTAAATGATGAAACACATAAAATGAATTTCAAGTTTACATTTCTTTGATCCTTTACGTTAATCTCTTTAAGGTAGTTAAATATTACAGTGAAAAATAATTTTTCTTTTATATTATAAATAAAATGATAAATGGAAGCGTATTGTGATATTTGATAATGTTTGCAAGTTAAGGTGTAATTTCAAGTACTTATTATTGATAAATTATCCAGAAAATGATAAGATATATAATAATCTATTTTAAGATAATATGGGTATTAATAATATATAAACTTTTTTTCCACCTACAGAAAATACACTCGTGACATTTTTTTGAAATATATTATACTGCTTTTCAGGTAAGTTTGTAAAATTTTAGTTTTTATATGCATTAAAAGATTTAATGAGCAGATTTCAAGGAAATGCAACAAAATATTTTTTAGTGATAAAAAGTGTATCAAAGATACAATTATTGTCATTCGATTCCAATGATTCGTTTTTAAGGAAACTTCACCTATCTTTTTTTTAAAACCGTCTTCAAAGTAAGATAATAGTGATATGAATAAGTTATATAGATAGTGTAAAAACTACTCTCATAATAGAAAATTAAGTTAACTGTTTCAAGGTATGGAATTTTAAAAGTGTAGAAGCACTTAAAATTTAATATTAATTAATAAAATTGTGTTCTAAAAACTGAGGAATTACTTTAAAATTGCTGGAATTTTAAAAATTGATGCAACATTAAATATATATTTTTATGATGTATTTAAAATACAGGTTAACATAACATAAATTTAAGTGTTTCCTAGTGATATAAACAATGTAGAGTGAAATTAACCATCTTCATAGGTAGGTCAACTTAAATATTTTATCATTTAATTCCGAATAAAAGGCCTTGCACTGATTTTTGATGCCAAGGAATGATTTAGCAATTTTTTTACATTTTACAAATTTTTTGCACAATACTATTAGTATACTGAGATATAAAATATTCCAAATGATTATATTTAGATTAACAATCAAGAACAAATAAATAAAACTTTTTTTTTTTTAATTTCATCAAACTTTTTAAAATAGAAATTCAAAATAATTATTTTTTTAAGCCATATAATTGTGAACCTGCATAAAAACTCTCTATAATATAACTTTTAATGACTGTAATTCTTATAAGCATAATCAAAATAAATTGCTATATAATCTATACCTAATTTTTCAATAATTCGAGAGAATGTTTTAGAAAAAATCAAGGTACACAAAGAAAAACAATTAATAACTCGTCTAAGACTTCATTAAATCTTACGAAAAAATCTGGTTTTGTAAATCCGTATCTAGTATCAAAGATAATGTTTTAGTAATTTACTTAATTTTAAGTACAAATTATAATTTATATTTATATGATACAATTCATTCAAAAATTTTGTAATTTTATGTTATATGTGAAAATATATGTAAAACTGCAGTTTAAATAGTTACAAGGAAATTATTAAAAACCGAAATAATGATTTTCATTTAGATTTTTCTACTTTTACACACTTAAATATATATATTTTAAATTTTTAAAGTAAAAGTATAGTTTACAATTATTAAATCACTAAATAATATAAAAAATATCAAAATTTTTTAATAAATTATTTTGGCCACTTTCTAGTGCAAATATTATATATATTACATCAGACTTATTAAATTATCAATATTTTCTGTAAGGCATTAAAATACAGGCTTTTAAGGATACTTTGATTAATATCATGCTATAATATATATATACATATATATATATACATATATATATATACATATATATATATACATATATATACATATATATACATATATATATATATACATATATACATATATATACATATATATATATACATCTATATACATATGTATACATATATATATACATATATATACCTATATATACAGATCTTCCTCTCTTCTTTCTAATATTTTAATTTTTAAAAATTTGTTATTTGAGAATAGGTTTAAATAATATTTATTTTAAAAAATATACAATGTAGTGTCATACTGTCAGGCATGCCAGAAATAGAATTTTGTTCCTTTTCATTTCAACGGGTTTTTTTTTAAATTTTTTTCATATGAGTCTTAATAAACACTCCATTTGATAAAATACACAGATCATTTTATGCAATGAAATTTTCTGGGAATCATTCTAGAGATGAGGAATTCTTCTGCCTGTCTACCTATTGTAAAGATAAGAATTAATAAAGACAGTGTTTAGTTCATTTCTCCTCTTTTTTTTTTGCTTTCTATATGTACGTATATCTATCATAATGTATAACGAATGTATTGTCCAGAAATGGTGCTCGTAATTTAATAACTGTCTAGCATAGACTTCCTTGATTCTGATTAAATAAATGGGTGCAAATATTTTGTAGTCAGAAGTGGAATTTAGGAATTCGAAATGTGTGTAAGAGTTGTTTTTCATGCATTGAATTTTGTGTCTTAAGAGCATTATTTTACAGTTTAGAATAATGTGATTGAATTAATCCAATTAATGTGTAAATATATTAATAAAAGGTAACTTATTTAGTAAAAAGATTAAATGCTGGTTAGATATTTAATAATATAGAAATTAATTAATAAAGCAACCCATAATATTTTGCGTTTTTTGTGGAAATTCATCAGTATTATATAGTAACATAATATATAAATGCATGTAAATCTTTTTCTAAATATTGCTTTTAAGGTTTTGTTATAAAATTAACTTTAAACGTTCTGTAATATGACTATGTTACGAAAGCAGTACCTTCAAAAATCTAGATAATAAGACAAATACGTATAAAAAAGAACAAAACATACATAGAAACTTTATTGATATATTTTATTATTTCTTTTTATTGAATGTAATCAATAATTAAAAAACATTTGCTGTATTTATCTTATTTTACCAAATGATACTCGAAAAAGAATTCCTTATAAATTTTTTGAGTAATATAACTGATAGCAGACAAATGTATTCATTTGGAGACACATATTTTTGCTAAACATTAAAATCAGTTTTCAGCAATATGCAATAAAAACTTAAATTCTTAATGAATTCAACAACTTCATAACAAAAAGATGTAATAAATGCAAAAAATTTTGCTAACGTATTGCTTATTAAATTCAAAATTTTGAATCAAAAGAAAATTTTGGATTAATAAATTGAATTAGCTGTTACAATTGATATAATAGTATGAATTAAGTGTATGAAATTGAAAATAGATTATAGGTATATGGTATTAAAACATTTAAAATCAAAGAAAATGATTTTCAGATTGAGTATCCGAAAACATGATCTACGATATATGCATCGTTGGGGGTGGACTTTTTGGCAGTGCCGCAGCAAGGCATGCTTCATCGTGTCCTTCCCTCAAAGTCTGCCTGGTTGGAGCCAGTGAACCCACGGTAAATTTCTTTTCTTTGTTTTTTTAGGATTTCACATAAATAGTTACTAAATTTATCATAAATAATTAAATGCACTAATAGAAATAACAGAAAGTTTTACAGAGCATATTATGTAATAAATATATGCTTCATATAATATTTCTCATATTTAAATTTCCCATAACAAACATAAACCAAAATGAAACTTAAGGCTTTGTCCACTTAAAAGGAACAAAATATCAATGTTAATAACAGATGTTTCAAATCTTTAGTTTAGTTTATTTAACGGTAGATTTGCAACTAATCTAAATTAAATAAGTAATTGTTATGCATATCATTATGTAATTTTTTGTAATGATTTCTAAATAAAATATTCAGATACATTGAAGTCTCAAAACAATTTATTTAACTAATTAATTTCAAAATTTCGTTATAAATTCATATGATTGTACATCATATTAACATAAGGTGTTAACTATATGCCTCATAGTAATAAACTAAGTTATATTTATTCATGCATTGCAGCAAAATTTAATCAGATATTATGGAAATAATGCTCTAGATGTAGATTTTGCCTTACTTAACTAAGACTTATTTACCTTATTCTTAAAATGATTAATATTTTCTTAAGGAAACAATAAATGTTGTTTTTGTTGTTAATAATCTCGAGATTATTTAACAGAGCTGGACAATCTTTACGAATCTGAAAATATCTAAAATGTCTAAAAATAGATGAGGGTACCGCAAAGCAGTGTCTTATTTAAATTTTATGCAAGCCATCCCAGGTGTTCACCAATGGCTCTCTGGGTATATTTTTTGACCTTGTTTAAAAATGCAGCTTAAAAATGGTGGGATCTCGATCTTAAGTTTGAAATATCCTGAGAGTAATTAATAGTTAACAGAGTAATTATAAATGATTATCAGAGGATTTATAGAGTTGTTGTGTTGTTGTTGTTGCATGCTCCCGAGGTCAGCAGTGCTAGACTAGGTCCATGAACGCGTACACCTTCATAAAGTCCAGGACCATAAGTGGATTCTCCATCAGATTTCTCCCGGCGAGACCAAGGCATTGAAGAATATGTTCAGGAGGCCTGTACATTTAATTTATAGGGTTGGAATTTTCTAACTGCACTTTATAGCAAAATGTTAAAAACACAAAGGCAGTGCTGTTGGAATATTAAATATGGTAAGAAAGTAAAAGAAAACTATAAGCATAGTAAATTATGTCTACAAAACAAAATAATGTATTTATAAATCTATCTCTAAACATGATTGCCAATTCAAACGAATGTTTATTAAATTAGTATAAGAAATTATTTGTATACAGCATAACTATATTCCATCGTATGCTATATTTAATGATAACAGTGATTAGGTATTGAAGTTATAAAATGTGTAGCAAATATTTTTAAATATTTTATGCTTATATTTTTTTAGAGAAAGAACACTAAATAATTAACAAAATATTTACTAGAACGAGAAATTTTATTTCACAATTTATAACCAAATGTTACTTTGTAGGATCTTATATATTTAAATATTATGTTTACCACAAACAAATTGAAGAAAAATAAAACATAATAATCAGTTTTTATTTAATCAGTACTTAAAATAAAATAACATAATAATAAACATAACATCATCATGTAAAGTTAACTACAGTATTTTCTTTTCTGCATATCTACTACATTTAATTACACACAATAAAATCATTTACTTACAGTTATTAAAAAAGAGATGTAATCTTATTTTTTTAAAAATTGCTAGAACCTGTTTGTCTCATTACATTTTCATTTTGCACTCGATGATTAATTAGATTGATACCTAAAGTTTGAAATAGGCTTCAGAATACCACACACAGCAAAACCTGAAGTGGGAATCTAACCCACGAACTATTGAAACAAGGCTCTAGATCTAACCATTCTGCTGCCATCTTGGCTTTAAAAATTAATAAAAGCTTATTTAATATAATGTTAAGAAATTTTTCTACTAAAGTGTTTTCAAAGAAACATTTCAATCTCTGGATTTTTATCATCATGCTGATATAATAATTTTATGATGGTAAAAAAGATATTTAAGAAATTTTTTCCCACAACTCACTTAAATTATGTTATAACTCTCATTATTCACATACACACACAATAAATAAAGACTTTTCTAAAATTGGAATTCAAAGTGACTTCAAAATCTTCACAAGTAATTTAATTAATTGAAAAAAATAGCTATATTATGTACCATTTACATTTTTATTTTATTTTTTACTATTAAAGACGAAGAATAACTTAAGCCACTGTATTAACTATAAATCACTAAAAATGCTTGAAATTCACATTTAATTAATTAACGAAATTTAATTAACTAAAAGTTAATTTCAAATGATTTACATAATAAAAAAATTAAATATTTTTACCGAGATTAAATAAACATTAATTGTTAAAAGAGAAATTTAGTTTATTTATTAATCTTATTTAGTAATGTATTCCCAGATTAACTTACTTAAAAATTAAATACAATGAAATCATTTTTTTTTTTTTGCAGACAGAAGAACGTAAAAACAGAGAAATATTTAGTTCTCATTATGATGAAGGACGAGTAACACGAATTTTAGATGAGGATACAGCTTGTGAAACACTATCTAAGCATTCTATCAAGCGATACAATGAAATAGAGAAATTATCAGGTAACATTTTTGCATCGTATTGATTATGTAAATGAAATTGAAAAGTATTATTAATAAAAATTTAATTAAATAAATAGATTTATTTTAAAAATAATAATTTCAATAAAATCTAAGATTCATTTATTAATGCTAACTTAATATTCTAAACTGAAAAGAAAAAAGGAAAAA
Organism: Latrodectus elegans; assembly: GCA_030067965.1. Taxonomy (NCBI): domain Eukaryota; kingdom Metazoa; phylum Arthropoda; class Arachnida; order Araneae; family Theridiidae; genus Latrodectus; species Latrodectus elegans. Next base: position 128,813,238 of record CM057813.1, read on the forward strand.
ATTCAAATCAATTTGTAAGGAAGTATTGGTTTGTTCGGAAAGTCCTTTCGTTTTTTCCACCTGATCAAATTTTTGGTAGTTGACATTGACATTGACACCAGCAAAATCCCCTGTACCTCACTCAAAGGAGCTTTACCAGTTTAATGGGAGCTGCTGGGACTTTATTTAAAAATATTTTAAAAAATGGCATAATAAAAATTTTTACAACAGTTGAATATACATCTTACAACATGGCTCTAAATATGCAATCAATTTCCGGTTAATTGTAAAGATGAAAACAAGATGACAATATAATGGAGTCTATGATGAATTATATACAGTTAACATAATAATTTTAATTTTGCAAAGTTCTTGACTATAATTGAATAAAGTTTATAAATCATATTCAAAAAGATTTTGATATTTAGAAAGACAGAGCCTTACTTTAGTCAAAACATGTTTTTAGCTAAGTTGTAGAAGGTTTCCCAATCCAACAAACTATGCTTTCATTGTTTATTAGGAATTCAACTGTTTTATTTAATTTTGCTCTCGCTATACGATTTCTCTGAATTCTCTTCTCCCAGAGGATCTTCCAATTTTCGCTGGATATGTCTAATTGCCTTGATAATATTAAGGAGCAAAATGTCAAGAAGTGGAGTGGATTGGCCTCTTTTCCACAAGTGCAATCTTTGGAATCAGAAATGTGGAACCTGTGGAAGTAAGATGGAAATGGTCCATGACCCTTAAAGAAAAGTACCTCATTCCTAGTCCAGTTAAGGATTTTCCTGCTAACTTTCGGTATCATCTCGTGAACATTTCTTCCAGTTATTCCGTTATCCCAATCATCTTGCTAACGATCCATTATTCAATTATCAAGTAAAGATTTGGTATGACAACGTGGTAATGGTAGGACCTGAGAAGAATTACTTGATAGAGCAGCCGCTTTTGCAAGTCTCTCCGCTACCTCATTTCCTTCTGTACCTTGATGGGCCTTTAACCAACCAATCCTGGTGTTATCTGATGTTGTTAGGAGATCTTGCATTTCTCGTACCATAGGACATTTGTTAAAAGGGTTAAAGATTTAAGGCATGCTTGACTATCTGACCAGATGTTTGTTGGAAGAGGTTGTGAAGACTTTTTGCTAGTAAAAACCAAACAATTTATGTATGTGAAATCGCGCTGCTACCAGAAAGAGGGTAAAAGCTATTGGACTAGAATGAACAAAGTGCAATGCAATACGATATTTATTCGTTATACGTTTTTCAGTTTCATGAAAAACGAAATTACTTTACAAAAAACCCAATATCCCCAAAATTTAATTAATTTTTTATTGAAAAGTAACTTTCCTTATTTTATTTATAAGTTTCTCATCAATATTTTGCGACTCTTTCCCTCTATAATCATGCATTAGCATACAAAAAATTTTAAATGAAGTATAGTATTAATTTAAATGTTTTAAACATCACATTTTATGTAAAACTCTTACTTAATTTATTAATAATTGCAATATCAATATCCATTTTGATCACAAATTAAAGAAACTATGTGTAAATAATGACAAGAAAACAATAGAAATGACAGATAGACATAATCAAATGCATGGAATATTCATCTGTAGATTTTTAATTAAATTCATGTAAAATGTTTTCATTTATTTTAAAGCATTTAAGTGATTTCTTTAAAAAATGCTTTTTATATTAATTTTATTTATTAATTCTCTTAATTTGATATTTTAAATGAATAAAAGTGTATACTCCCTTACGATAAATATTTGCAAAAGATATAAGGATATTAACTGCGTTATGTATTAAATTTGCACATATAATGTATATTAATATTGCACATATATGTTAATTATTCTTTTCATATGTTCACATCAAATGTTAATTATTCTTTTCATAAAATAAATCTAACCGTTTCATCAATTCAACAGAGGATTTTTACATCGTCTCTGGTTTTCAAAGTATTAAATAATTATGAAACAATATACATTTTGCAGGCATTAAATTTCATACTCCAGTAGGATGTCTTCACATTGTTAAGAAAAATGGTGAATTACACAGAAAATTATTACTAGCGATTGAGGCAAACAATGTTTCAATATTGAATGTATCTCATCAGGAAGTGTTCCGAAAAAGGTAGATTTATAAAAACTTAAGTTTTTATAAAAATAAATATGTATTTTTCCTATTCAGTATGTTTGCTTCATTTGAATATTGCCTTTGATAAATTAAACTAATGTGTTATAAATCCCACCACTACTGTAGATGTTTGTATTAAAAGTTGACACCGTCACATTTGTTCTCTTGTATAGTACGAATATATACAAAGATAAACAAAAGTCAAAAGATAAAGACAGTTGACTTTTTCTTTTGGCTGATAAAAAAATCTGATATTTAGCTATTACTATTTCTATATTCCGGTGAAGTTTGTTTAATTTAATGTTTTAATTAATAAATATTAATAAAGTTTTTTATAAAATATTGCTGTTGCACCTGCATGCTTTTCTGTATCTAGCCCTAAGTTGGGTTTTACCAGTTATATAAAAGCAGCCGAGTGAGGTCTTCGTAATTTTAAAGCAGGGACCTAGCAGAAGACACCCAATATGTTGCTTGCCAGTCCCAGAGGTATCGTTTCACTTGGAAGACATTGTGACCATGACCAGATTTAACGTGCCCCAGTCACCGTTAATGAACACGACGGCTCCTGTCGACCTGGATTCGAATTCACTACCTTCCGAAAATTAGAACGATCCCCTAACCAACCACGCCACCGCGGCCATTATAACAGTTTAAGTAAAAATCAAAAATCAAATTTTGAAGACAAAAATTAAGGATTGATCTTAGTTATGAAACATTTGATGAATCTAATATTTCTGCTTTACATAACCCCAAATCAATGCTTCAAATTTTTCTCTTTGTGACACGTGAGAACAGTTAATTGCTATAAAAAATACCGCTTTGATTCGAGACTGGTAGTTACTCCAATAGTTATCAAGTAACTGAAATTACCTCGTTTCGCTTGCTGCAGTCTTCTATTCCCAATGTGGATGTTAAAAAGTTAAATCTTGCTTAAAATTTATTAACATACAGATTAATTGAAACTTAGCTCTTATATGAACTTTGCCGTGCTTGTAGTCAAACGGTTAGCTCTTTTGACTTCGGATCAGGAGTTCAAATACCTCTTTGGGATGCATATTTGTAGTGGTTTGGGATACACTTCAAATTGGAGTTCGCAGTCTAAGAAAATCTTATGTGATAAAATAATGACCATTGAGCGAAAAATAAGGTCGTATTAATTATGATATTTTTTAGTTTTACCTTTTTGTCATAGATTTTCATATTTTTTTCCAAAATATCTGAGATTTTTCGGCACAAATATTCCATTTGTGAGAAATGTTTAATTTAAGTTGTTAATTCAAATATATTGAAGAGTTTAAAAAGCATGAAAAGAATTATTAATTCCATAATTCCTTAAATATCCAACTTTTTACCATATATTGATTTTATTAGTTTATTTCATTCATATTTTGACACCATACATTAATTAAATATTTTACCATAACTGACGCAGATGCTATTGCTAGTATTACATAAAATTGCTCTTAACTGCGTTACCAAAATCATTTAATCTGAGATAACCTATATGTAATAAAAATAATTCCCATTTCAATAACTGCATATCATTTACGTAAAAATGGCTTAAAAGTGGTTTTTTTGCAAACTTCCCAGGTATCCTTACCTAAATTACAGTTCAGATAAAGTTGCACTTTTGGACGAGAACGGTGGCGGTCACATCAGTCCCAGAAAGCTAGTGGCAGCACAGAAGAAAATTGCTCAGCAACAAGGCTGTCATTTAATTGAATCAATTGTATCTGAAGTAAAATTTGAAAATGGACTTTATAAGGTAGAGTTAATAAAATGTATATTGTTTTAAAGATTTTTAATGATAAAGAAAAGTACGCGATTTATAAGTGAATTCGTTTTGAGTCAGGAAATAATTCGATTGTTCTACACTAAATAAGCTCAAAAAAATCACTGGAAACTATAACAATAACTTATGCACAGTTTTTCTATTTAGTGACATTTTTCTTATATAATTATAAAATTAGACTAATTTACTATTTTTTTTAAATTATAAATTAAAAATATATATATTAACGCATTTTTAAAAACAGACTTCAAAAATTATATAGATGTTTATAAATTAGTCGCACGAAATTTAACAAAATAACATTTGACGAAAATATTATATTTTCTAGAGTTTTTTTATCTGATAGTTATAATGTATTGTTATTGAAATAGAAACAAGATAATTATATATAAAAGCTACTAAAGAAAAAGTAATTTTAACTTTTTATTTAAAAATTAAAACAGTAACAAATGTTAAAATTAAATAAACAACTACAATCATTTAATAAAAATATACATATAAGTAAACGTAGTTAAAAAACACTTTAGATTTTTGATTTGTAGTTGGTTTGTTTTCAATTTCAATTTTTTGGCTTGTAATTTATTAAATTCTTCGTAAAAAAAACATATGTCAAATAAAATAAAATCTTATGAAATGGTTAATTGATATTTAGTTGGAAATGTATTTTTCCCTTTTGTAGAAAAGAAAATTGAAATATTTTGAGTGAACAAGCACCTAAAAAGAATATTACTCATCAAGAGATTTCATTCGTATTGCATTTAGTCATTATTGTATCATTATTCACGAGAACATAAATGCAGATTTTGCAATGTTTTAAGCAATTATTGACTTTTCTAAATATATACATACATACATACTACCAGTTACTTATTTTTAGCTGTCAATCACATACTTAAGGGCACTATATTTAAATAAATTTATGTTTTATAAAAAGATTATGTTTCTTGACTTTGATAATTTTTTACATCATTAACATTCAAAATTGTCTAAAATATTGCTTTCCAATATGAATTTACCAAAATTAAAGTGGAAATATAATTTTTTTATATTTCAGGTAGAAAATGAAACCAATGAAACAATAGTCCAAGCAAAAAGATTAATAATTGCAACTGGAGCTTTTACTAACTTTAAAAAGTTTAGCGTATTGAAACCCTTAAAACTCACACGAAGGAAAGAAACAGTAGCTATGTTCGAAATTCCAGAAAGTGAAGTAAATATATTAAGGTAATTAATAACCTTATACTTTTCTGTATTAAAATAATTCAAGGAAATGCTATTTTCAATTTAATGTGCCATAAAATACGTTTATGACACATTAAGAAACAGATAATAAATACTTACTTAATGGTACTTTACTTCAATTTAAAAAAATTTTAATCGAAAAATATTAGTCTTTTTTATTTAAAGATATCTTTAGAAAAGTAGCCTTGTTTTAGATAAAAAAATAAGTTGTGAATATCTAAGAATTGAAATAAAAGAATGATAGAATTTTCAAATAATGAACTTTTAAACTGCTTATATTATTCAAGAAGAATTTTTCAGTAACGAATGCAAAATTTTTACCGTAGTATGATCACAAACTATCTACTGCAACTTCCAAAGATAAAACTAAAACATAATTTATGACACGATTTATTAACTATTATAAATGTATTTTAATTATATCTGAGTCGATACATACTGATAATTTATAATGTTAAAGTTAAAAGTAATCAAATTAAAAATTTAAAAACTGATAATTTTAAATATAAAACTTTTATAAAATCAAAAGTATCAAAATCTTTACATTGTATGCAATATTGAAATTTTTTGATAAAAAATCAAATATTTTATAATTTAAAATATCTAAAACATTTTGGTTCATATAAAAATATCTGATACAGCGAAAAAAATTAAACATATTTAGTATAATGAATGAACAATTTTCTTAAGGATGCTAATTGCATTAAGTCTTTAAGATGTTAGTAGTTTCAGAGAAAAGTCTGCTTCGCTTAATTATAGTGGATTTAAAATGTCCATGAAAGGCATAGAAATGTTCTGTCAGGAGTTATATGGCTCAACATAATCATAATATGAATAAATTAAGTCACATAGCAGATATTAGAATGGTTTAAGAGTGTGAAACATTTAAATATCATCGCGAACTTCCGTTGTGCAGAAATTTATATACATATTAGAACACATTTACTTGTTACGAGAAAAAGAGAAGACTTAAAATACTAAAACTGATTGATAGAAGTGCATGTAGAAAATAAAAAGCAAAATTTACCTCATACAATTTCTGTTGTTGACAGCAAACTTCATAAAAAAACCAGTTATAAACAAATTTGACACAAGTTGTTAACAATATAACTGACGAAAAGAGTCTTAAGGCATTTGAGCATCCATCATATCTCCCCTTCTAAAGAGATTTTTTAAGATAGCCAATCGGACAAAATTTGGCACAAATAGCTAATAACTTAACAGATGAATAGTGTCTTAAGGCATTTGACCGTCCATCGCATCTTCCCTTTTGAAGAGATATTTTTAAGATAATCAGACAAAATTTGATACAAGAAGCTAACAACCTAACAGATGAAAAGTGGCTTAAGGCATTTAATGTAAAACAAACAAATATTTTTTCTGAAATACTTTGCCAGATATATTTTTAAAGAACTTCAGAATAACAGATGAGAAGGAAAAAAGGCGTGGACAAGACATGAAGTAAAATTTAAAAAATATTACAAATAAACAGTAAATTTTAAACCTAAAAAGCCAACAATAATAATTTAGTAAAATATCAATATTAATGAATAAGACACATGACAAACAGCTATTACCAGAAACAAAGTTGGTAGAGAGATTACCAAAGACGCAAATGATGCAGAAGAAATATCATTTAAGAACATAATTTATAAAAAGATGTGTTTTAGAGTTACAAATATTCAATCGGGATTAAATAGATGTTGTTCTGTAAAGAAGAACCAAGAATTAGATTAGGCTGAGATAATATGAACGTTGTTTTTATTAGAAGAATGCCAGCAATTAGATAATTCCGAGACAATATCCAATAATTAGTTAAAATGGAAGAATGGAAAGCTTCACTTCATTTGAATTAATAGTAACTGAAAATGCAGAATTTTTAGAGCTATGAACATGAATTCAAAGATGAAAATTGCACATTTTAACCATAAACAAACTAAATATGCAAGTGTATCTTTGCTAACGCTTAATATATTTATTTAGTAGAGTAAATTGCCATACACATTTTTACCTCAATCATAATGGTAATTCTTTGTAGTATATTCTTAATGAAGGGACAGAAATAATTAGATATCATATAGTTCAATAGTTCACAATCTGATTGGAAGACTCCTTCACAATTTGAGCTTTGACACCTGCATAATCTTTTACAACTTATGTAAATTAAATAGAAAGCAGTCTAAGATAGAACAGTTCTCTTTCACTGAGATCCTTGATGTGCCTACAAGACTAATATCAGTTCAAGAACTGATTTCAATCTTCATAAGTTCAGGAAGCGCTGCTTTCCTGGCTCAGTAACAAATGACTGTAAGAAAAGTGCTGCTTCCCTGTGGCTGTTATACTCTTGAACTGATTTTTTCAATAATTTTATGGCCAGTCAGGAGTCATAACCTGGCCTAGTTGAAATAAAATTCCTTTAGTGGAACTGGAATCGTTTATGAATCATATCAAACAATGGAAAGTTGTAGTTCAGAGCCATTTTTAAGAATTTAATTTCTGATTATGGTTATTAACACATACAACGGTTCCTGTTTTATCAAATAATTGATTACGATTTACTATTGTATGTTAATGATTAATTCAAACATTTCTACAAATTTCTATACTTATAAATGTAGTTATGCCTCATTAAACAACTATTTAATGCATATCTCTTGATATTATTAATATTAAGGGAAAAAACTAAATTTAAACCAGAATAATAATGAGACTACATAAAATATTTTACTCAAAAGAAGCATTTTTAGTTAAATTAATTAAAACTGCAAATATTTATATAAAATAAAATATTTTAATTAACACTGGATCCTATAATTAATAACTTATTTAAAAAGTTATATAATATTTAAAAAACACTTAATTAAGCATTTGAATAAAAATAATTAAAAAAAAAGGAATGTTTGCTGTGTAATGGAATTTATAAAATGTGGAATCAAAACAAAACAATAATTAATAGTGCAAAATATTGAAACTCTAATAATTTAAAAGCAACTTTTTTTTACACTTTAGCAAAAACTTTGCGAAAAAAAAAACAATTTTCTGAGATACTGAGTGTAATATGATAAAAGAAATTCTCTGGTTCACATTTTGTAATTTAGCTTTAAAATTTATTTATAAAAAAGTATTATTTCGAAATTTAATTTTAAAACAGTGACAGAGGCAATAAGTATTCAGGTAATAAATTAAAAAATGAATATTATTAAACTATATGTAATGCTGTTCACAACACTAGGCTTGTCTTATTATTTTTTTAATTTATCGATACATAATTATTTTAATCACAATTAAACTTCGAAAATATTTAATACATACACAAGTTTACCTATTTTCAAAATATTTCATTGTAAAAGAGTGATTGAAATCATTTATTTCTTTGAAATAATCTGAGTAATAAAGAATTCGAAAAAATGTTTTATTTCTTTTTGAACTCAAATCACAATTTTAAAGTGATGAATCTCATTTTTAATATCAAAAAAATTTCTCTATTTTTCAGTTCTTTACCAGATAGTATTTATGAAGGGGAAATTGAGGGCTCTAAAGTGGGAAATTTATTTTCCTATTTCTTACCACCAATAAAATATCCAGACGGTAAGTAATGTCAATATTTATAAATAGGTTTAACGTTTGACATTTTGATGAAATGATTTTGAAAAATTGCCTGTATTAAATTTTTCTCGGATATTTTCATACAAATACAGATGCATTTTGCAAATATATTTTACAAAACAAAATACTCTATTTTGTATTAAAATAGTTTTTCTTGCATAAAATTTACACTTGTAACATTTTTAAAAAAATATTATTTAAAAAAATTAAAATAAAATAAAAAAATGCTATCATTTATAAACTAAAAGTTGATACAAATTTCTTAAATTTTGTTACTGGCACGTTTTAGAGTATTAAACATTATTCCTTATCGTGTTTATATATAATAAAATTGATATTCTCATCTTCTTAACAGATATAATATATTAAAATTTTGTTTAAAATAAAGAAATTTAAAAAATAACTGCAAATTCAAAATTAAAAAAATATTTTTAAATACGTAATTTATAAATTTTGTTTAATTCGTAATATAGTTTTTATATAATTTGAAATCAAACGTTTTTAATATTTTTAGAAATTTTTCATTATTAGTAAGAAAATAATTTTTCTGTTACAATAACTCATAAAACTAACTAATTCAGGAATATGTCATAAACGTTTTGTTTAAATTTATGTAGGAAACTTTTTAAATGAATATAACTATGTCTGTGTGATTATATATAGATTATAATAAAAATTACATAAAAATTAACTTAATAATGTTTTTTTTATTTTATTCATAATTAAAATTTTTAATTAATCTTACAGTTTTTATTAAGTTTACTTTCATATTAAATCAAAAAATTAATAGCTTTCATACCAATTTATATGATAAAGAGTGGATTTCTTTCTTTGGTAAACATTAGGAAAATACTACATGAAAGTTGGCATTGATGGTTGTTCCAATGAAGCTAAAAGTTTAGACGACATTAAGCTGTGGTACTTGTCAAAGGGAGATCAAAATTTGGTGGATTTAGAAAAGAAACTTCTTTTACAAATAATTCCAAGTAAGTTTAATTAAACGACTAACTACTCATACTAACTTTAGGGCTATTTTATACTGTAACTTATAGTATATATATATATATATATATATATATATATATATATATATATATATATATATATATATATATAATATTAAACTATTCAAATATTAAACAGTCATCTTACATAAAATGCAAGCTAAATTAACCAGTAAAACTCGGTTTTATTTGCCTCCAATTTAAATTTAACAAAGAAAGATAATTATATGTCATTTAAAGTTTGTGTACACATAAAACTGAATTGTGTAGCACTTATCTGGTTTAATAGGAACAAAGAAATAAGTTCCTTAAGTAGCTCAAAATAATTTATTACAAATTAGGGTACAATTTGAGCACAACACAGGGTACAATTTGAGCACAACACAGATACATATACTACAAATCAAACAAAATTACATCGAAACATATAAAGTTAAAGGGAAGAGGGTAAAAATGAGAGTCATATGGATATACGTCTCATTCCTACGGTTACTGGACAGGGACTCACTTCCTTGTTGGTGATGTCACTGGTGGTGTTATAGACAGGGGGCGCTATAATTGTAGATATTGGTTATTTTGCAGATTATCTGCGACAAATGCAAATTAACCAGGGTGATCAGTCAATTTCAAAAATGTTTCATTTACCAAATAACATGTGTATTATTCACATTACCAATATAGTCCGCATATTGCTTATTCATCCTTTGTAAAAGTAAAATAAGATATTTTCTCACGAAACATCAATATTTATGCATATTTACTGAAACAGGGATGTCAGTGTATTACTCCGTATATACAGAATCAAATTAATGTAATCACCAAATTAGTTAATGGAATTAATCATCAATAGTTAGCTAAAAGAAAATTAATATAACGTTATTTGTTTAATTTTACGTTTTTAATGAATCACATTAATCCATTCGAGCTATCAATAAATTATTTGCTAAAATCAACAACCATCTATTGACAATATTGTGAAGACACTAATTGTGCATATCGCGCATATATATATATATATATATATATATATATATATATATTATTCTTGAAATTTAGAATTTAGAGGTAGTCTGCAGCAGAATGTTAAGACGAATACAAGACACCGATATATACAAAATAATAATTATTTAAAGAAAAGAAGAAATAAAGTTGAATTCTCCATCTGTGACATAGGTTTAACCCTTGCCGAGGTTAGCAGACATCATCCGTGTCTTACTGAATGGGGTTTGCGTAGGGGATGCAACGGAGTGGTTAATTATATAAGAAAGGTTTTAGGAATTCATTACTACCTGTTACTACTTTAATATAGGGGTAAAGTAAGGGAGCATTCATAACTTTAGAATTGATTAAATAGATTCAATTTAATATTATATATATATATATATATATATATATATATATACATATATACGATCTTTCATTTCTTAAAATAATGTTTCCTTTTACAGACCTGAAGTACAGTAATGTTACCACTTTGACTTGTGTAAATTGCCTGACTCCAACTGCCCTTCCATACATAGATAGAATCACGCCAACTTTAACTGTTGCGGTAGCTGGAAATGGTAAAGGTGCAAAATTCTCCGATGAAGTAGGAAGAATAGCAGCTCAACTCTGTGTCACTGGTAACTGGGACTCTGAGTTGGCAAAGAACCGATTCGAAGCGGTTTTTGATGAGGAGCAGGTGTAAAATATTAAGGATTTAATAAACTAAATTTGTATTAATAACTGCATTGTAAGCATGATTTTTAACGTAAGGGAAAATGTGTGTGTGTAACCAATTTATTATTTACTAAGCGTACATTTTAATTTAATAAAGGTATAAATTATGTAAAGTAACATCACGTGGTTCTGTCTAATTTCAATACTTAAAAGTGAAACAACTCTAAAAATTTCTTATGCAAAAATATCTAACTCTTGCATTCTAAAATTAACATAAATATAACTTATTTAATGCATTAAGTTTTCTAATAATATTTTCAATTTACAAAATAAAAAAAGTAAAGTAAATATCGTTATAAAGATTTTTGTCTACACAATTATTAAAAATACTTTGATTCAAATTACTTAAAAAATTTAACTTAACTTTTCAAATGACTTAAAATCATTTGAAAAAGCTTTCAAGTTATTCTACAAAGTTTTACAAATAGTGGCACACTACTACTTTTAAACTATTCTAAAACTTTCTACAAATAGTAGCAAATATCTTTAATATATTTCAATTATTATTACAGTTATTGGAATAATTCCCACATATTTTTAATTTTTTATCATATGTAAATTTGAGAAATAAGTTCATTTATTTCATGTGTGCAATACACACATGATTGACACGAAATGATCAATATGAAAAATGAAATATTTGTATTAACTAGTTGTGATAGATTATTTTTAGACTTGTTTGTCTCATATAACTGTAGTAAGATTTATGAAAAACAAAGAAGAGTAATGCATTAAAAAAGTAGTGACTCATACATAAAAAAATTATGACAGAGCCTTGAAAATATAAAGATACTGGTAAACTTTGACATTTTTTTAATATTTTCTAAGCATTTTCATCAATTCATAAATATTCAATAAAATGCTTTTATAAACAAATTTAAATAATTCAGAGATGGACTGTTAAGAAAAGTTTCAGAGAATTGAAATTTTTACGAGACTTTGAAATGCTTTTCACATATAAAATTAAGATAAAAATGTATTTTGTAGAGAATATTTAAAATGCCAGTTCAGTATAGATATTTTTAGAATACCAATATGTCCTTAGAATATTATCAATATTAGGTTAAAATAATCTATATTAAATAAGGTTTTGTGAGAAAATAATTTTTCACACTTATATTTAACATAAGTTCAAAATGTGATGCTTTTTTATAAAATCTATATGAGTTACTTAGTAAATATATTTGATTGTAATATCAAGTAATTATCAAGCAAGTCTTATTCCGCAATAATATAAAAAATAGAGGGATTCATTCAATAATTTTTTTCCAATCTTTATAGTAATTTTCTTCTTGGCATTTAAATTCATACTTCATTTCAAACGACACCTAGTGTCGCTTCATAGAAATTTACCGTCCGACATCTTTATTTCCTAATCAGTCATGAATCGACCCTCCAGATGAAATTATCTTATTCATGTTGCTGTTGTTGCAACAACATGCTTCCCTGTACCTAGCCCTGAGTTGGGCTCTACCAGTTAGATATAAGCAGCCGGGTGGAGTCTTCGTGATTTTAAAGGAAGGATGCACAAGAAGAAGAGCCCAGTGCTTGCACTGCCACTCCAGAGGTATCATTCCACCTAGAAGACATTGTGACCACACCCAGTTTTAACGTGCCCCAGCCACCATTGGTGAACACGACGGATCTTCGGTTAAGCCTGGATGCAAACTCACTACCTTTTGTTAAAAAGAACGATGCCCTAACCATACAGGTCACCGCGGCCTTATCTTCTTCATGTCAATGTTTATTCATATTTCTAATGATAATGTTCACAAGATTGAATAATCTGAAAAATAACTTAGTGAATTTAATATATAAAATTTAATTTATAAAATTTAAAATTTGCTTCATTTTTTTTTCTGTTTCTTTTATTGAAATCTTTCTAAATTTGAGCTTTAAACTTTATGTATTTATTTTTATATAACTTATATGGATGCATAAAATATTACTTTAGTTAAAAATTTTTATTTAATTCTAATAATCAAATTTATTTCTGAATTAAATTTTGCTTACTTTGTGAAGAGGAAGATTAGAGATTCATGTTATTACTTGACAATGCTCATATTTAGAGGCAGTTGGTAGAATTTAAAAAATTTGTTAGTATATTTCATTAGCAGAAATACAATAACCTAAATTAAGTAAACTCTATAAATAACGAAAAAACATGAAGAACTATTGATTACATGTTCCTAATTCTAAAGCATTTAATAATTAAAATGAATATTTATAAGTTATGATATTAAACACATCTCAAAAACATAAATATGCATGCATACGTAACAGAGTAAAAGTAGATTCAGTTTCACTCATTCAAAATTATATTGATAAGTTTTTTCCTTAATGAGCACATTTCATTGGCATGGAAGTGTAAGTAATTAAAACTCTGGACAGATGTAACATGCGCAGTTACTTACTTAAATTACATACTTTTACTGCAAGCATCATTTCTTGGTTCCCCACGGTCTAGTGGTAAAACATCTTTCTTCCGAATATAAGAGATTGATCCTGGACATTGTTGAACAACAGGAGATAATTATTGCAATTTGTTGCATCAGCATGCTTCCCTGCATCTAGCCCTGGGTTGGGTTCTACCAATTAGATAGAAGCAGCTGTGTGGAGTTTTTGCGATTTTGAAACAAGGAACAATCAGAAGACCAAAAAATCAGTAAATAAATAAATAACAAAATACAAACAAATCAAAAAAACATATAGGAGTGGCAAGTAAATAAAATTGGCTTGCCAACCCCAAAGGTATCATTTCACTTGCACGACATTGGGATCACGGCCAGTTTTAAAGTGCTCTAATCACCTTTAGCAAACACGACGGACTTTCGATAAACCCGGGATTTGAACTCACTACCTCCCGATAATAGAAACGACGCCCTAACTAACCAGACCACCACAGTCTCGCATGCACACTTCTAGTGATGCGTGTTTAGGAGTTTTCCAGATTTCCTCCCTTGCAACACATGAATACAGCTCACTATCTATGAAGTCCTTTGGGAAGTGGGGGCTTTGTGGATGCTACTTTGACTTACTAGTGCTCTAACCATTAGTCTGCCTGGTCGAAGCATAATTTGTACTTGTCCTCCCAAGATAAAAATTGCAATTTAAAAAATTCTTTTTTATCAGTTATATTTTAAAAATAACAATAAAACCAGTGGTGTATCTTGATCAATAGGTTATGGTATTGTATCAAAGATAAATGTAATCACATTAAAATGATCGTTTGAAGATTAAAATAAAAATTAAGAAATTTGATCGAGGTAACATAAAAAATTCTTTGTTCAAGTATCTTTGGATTTTCCAATGAAATCTTTTATTATTGTCTTATGTTACATTTAAAAACATCTGCTTAGACATTGCTTTATAATATGTAAATATAAAGAAATATATTAAAGAAATGAATTTATTATTTCCTTATAAAATTTATTAAATTTCGTCCATCAACAGTTGAAAGGAATTATATTCAGATTTTAGATATGTAATTTTAACTCTAATTTATAAAAACAAATATTGCTTCCTGACAATAAAAATAATTTAGAGGATAAGATATACTGTTCATATACAATGTTTCTTGAAAATAGTGTTAATTACTGCAGGTTATAAAGTTTACTGTCTAGCTTTGTTTATTTAACGTCATATTCAAGAAATTAAAATCACATTGGAATATTTAAGAAAATAAACTTATTCTCAATTTTTATAAGCGTCTCTGAATGATCACATTCAATTTTTTGCAATGAAAATTCAGAAACATTCCTTTCAAAATTCCAACGTGTTCAGAAGTTTGTATTGAAGATATAAGAGAATGGAATGAGGCAGATCCACACATTCAAATGATTTCAAATTGCAAATGATGGTAAATTAATTGAATGTGTCGAAGATGATGTCCTTAATATTCAACTTGAAGCAGACACGGGTCCATCAAGTAGAGAAGCATTTTTTAGCTTTGAAACTGCCGTGAAGTGGATAGGGCATCAGATGGATTATAACCACGTGCAAATTCTCACTGTTAAGTGGATGTGCGACTTGGCTTCACGAAAACGGATAATATTCAGCAAGCACTGGCTTTCATTTACTGCACCGTGCATACATATTATATCTTGTAATTCAGCACATTGCAAGTAATTCTTGTAAATCAACAATATTCAGCACTTGTAAATACTTTAACAAATAAAAGTATTGATTTTTTCTTCTCATTAATTCAGTTATTTTTCTCCAATTTTTCGACACGCAATAGTTAATTAAAATAGACCCTTTTTCGAAAAATCTAATTAAGCGAATTTTTGACTATCCCAATGCGGTCGGTTCTGATTGATTTGGATAATTAGAGTTAAAAATTTATTCTTTATTGAGTTAATATAGTATATAAATAAATTAGTTTCATTGGTAATTAAATTAATTTTATACTGTGAAGCTTTTGGGGAAATTTTTCAAATTATAATTAGACTATTGATTTTAAATTTAAAAAAGATGAAACCAAAATTACTTTTATTGAATAATATGAAGATTAGATTCTTCATTTTTAGATTACAAATAGTTAGAAAATATGTATAAGCCAAACTAGTATGTAAAATGTGTATATATATATATATATATATATATATATATATATATATATATATATATATATATATATATATATATATATATATATATATATATATATATATATATATATATATATATATATATATATATATAATATATATATAGTATATATATATATATAGTATATATATATATATATATATAATGTATGTATCAAAATCATTACAATTTACTTTTATGTTATGTTACAGTTAATCAAAATCGCAAGAAGCAACTATCGTCAGAGAGCAATATAAACACTCAAGAAACAATTTAACTGTAAGAAAAATCATAATTACATATAAGAAATTTATATTTGGTAGTAAGCAAATAAGTGATATAACGTATTCAATTTCATTGTTTTGCCATTTTCTTCACGAAAATTTCAGTTAATCACTTTGTGTACTTATCAGAAATTTTCGTGATTTTAATACATTAAATAAAATTTTACTGCCAAAAAATTTGAATACACTTTATAATTTTCACACAGGTTTGAAAACATTAAACTGCTAAGCATTTAAATGTGAAAAACATATTTTAGTTTCTTTCAAAAAGTCCTAACATCGATAAATATTTCCCTCATATTAAGGAATACAAAATGCTTGCTTATATGTTCATAAACATTTATGAAACAAATGGTGAAATATAATTTTTAATTATCTCATTTGTTTGTAGGAATATTTTTAATAAATTCATTTCTTAGAATAGTAGAATGGTTTGTTTTTGAAACTAAAATGATTTACGTTTTGTCATAAATGTATGTGAGAGTAAAAAATAATTTTGTTTATATATTTGAAAATCTAATCTCTAATCATAAAGTTAAAACATATGTTATAAGAACATTTAATGAAAAATATTTGTTTGAAATTTAATCGGAAATTGGATTAAGAGAAGAAAGAAAGCATTTTATTTGATATACATTTTATTCATTAATGTGAAAATACCTATAGGTTACAGCGAACATGAAGAGTGTTCTGAATATTATTACAAAAAAACACACACATTTTGAAATATTTTTTACACGTTTATACAAAAGACTTCTTATGAAGTTTCTTTTCCTAAACAGGAAACAATTTTCTGGAATGCGAGATGACGTAACAACTGCGTAAATACTCTCAACGGTATGACCTCGATCCTACTTAAAACGTGTAGTTCATCCCAATATAACGAGATAATTTTCTTGTTACCCAATAACAAAAACAAATAGTTATCTGTTTCTCAGGAACAAAACGTTGCATCAAATGGTTAGTGATTGAGTTGTCCAATCATCAAACAAACAGAAATTCCAGAGTATTAGTGACGTAAACAATGCAGTCTGATAAACCCTCTTGATAGGTAGGTCAACTGAAATATTTTATCATTTGCTTCAAAAGAAGAGAATTTACACACACTTTGATTTTAAATAATTCATTAGAAGAAGAAATTTTTCAAGGCGGGTTTACATTTGACAGTATTGCTATTTTTTATATTTTTTTCTTAACATAATTACATATAATCAATTTCAATTTAATTTATTAAATTATAAGATGAAATATTCATTTGAAGAAAGTTTTCAATGTTCCTTTTTATTTTATAGTAATTCACGTTTTGCGTGTCTCTTAATATATTTATACGTCAAAATATTTAATTGGATTAAAGATAAAGTTTTATTTTTTAATTACGAAAAAATGGTTACACATTTTGAATGGTTTAAATGGTATAATTCAATATTGTATCACACTATATATATATATATATATATATATATATATATATATATATATATATATATATATATATATATATATATATATATATATATATATATATATATATATATATATATATATATATATATATATATATATATATATATATATATAATATATATATATATATAATATATATATATATCTATATA
Source organism: Latrodectus elegans (assembly GCA_030067965.1). Lineage (NCBI taxonomy): Eukaryota > Metazoa > Arthropoda > Arachnida > Araneae > Theridiidae > Latrodectus > Latrodectus elegans. The sequence continues at coordinate 128,831,211 of CM057813.1, forward strand.
TATATATATATATATATATATATATATAATATATATATATGTATATAATATATATATATATATATATATATATATATATATATATAATATTAATTATATAATACAAACTCCAATGACACGCACATTATTCTTATGAACAGAATCGAATAGGATGTTTAATATAAACTGTATACAATTCACCAAAAGCTTGATAAGTTTATTTAAACATTAAAATACATAGCTATATACATTTCATTTTTTTTAACATATTTTGTTTCTAATCTAATATTTATTTCTTATTTAATTTTACTAAGCAAAACAGGATTGAATTTATAGTAATTAATTTCTGATTTTATATACGAATTATAACTTCTGTGTAATTCATGCCAATAAATATCTTTCTCAGTTATATAAAAAATAACAACATACAAATTTACAGTCCAAATAATTATTTTCACAATTACTTTTTGGCATCCCTTATATATAAATGTATAAATTCTTTAATGAGTATAAAAAAAAGTGTAGCACAAAATAATCTAAAATACTTAAATATAAATTTCAAAGATCAATATTTTCTAAATAAATTATTTTGCCTTTTGTACTATAAATATGATACAATGCATCCTTCTTTGTAAATTACAAATATTTTTTGCAAAACATTAAGATCAAAAATATAGACATCTAAAAATATCTTTAGCTAATGTCCCATTTTCTAATTGTTACATATTTGCTTATTCAATTTGTTCTTTTTTTCCCTCTCTTTCTTCTGTTTTTTTAAATTTATATACTTGTTTCTTGAGTGTTGATCTAAATAGTATACAATTATACAAAATTTAGTTTGAGGCATTTCTAAGGCATTTCAGAAACTAAGTTATTTCCCTTTTACGATTAAAAGGGTTAATTTATAATATTAATTCTTTTAGTCGCAAGTATATCTAGTATGAGACGAAGTATGCTGGATTCAAACGATTACTATTTTCATTCTTCAGAAAATAAACTTTGTGGAGGGGGAATATTTTTTGCCTAATTACTTTTAATTTACTGTACTGCAGTCTGAATCTTGAAACACTCTATAAGACAATACTAGATAAAATGAAAGTTAAAAGTTACCAGATAAAATACGAAATATCTAGTAACTTAATTTAATTTTAGTAGCCCATAGATTAGATATCAATTACGAACTATTGCTTTTGTTCCAAATCTCTTTCTATCAAGTCAATATTTACGAAATTAAATCGAAGCATTTCATTGAAAACCTTGAAAATAAACCTTGCTAAGTAAGTGATAATTGAATTATAATTTTCATCTATTTTTATGTAAAAAATTGTTGTACTTTTTGTACATGCGTTGGATATTTTTAAGTATATTGTCTATAAGAGATACAATTCGTTGTTAGCTATCTATCGATATGTATGTGTCTGTCTTGGTTTACTATTATTTATAAATTAAATAATGTATTAAAATTATAATCATTGTAACCTATAATAAGAAAAATTCATTGTTCTTTTTAATTTAATGATTTGTAATCTGAATTCAATTAAAGATTGTTAAACAATGTTATATATAGCAGAATTTTCTTTCTTTTCTAAAACATTGTCTATGATTTTTTATTAAATCACTAGATGGACGATACTTAGTTTTCATACAGTCACTTTTATATTAACCAGCTTATTGATGGTTGTTTAGTTTTTTATAAAACACAAGACTTTTCAACGTATTGGAAGACTGTTTTAATAACTGATACAAAAAATTGTTAAGGAAAATTAATTTAAAAGTAAAAATACCTTAATTGAGAATAATTTCACTCATTGACTTATAAACGGTTCCTCATAATTTCTTTCTAGCTTGCAGTGGTTTATTTTGAAAATTTATTGATTTTTAATTAATTAACTAATTAGGCAATTAAAATAATTAAACTGATATACATATATATATATATACATATATATATATATATATATATATATATATATATATGTCTATATATATATATATATATATATATATATATATATATATATATATATATATATATATATATATATATATATATATATATATATATATATATATATATATATATATACGTATGTATAATTATTGTGTTTGTCTTAAAATATCTGAGGCAGATCAAAAATACTCACATTTTGGGCAAAAATTGCGGTTTTTAGACGTGTTGTACGTTAAAAGCGGGTTTTCCAATGATTTGGTGACTTGGCGATGTTTTGGCAAGAAAACTTGGCGACAGTTTGTGATATTCTTAGAGAGAACTAGATACTTCTGGAAACATCCATCACCTATGCTCTAGAACCAATATTTAGTGAGATAGCCAAGAAGAGCTTCCAGAACCTTGGCGAAACTGGTAGATTTCTCCACCAAGTCAGGTATAAATACCGCAAACCGACATAGAAGTGAGGAGTTTTTGTAACGACAGTTAGTGAAGACAATTAGTTGTGACTGCTAGTCTAGAGAAGCTGTTCTTTGTCTGAGGTACTTGAGACTTGCGATTGGAAGCTGTTTCTAATTGTATCGAACGAATTGTAGTTGTATAATTGGATTGTTACAGCTGGAATTTCTTATATCTAGTGGAAATTTTACTAATAAAAGTCCTGTGTTCATTAAGTGGTTGCTTTATTCAACTCTCAATCGACACGAACCCCGAAGTGAGGTACAATGTGTGTGTGTGTGTGTGTGTGTGTGTGTGTGTGTGTGTGTTTGTGTGTGTGTGTGTTTGTGTGTGTGTGTGTGTGTGTGTGTGTGTGTGTGTGTGTGTGTGTGTGTGTGTGTGTGTGTGTGTGTGTGTGTGTGTGTGTGTTTATTATTCTTCAATTTAATTTCTTCACGGATGGATAGTTACCAGCATTACAAAGAATAAATATATACATAGTTTTGAAACATGTTACCAAGTTCCATGAAATATTAAGTCACAGGAAACTTTTGATTTTACCAATTGTAAGAATCTAAGCACAATAGTAAATTAAAATTACTTTTTCCCTTTGCACAGATAAAAGGTATTGTAGTACAAATTAAAGCTTTTAAAAGATTTAGTCTGTTTTGTAACCCATCTGTTCATTTAATAGTTACATTGTATTCACTATCTTTAAATTATTGACTTTACGCCCTTGACAAACATTAGCTCACATTTTATCGACATTAAGGCGCCAAAAATTCTAAGACTTGATCCTGCATGCGCAGAAACTACAACTGCAGATTCAGAATCATTTTGAGAGAAATTTATCTCAAATAAAATGACCAATAATCAAGTTATTCATATTTATCAGGTATACATCCCATTTTATATTATACGAGCATTCTCATTTTAATAATTGGTTGAAAACAATTGATGAAAAAGTAATTTTAATCACATTTTTGAGTTAACTTTTTTTGCTTTTACGCATATAACAATATATACATAAATTTATTCACTAAACAAAAAAAGGAAAATGTAATTTTAAAAGCAGCAAATTGTATAACATTATATTTAATTATATTGTTGTTGGTAGGGGTAATTTCACAAGTAATCTCCCTCAAATAGCGGTGCAATTCTTCCCTTTAATCTATTCTCTAAAACAAGAATAACTTCATCAATCCTTTTATTAGATTTAACTAAATACGAAAACAAAATATAAAACGAAAATTATTTTAGAGCTTAAGAGTGATATTTCAAAAATTTCTTAAAAAGAAAATGTATTTTATATACTTATTAAATTAAATATACATTTCAAATAAAAGTCGTAAAAAAATTATTTATTTTAATTTCTTAAAAAAATAAATATTTGAAAGTTATGGAATATATATTTTATTAAATATTAATAAAAAAATATATAATAATAATAATAAAACAGAAACAGTATGGACCATTATCTTCAGTAAAGTATATCACTCAATAATAAATGTTGTAGATTATTATTTTACTATTAAAATAAAGCAAACTGAAATATGTTTTAAAGTTAGTTACTTCAATAAGTTGTTGAAATCACAAAATAAGTTTAAAAAATTCGAAGAAAATTTCATTGTAAATACTAAAACTGATTTTACTTATTTCAGATAAGAAATAAAACATGGTTTATGATTTGTGCATAGTTGGTGCCGGTATGTTTGGCTGCGCTGCAGCCAGACATGCCTCAAAAAATGGGAACTTGAAGATTTGCTTAATAGGACCCTCTGAACCGTCGATAAGTTTCTAGTATTATATTTAATTCACATGGAATCATATTTTGTTTTGAGGTAGTACCATGTTGTTTGGAATAAAAAGTCCAGGATTCACTATGCCAGCAATTTTAAATTGAATGGGTGTTAAGCGTATGCTTTCTGAATGAATAGATGCGGAGGTGTTTTTAGGATTTTAATTTAGAGACAGATGAATAAAACTTATTATTTACGAAAGGTCCTTTTGGATGTCACTAAAGCAGCAGATGTTCCATCGCGTTAAGCAATTTTAGTCTCTTAGACTGTCCACAATGCAATGAAATATATTTAAAGTGGTTAAGTATGTTGAAGGTTAGCTATTAAAATAACATTTCGATTTATGTTTTCAAATTTCAATATTTCAATTATTTTTAATTTACGTTTCAATTTTTGGCTCGTCTGGGCATAGTGTTGTTATTTACAGCACTTAGGCCAGCCAAGATCACCAGCCGGTGACTATGCAAATTAAGTCAGAAGGGTAAGTCTTTTGTTTAACCAGAGCACCACAAAGGTGAAAACACGTCTTTGTTCTAAGACTTCTCCACAAGTTAGTATCACCAAATGATGTGCTCCTTCAATTTTGACTTTTACCTGGAGGGGGATTAATTTTTTTTCGAACCATTACACCTATGATAATTGCTAAAAAACCAACTACAGAACATTCCATTTCTTAGACTTAATGAACAATATATCGCACGAACTCGATGGTTCTTTGGCGACACTGGAATCGAATCAAGCTCTTCCGTAACGAAGGCCAATTCCCTAACCACTATGTTATCATGACCTTGTTTAGCTTGGTAAATGGATCAAACTATTCAGAAATTAAAGTCATGATTTGATTCAATTTGCAGTTGAACGGCGGAATTAAATGTTGTGTATCTGCTTCCTATATACACGCTATTTATGGGGATATTTAGAAGTTTTCTGAATTTTACACACTTGCAAACATCCCATTATCTATGAAAAATCCTTCCAGAAGTAAAGACGAGTTGGATGTTCAGATAGCTTGCAGCAGCTTTTGAAAGCTATCCAGTCCGCTTCATATATAAAAATAATTAAATACAATCTTTAATAAATATACTTAAAGTGACCAAAGTAATTGAACATAAAAATCTTTATTGTATTTAAAACTAAAATATTGTAAATAATCTCTACTCTGAATATTAAAAAAATGTCTACAATTATAAGCAAATATAATTGTATAAGGCATCTCACAGAGGAAAGTTTTAAAACTGAAGACATTCAAAAGCGCTTAAGCGTTAAACCGGTTTTCTGAGTGAGTGATTGTCTTTTTTCTGGCGCAAAATCCAAAAAGGATATACTGCGCCGAACGAAAGTTTAAAATTCTATCAGATCAGAATAAAATATCCATTATAAAATTGGCGAAACAAGTTTCTTGCAGTAAAAAATTGTAAATTTGAATCTTACTTAAAATTTAATTTGGTGTAAAGAGAATGCGTTATCAGCAGTGCAAAATTCTGATAGTCCTTAAGAAAGCAAAGAGATTTGAATGAGGTATTTCCCCAATCAAATCCAATAAATTTAAGACAGTGTTGTGGAAAAACGTAAGACGAAGATAGTTATAATTAGGACATTCAATTAAGATATGATATACAGTCAAAACTATTTTACAGCTCGAACATAGAGGTGCAGGTTCCTTAAATAAAATATAACTATGTGGCAAACGAGTATGACCGATTCGAAGTCTGGATAAAATAACGGCAGCACGTCTGTATGAGATATTACTCCAGTTCCGAATGAGAGGTTTAACACAGAAAAGTTTGTTTGTTACTTGCGTATTCCAAGAATTCTGCCAAATAGAATGCGTATATACAAATATTGAATGCTTGATGTCAGCGTAAGGGATTGCTTAGTCTATAGGGTCTTTACCTTCTTTAGCAGATAAGTCTGCTAATTCATTGCCTGTAATATCGACATGACTAGGTATCCAGCAAAACAATATTTCGAAACCATTGAGAGACATTTCATTTAACAAAGCAAAGATTTTATAAATCAGAGAATGAAAGTGTTGAGGAAATTTGAGCTGTTTCATAATGCTCATACTGTCAGTATAAATGCAGAATTTGCGGTTGCGAGAGCACTTGATTATGTTAAGAGCTTTCAAAATGGCAACAATTTCAGCAGTATAAATAGAACAGATTGACGGAAGACAATAACTATAGATATTAGTGCCAACGTGTCTTTCTGTTTTTGATCCATCAGTAAAGATTGGGAAGTAATCCTGAAATTGATTCCGATGAATAGCATAAATTTGTTTGAAAATTATGGGATCAGTATGTTCTTTGTTAAACATAGCAAAGTTGCTTAAACAGCGTCTTTGTGGAAAAGCCCATGGGGGAATACTATTGTAGTCAGCAATCTCAACTGGAGTTAAAAGATCAGCTGCATCTATAAGAGGCTGAATCCTAGCATAAAAGGGAGGAGTTCAAGAAGGCGAGCGTTAAAAAGTCTCTTTAACGTAGAGTCAACTCTAGCAGACCTTAGTGGATGGTTTAGAGTAGAAAAACTCTTGAAATAATAATTAAGGGAAAGCTTGATGTGTCGAAGTTTTAAAGGAGGTATGTTGCAGTTAACATAGAGACTATCGACAGGTGAGGTGCGAAATGCTCCACTACAGATACGATGTGCAGCGTGATGAATCGGGTCTAACCATTTTAGGGCAGACTTTGAAGCTGAGCCATAAGCCACACTCCCATAATCGATACGGGATAATATAACAGACTGGTATATTCTGCACAATGAGGTTCGATCTGCACCCCAAGAAGTATTGGTAAGAACTTTTAGTATGTTGAGAGATCTTTCGCACTTGTTGCGCAAATGTAATATATGGGGCAAGAAGGTAAGTCTGTTATCAAAAATTACCCCAAGGTATCGTAACTCTTTAACAACAGGAATGGATACCTCCTGAAGTTGGATATTGGGATCAGGGTGAAGGCCACGTTTCCTACAAAAATGGATGCATCTGCTCTTACTTGGTGAAATGGTATAGCCATTTTTGCAACACAAGTCAGTAATTTGATTTATAGCCATCTGTAGCTGTCGTTCAATTGAATGTATATCTGAACCTTGACAGGAAATCTGCAAGTCATCCACGTAAAGTGCCTTTAGCCTTTAATACAAGAAGGTAATACAGATAAAATCTTGGAAATATAAACAATAAATAATGTTACACTAAGTACACTACCCTGAGGAACGCCCTCAGTTTGAACAAATGATCTAGATAAAACAGACCCAATGCGCACTTTAAAACTTCTTTTTTGTAAGAAGTTTTGAATAAAAAGTGGCAGGTTACCACGGAGATTAAAGCTATGTAAGGTCCGAATAATTCCATAGCGCCAGGTTCTGTCGTAGGCCTTCTCAATATCTAAGAATATCGATACAAGATGGTTCCTACGAACGAAAGCGGTTCTAACGCCATTTTCCAAATTAATAATATTGTCTAACGTAGATCTACCTTGACAGAAACCACTTTGCTGATAAGGTATACACCTATTGTTTTCTAAATAAAAAATAAGATGGTTATTTATGATGCGTTCCATTGTTTTACAAAAGCAGCTAGTTAAGGCTATAGGACGATAACTTAAAGGATCTTTAGGATCTTTTCCTGGTTTTAGGATGGGGATAACTATTGCTTCTTACCACATAGAAGGGAAAATATTTTCCTCCCAGATTCTGTTGAAGAGGAACACGATATTGGTAAGAGAGACTGGGCTTAGATGGCGGAGCATTTGATAAGTAATTCCATCTGGACCTGAAATGCTATTATGGGTCTTGGATAGAGCCTTTTGTAGCTCATACATGTGAAATTCGTAGTTGTAGGGCAACTGTTCAGAATTATTAAAATTTATGCTGATCTGCTCAGTACGACTCTTATACTCTTGGAAAAAAGGTGTGTAAAAGTCAGATTTGGACACACCAGAGAATGTTTCGCCAATTTTATTAACTACTTCTTCGGGAGAAGAATAAACTGCAGTGTTAGTATTCAATATCGGGAAAGAGAATTCTTTGTACAAGCCATTAGCTGCTTTCACTTTTTTTCCAAACAAGCTTGCTAGGAGTACTAGATGTAATATTTGATGTATATCGCATCCAAGAGTCCCTTTGACTTTGACGACGAATCTTGCGGGCTACAGCCTTTGCTTTTTTAAAGATAATTAGATTATTGGTAGTAGGATGTCTTCGAAAAATGTTCCAAAACTTTTTTTTGTTCACGGTAGGCTTTTGCACAGGTTTCATTCCACCAGGGTTTCCGCAATTTTCGAGGACGAGAGGAATATTTTGGAATGGATATTTCAGCAGCTTTCATAATAGTATTTGTGGCTTTAATAACAGCATCATTTATAACAGTGTTTGTAATCATTTCTTCTGTAATAATTGCCAGTTCTGCAAAAGAATGCCAGTCTGCCTTATGATATTTAAAGGTGACAGGCTGTAAGCCATTAGAAGGTGGATCAGCAAAAGTAAGGGTTATAGGAAAATGGTCACTAATGGTCGTAAAAAGCCATTAACTCCAGAGCAGAAAGAGCATAATAGAAGATTAGCGTCATTTAGAATGAGAGTAGAAAACAAGATCCGAGAGATAAAGATATTTAAGATTATGTCGAATTATACAAATCATTCTCAGTGGTCAGGTCCAGATGAGGAAATAAAATAGGAGAGCAAATAGCCAAATCTATGGAATTAAATGTTTTCGTAGGAGCATGAAAGTGAGTTTTTTCATCGTTATTTAGCAGACAGAGGCAGTGATCAGTTATCTGTTGCTCGATCTGTCGTCCTCGAGAATTTGTATTTGTACTTCCCCATAGAGTACTATGTCCATTAAAATCACCTATTAATACATAAGGACCGGGAAGTTGTTGCGATAGTTTATTAAGTTGCTTTGGGAAATGACATTACGTGGTGGTAGGTAAATGTTACAGACAGTGATTCAAAAATTAATATGTATCTCAACTGCCACAGCTTGCAGCGAAGTACGTAATGGGAATATTGTGTGGGGGTAGTTATTTGAAGCAAGAATGCACACCCCACCTGATATAGAATCATCAGGTATGTCAATTCGATAAGGCGTGTAACCTTTTATTTTCCAAGTAGTATGATATTTCAAGTTGGTTTTTTGGAGTGTTAGACAAGCAGGAGAGTATGAATTTATTATGTCATTAATGTCAGATATATGCGTGCGGAGTCCATGGCAATTCCAAGAAATAAGAACCACCATTATGAAGGGTTCTTTTTACGGTGACGTGATCTGTTCATAATCAACTCAAAGTTACCAGTATCCATATCGCTATGGCTGTCTGTAGGAAGGCTGGCTTTGAAAGCAGTTACATTTGATTGATCTTTAATCTTAAGCTTTTTTCTGTTATCAGAGTCACTCGTTTTTTGTGGCTTTATAAATATGGACTTCTCTGTAATAGGTTTGCTTTGTGTTTCAGGCTTAAAAAGGGTAATTGATGAAGTGTCTGTTTGTACAGCAGTTGATACTGTTTTTTTCAGTACATGGGCATATGGTTTCTTGAAATTAATTGCTGTATTTTGCAGTTGCTTTTTAGCTTCTTGATATGAGTTGATATGATGACGTTTTAATCCGTTGAACTTCTTTTTCATGTTGCCAGTGTGAGCAGGTCTTAGAAGATGCGCTATGGTTTTCTTTTCAGTTTATACAAAATGGTTCAGATTTACTGTCAGATTTCTGGTGTTCCAGATTTGAGCATCGAGTACAGGTAGCTTTTGATCTGCAAAACATTTTAGAGTGTCCAAATTTGTTACAATTAAAGCATCGTATGGGGTTTGGGATATAAGGTCTTACAGGACAGTTCAGGTAACCAGCTTTTATTGATTTGGGAAGATTGGGACAGGCAAAAGTTAGTATCAAATTTTTTGTGGGGAAAATTTCTTCACCTCGATGGATGATGATTCAACGGACATTGCAGACTTTTTGATCTTTTAATTCTTCCAGGATCTCAGTTTCAGATACTGATAAAAGGTCTATCTCTGAAATTACACCACGGCATTGATTGAGTGATTTATGACTCGAGACTATGATTGGAATTTCTCCAAACACTTTTAAAGATAAAAGAGACTTTGATTGTAGAGCAGATGAACTCTCGATTAGTAAATCTCCTGATCTTAGCTTTTTTACATTACTAGGTTCTCCTGCAACTGCCTTAATCTGTTTGAGAATTTTGAAAGGTGACATTTGCTTAAGCATGCCCTCGTTGCTCTGTATTAATATGAATTTTGGGTAACCATTTCTAAGTCTGTCAAACTTATTATCAATTTGTGACGAGTTAAGGCCCGCGCCGTGGCCAAAATTTTTTGGACCCATGAGAAAGAGAAATGTTCATCCCAGTGGGCCCCCGCCCATCACAGAGCCCAACAAGGGAAGGCAGTTACCGTCTCTGGCAAAACCCAGCCTCGGCACTTACCTTAGGGGTATCACCAGGATATAGTACTACATGTTGGGTTGAGGATCTAGCGAACATGTCCGCACAACCCAGAATGCAGGACTAGCCCTACAGCACCATGCAAGGAGTAAAATAAAATCCTAACATAGCATCAGCCGATTGACTGAGAGCGGGCTCACTCCAGCCACCCGTCTACAGAGAATCCTGGGCCAAAGGGAACGCTAAGGGATCCCAGGACACCAATATCTCCCTTACGGGACGCCATACACGGCCAACATATGGTGTGGAAGACCAAAGGGAAAAAAATGGACGTAAAACCCATTGAAAAGCAAGAAGCAACCTAAGCAACAAGTCTTGATCTCGACGACGACATAGAATAGGAAAAGAAAGAAAGAAAAGTAGAGGACAGGAGGAAAAAAAGGATAAAGATCGCTAGGGTACCTTAGGAAAGCGACACCCATATTTACCTAAAGAAGGTAAACCCCTGAGGGATGGAAAGGAGAAGAAAAGAAAGAAGAGGACAGATCGATAGGGTACCTTGGGATTGCGACACCCATATTTACCTAAAGAAGATAAAACCCTGAGGGGACCGGTTTTCTGAAGACATTCAAAAGCGTTTAAGCGTTAAACCGGTTTTACAATTTAAGAATATTTTTACAGAAGTGAAAATCGCATTTAATGCCACTAGGAAGAAAAGCCAAGAACCACTCAGACACCCTCGACAAACGTGTCTGGAAAAACAAAAAATCAAAGTGCATTTTATAAGAAATCTACATTCTCTTGTTAATCAGTTTTCCATAATTCTGGTTTTAATTTATTAACCTTGATATTTTAATAAAGCCAGGAATTACTTTACAGTATGATCGCAAAAGTTCTTGGCAATCTATTTAACATGGATATGGTTACTGCAATATTCGGTAAAATGTGTCAAGATATAGTAAAATAATCATGCGCAACTGAAGAAAATACATCAAGTGCGCAAAATGGTGAGAAGCTGGATGGCATTCTTATCTAGAAAACAGAATGAAACTGGGAAAAATATTAATTATAAAGTTGTAGAATATCAACGATTTAGAATGAAAAGACACCTTCTGAACAATAATGTAAAAAATGAAACGGTGAAAACGCGAATTTGTTTTTTCGTGTTTTCTACACTTTAACGAGAGAATACAATTTGCTAAAAAGCTAGTTACAATAATATACCTTTGTTTCAAATTTTCACTTCTTATTGTCATCAGCAATGTAGGTTTGGATCCTCTTTTAAATGTCATGTTGTGCTCTTAGGATCACAAGGTGAAACGTTTTCCCACAAATAACAGCAATGTGTGCTGATATGTTTCTGAGTGACTCGCATACACCTGCTGTTTCAGGTATCCTAACAGGAAAATAGTCGGTAAAATCAGATCAGAGATCATGAAAGCCTCATTAACGCCTTACCGAATTATTTCCATCCCAAATTCCTCAACGAGATATTGATTCTGGAAGTTTTGTGAGTAAGTGAGCTGTTATGTTGAAATCAAAGATTTTAAAAAATAAACAACAGCAGGTTCTACACAAAACCGAATGTTGCGTTCAGTAATAATTGTAAATATCTTGAATAAAATTATAACCCCAATTGATTTGTTATTGTAAATTGCAAACCAAACATTAATAGTGAATCGCATTTTATATCAAACATTTTTAAAACATCTGAGATTTGCCAGCGCTTAGAAAAGGATGCTATTGTATATGTTATTCCGAAACATGTTAGCTGGACCTCAAACATATTCATAATGGAGTTGCACCTTCAAATAGCGCCGTTCAAATTAAATCATTTCTATGTAAACTGAAATATAAAAAATAAAATATGTATTAGTATTGTAATTTTGATTATAAAGGTTTTGAATAAAATCTTATTTCATTTATTTAACATTGGAATGTCTGAAGCTGTGATCATAAAAAAAATTAAAGTATGTGAAAGTTTATCCGTTAAAAGAAAAGTTTTTCAGCGCCCATAGCTGAGAAATTCATAAATTAACGGTCCTATCTCGTACATCTTGAGCATAAACATACAGAAAAAAAATACTGAGCCACGCGTTCAAACATTTCTAAATCATCCAACGCATCGAATATTTTCAACTTTAGAAAAATAAACAGATGGCATCTTGGTAAATCAACACAGACAGTAAGGATACCAAATAGCAATTTCTTATGTTTTCAAGAGAGTTTTTCATCTCTCTTGAATTATGTTGCTTGCCTTTTAAACTTGAAAGTTCTATTATGGAAAAAGTAATTTCCAATAAAATATTTATATCCAAAGTAGACCATCAGTTTCGATTTTGATTTCATTCAAAATCAAAATTTCATTTTAAGACCTCGTTTATTCGTTGAAGAAGTGCCAGGAAATCAAAGCAAAGATCTTAGAATGGTACCCAAATCAAACGGATATCAGTAAAGTTAGGTATCTTTACAACAAAAATGCTATTAATCATTTCCTTTCCAAAAAGTCTTAATAAGAGAGAAAAACCATCGATATTGGACATGTTCTTTAATACCCCACTGACATAAAATGAAAAGGACTGAATAATATGCAAGACTAGAGTATGTATTATTTTTTAATAAACACATACTAAGAAATTATACATCCTTTTTAATTTAATTTTAAGGTCTCCAGAACGAATTAATCGATATCACAAAAAAAAATCTATTCTAAATGAATGATCGGTTATCGAATATAGTCTTGTAACAGATAATGTACGTTAACTGATCACCCACTATGTAATGAAATTTAGATAAAGACTCAATTATATTTTTCACAGAAAGAAGAAAAAAAGGATATGAAAGTATTTGCTTGTCACTATGACGAAGGCAGGATAACACGAACTTTAGATGAGGATCCAGATTGCCAGATACTAGCGAAATGTTCTATAAATAGATATAGGGAATTAGAAAATCTATCAGGTGAGTGAATCATTTTTATTATTTCTAGACTCTTTGTTAGTTATTAAGAACGATATAATCAGATGTTAAAGTCAAATATATTTTTAAACGAAATCAGGAAAAAAAATATGAGGATAGCAAAACAATTTTATTAGCAATGCTAAAAATAAGATAAATTATGAAACTCAAACACATAATTTACTTCAACAGTCATTATTTTCAATAATACTCTATCAGATGAAAAGTTTCTTAAACTAATAATGCAATATCTTAAATATTTGTAAGAAAGAGCTTTCTAAAACGAAATGTCAAAATGTTTCATTAATAAAAAAAAAATTTCGATTCGAGTACAGCGCTCTATTTATCATTTACATTTTCTCTTCAATTCCTAAACATCCTCAGTGTTTTGCGTTATAGTCTTACAGTCAACGATTGAAAATTTTGATTTCCATCTTGTTATGGAATTTTGTAGTGTGATTCAGAATTCTCTTTAAACTACAAAACAGGAATCTGCCTATTGTTTGTTTGTCATTCAACAATCTTTTTTTCTCAACGAGAGTCGAGCTGGCAGCCGAATGGTTAGCGCTCTTGCCTTCGGTTCAACAGTTCGTGGGTTCGAATCCAACTTTGCGCATGGATGTTTGTAGTGGTTCGGAATCCACTTTAAGCCGTAGGTCCTGGTCTAATTAGCCCTCGTGTGCAAAAAATGACCGTTGAGCGACAAACCAAATCAGAAATCAAAATCAATTTCTCAACGAGAGATAATTAAACAGGGACACTAATCCAACACAAATATTTTTCCGTACCCCTAGCGGTTTCTCATAAAAGACAATATTACAAGTAAAAAGAATTCCAAGCCTCCTTCTCGAAGCGAGGAGAATTCCGAAGGTTACGTTGCTTAAATTAATCCTTTACAGAAAGCTAATATCAGTGCTAATTACATTTTAAAATAATTATAAATGATGTTATCAAAATTTCAAAATAAAATTTTATTTTTATTTTCAGTTTGCCTGTTACTGAGACGCTGATATAAATTTAATTCTATTTCAGGCAACCATTCGCACTTCGATTCAAGGCAAATAAAATAAAGATTTTAATACAAATATAACGTTAAAAAATCAACTATTCAAGTTAACATGAACCTCAATAAAATGAGTTCAAAGTAATCCAGTTTATTTCAACTGAATTACTTTGAAATGATTTTATTGAGGTTCATGTTAACTTGAATATTTGGTTTTTAATAATTTGCATTTTTTTTCATACACATTTTATAAATAAATGTAAATCATTAGAATAGCTAAAAAGTTATCAAAATAAAACAATTTTAAATTTACACGTGATTTTTATAGTATTTAATATATACTTAAGCTATCTTGTAAGGAAAACTACATTACTTTTGAATAAAATCAGATGTAAAACGAAACTTCTATGGGAATCAATTCAGGTCATATCACACAGATATTATTATACATTTTATTTCAAATACCCAAAATAAATACATTAAGGAACATTATGAAAGAAATTAATTAAAACAATTTTGATTTTATATTTGACAAGGAAACACACAGTGCTGGAGCAAGTACAACAGCGCACTTTTTTAATTTTTTACTTACCAATTGGACTTCTAAATACTGCCTTCGATGGGGAAATCGAATCTATTGCTGTGCTTATTCAACAACTGACGTTTTGGGTCCACTCAAGTGTAAGAGCAGTCAAATTATCACATTCTAAAAGTGTGCTTCAAGCCCTTTTGAATAATCAGAATAAGTTCCAAAGAATTTTAGAATGTAGAATTAAGGTACTACCACAAAAAATTTTAGTCCAATGGATTCCTGCCCATTATGGGATTATGGGCAATGAGAAAACTGATGCACTAACTAAGAAGAGACATTTGATCGAACAACATATAAATCATACTATTTCTTTTTGCATGATTGAATCGTTTATTAATCTGACTTTTAGGAAAACTCTTACACAAGGTATGATTTAATATGCAAGGCCTAAAAAATAACAAATTTTGTTCAAGGAGAGAATCGTTCTTATTTATTCAAAAAAGACTGAGGTGGCTCTATTTAGAGGACTGAGTGGATATGACTACTTACAGGATTTATCTCTATAGAGTTATAGTGCCAGATTCCCTAAGCTGTGTTTTGTTTGTCACTATTCAGCCAATGATTTTTAACATTTAAATTATTGTACTATACTTTTTCAGTATGAGGACATTGTCAGGAAGTATTGGTGTGCTCGTGAACTAATGGCTTAAGCGCTAATGTTCTGCATTTGTCAAATAAATAAATAAAATATTTTACGTATCAAATAAAATCTGTTTTCAATAAATTTCTTATACTGTTCATTAAAATTATACATTGAGTCTTCTGATTCATTTCATTGCAAGTAATGCCTTACAGGTATAAAATTCTATAACCCAGTTGGAACTCTACTTATTCTACATAAAAACTGTTCATATTTACAAAAAACATTAAAAGCAGCAAAGGATAACAATATTCGCTTAATTCAGTTATCTTGTAAAGAAGAATTCAATAAAAAGTAAGTAGAGCTCCTCTTTCTCTTCTTCATACGTACATTAATAAAATGATCATATTTTGGTTAACGTCCTTTATAAATTAGTCAGTCAATTTTTATGATTTATGTTAATAAGATAGCATACTGAAAAATGTAAGACTGCTCCTATTTTTCCTCGGCCTTACAATCCATTTAGGGTTTTAGCCTCACTTTTTAAGGTCCTTAGCTTTTATCTTTCAGTTTTTATAATCATCTTTTTAAAATACTCTTCCAGCTCATCCGGTCATCCAGCCTTTCTTTTACATTCTAATCTTCCTCCATATATTTCCTTTGTTGCTCCTCCTCTCATCCCTCATTCGCTTTAGTAGATGTCCGAGCCATTGTATTCTTTTAGTTTATATCATATTTTCTATATATTTTTCTTTATCGAGCTTACTTAATTGTGAATTACTCCTAATCCTCTACATATCCTAATCCCCTAATTGGCCCATGTATTTTTCTTTCAAATGAAATAAGCATTTATTCTTCTTTCTGAGAAGTAGTACAAGTTATTGCTGTATAAGTTACCAGGAGTTATAGTTTTATCTAGTTATTGCAGTTTTATAAACTCTTACTAAGCTTCTTAAGAGTACAGAAAAAAATTTAAGCATCTTTATCATTGAACAAATATTATTTGTTTCTAGCAACCAGTCTAGGCTTTATATCAGGGTTTATTTCTTTTCGGAGATAACTGAATCTAGATACTTAAATTCAGTCACCCTTTCAAAATTAAGCTTAGCACTGACCAAATTACATAATTCATCTATAACAATATAGTTAGTTAAAAAGTGAAAGAAACAGATTGCAATATATTTTAATAATATATATTTATTATTAATTATGTTAATCCGAGTACATGTGATATACTGCTCGTTAAATCCGTGGAATCAAAAGTCCGCTGATCTGTCGTTGAGAAGTTACCATGGGTGCAATGGTCTGTTGAAAATTTCCTCCCCCTTGAGATAAATGTCAAAATTGAGGGAGTGCCAACTAAAGGAGGATTTGAAGAACAGAGTCATACTTTCCACTTCGTGGTGCTCTGATTGAACAAAGACGCACCCTATTGACTTAAATTCACATAGCCAAGGCATAGCGATCTTAGCTTGTACTAGTGTCATAAGGGACACAACATTAATTATGATTTAATAAGGGCAGGAGGATACTATTTAAGTTGTCAACACCACTTCACTTTACACGTCGTTTAACTTTACCAGGCGAAAAATTTGGGGACAACAGCGAGCAAAATTAAACAAAATGATATCGTATCACAATCATATAATTTTCATTTAGAGTACTGTATAACATAATTAGAGACATACTTCTCTTCAACACAAGGTACATCATATATGATATAAGATAAAATTTTAGGAAAATAATCATCGACGAAAAGGAAAATCAATACACCATTCCTAGTTAAACTTGCGAGACAAATGCACCAATAATTCTTTAGCATGTCAGTTGAAAATAATGTTTCAACTGATATGCTAACTGACAGCAAAGTTATATTTATTGTTTCCAGGTACCTACACTTGAAACCAATAAATATAACATCGTTGCTTCAATTCTCAAATCCAAGCTGAGTGAAATGCTATATTTTATAGAAGTTTTCTATAAATTTTTCTTTATTTTAAAATTTTAAGGAATTGAATTTTTTTCTTTCTTTTAAGACTAATTACTTCAGACCAATGAACTCAACAACCTAATGTTTTAAATATATTAATTGGATGTAATGTAAAATTAATTATATTTATTATAAGATTAAATAAAAGAATAAAATTTTAAAAATGAGAAAAACATTAAAAGAAAATCTAATTTTTAAGTTTATTCTATTTATTTAAAATATCGAAGGAAAGTATATTTTTGAATTTAAAAATAATTTCTCAAACCCAGTTACTTTCAATATATAATTAAATTTAATTTCCCAGTATTAAATTGCTTTGTAAAATGGGATTCCTTTTAAAATGAAACTTTACAGATGATATTTCTAAGCATTTTCAAGGCATATCAATTTTTCTAACATCTACTTAGAATTTTTCAAGATCATTTTTATACAAGCATAGAGATATTTTGTGTAAAGAAACTTTCCCTGTTAATGTATAAAATTTGTATTTAATTAGCTTAGCATTTTTCTTAATGATAAATTTTTATTAAATAGAAAAATATCTTAATAAGTTTCATAATGATAAGGATAATTATACATAAAATTATGTTGAAGATTAATATACAAAATTTATAAAGCGCATTACATTTTAATAATTCAATACTTTATTATCCAAAATGTATCTTGTCAAAGTTTTGGTTAATATCCATACCAATAAATTAATCAGGATGGACCGAAAACATTTTTTTGGTGTTCACGAAATAATATAGTTATTTTGAAGAAAATCTTTTATATTCGAATTAAACTTTGTAAATTCTCTTAAATGCTTTATTTCAACATTTTTAACTAATATTCATGCCAGAAAATAATAAAGAATGTTCGAAAACGATTTTATTTTCGATTTCTGAAACAAATGAGAAGTACTATATATTTTCACATAGTTATATCTAAAAAAATAGTTAGAACAACAGAAATGGTCAAAATTATGAGAGAATGCAAATAAAACTCGCTATATTTTATTATTATATGTTATATTAAACTCGCTATATTAAACATTCAAAAGTTAAAATATTTATAAAAATTCAGTAGTTTTTGTATAAAATTCACAGTAAAATTAAATAAAAAAAAAGTAAATGCATTTCAATATGCTATTAATCATTAAGCACATTTTTAATACTTTTTAGATATCCGTATGTCCGGTTAAAAGAGGATGAAATTGCGCTCGTTGACAACAATGGTGGAGGACACATTAGCCCTAGGAAAATGGTAGATGCACAAAAGAAAGTGGCAAAGCAGCAAGGGTGCGATATATACGATAATGTTGTTTCACAAATAAGGTTACTGGATAATGGTTTATACCAGGTAAAATAATGATTTGAGTGTTATATTATACTATACATTATATAGTGTGTTATTTTCGAAAAGTTTTTAGCAATGAAACTTAACTCTTAAAGAAAATTTTCTACGACATTTATCTATTTTTTAGTAGATATTCAAGCCAAAATATTTTCAATAAAATACAAATCTGCATGCGAATGAATGATATTAATATGATATTAATATTTTTTCATATTTGTAGATTATAGTTATGAATTAAAAAATTTAGCTCTAGAAAATAAATTTTGATTATTTTTTATAATTCCAGAATATATAATTTATCATTATTTTTAATAATAATTGAAAAATATTAGAATAAGATATTCTTCAGTATTCATTATGAATAAAACATGTCAACCATTTACAGTAAGTCAAATTAGAACAATTGAGTAAAGAAAAGAAATTAATAATGAAATGAAAATGCGATATTCAAGGCATTCGCGAGATGATTAAAACTACTTGCACAACTAAATGGAGATATTGAATCCGTATCTTTATACTTAAATATTTACAAACGTGAAAACAAATAAAATGATTTCATATTCCTTTTCAATTCATTTGTCATGAACATTTAAAATTTATATGCATTCTCTAGCCGTTCACTCTACAAAACATTTCTGATGAAGAATTTAAAATCATCCATATATGCTATCCATATAAATTTCATTGAATAATCTGATTAAATTAATGAATTAAAGGTTTTTTTTCACGTGTTTTTATCTGGTCTGCATGCGAAAGGACAACAAGCAGAAGTAGAAAACATTCATTGGTAATGACTCCAAACAAAAAAAAGAGGGTGCGCTGCTTTCTTTTGAAACGGAGATCGACTACTGGCAAAAAGTTCGACTTCTTCCCTTGTTCTACATCCAAACCTAACTCGGGACTCAAACCTGAGCCTACTTAGCAGAGGCCTAAAAATATTAGAATAATATATTTGTCAGAGAGAGAGTGTTCATTTTTCAGTGTTCAAAGTCATAACCACCACATCGACTGGGCGGCAATCGAAATTATTTCATTGGAAATGAAGCGAATTTAATGTATGGGTAAAAGTTTATTGTTCTCAATTTGGGAAATTTCCATCGTAACCTGCTCCACAATGAGTTATTTTAATTTTAAAAAAGCCGTTATATTATAACTATATCCAATAAATCAAATAATAGATAGTTCGTAGCTTTTGGTCCTTAAACATGTGAAATCAATTCACAAAATTTGCTTGGAAAGGTGCAAAGAATTTCGATTTCCATTTTCTTGCATTGTAAATAATCTTTGTCTACTTTAAAAAAAAGTTTTGGAGTTCTGGCGGGAAAAGACATCGTTCTTACAGCGGATTCCATACTTAACCCAACCGAAAACGTATACTGAGACTGCGCATTAATAGTTTTGAAAACTCTTATGTCCCTTTACAGGTGTAAAATGGAATTGTTAGTACAAAATTATTATTACTGTTACTATAGATGGCTGCACCTGTGAAGCTGCTTTCATCAAAGCAACCCAATCATTTTATAGAGTTATAACAAAACTCAATTAATTCTACTACATAAAGTAACAAATATTTAATTTGTTTTATATGAAAATACTCAATTATTGTTAATTTTTATAGAGATAGTCCTAATTTATATTTTAGTTTTGAGTAGTTTTACTTTCCTATCTATTAACTGTGTATCAGTGTTGACTGCAAACTGAGCTGTACTTAGGGAAAAAAGTGCTGTTTTTAGCGCCATGTTGAGTTGCTGTATTGATGCGATCGATGCTGAATGTTTAATAAAATAGCCGACAGATACTGAGGCTTGTTGAATTATTATGAACATCTCGCAACCTAATAACTGAATATGAAGTTAAACTGAATGTAAATAAATTACGCATCTAACAGCCTAATGAAGAGGATACCACAAATCAGGTGTTAACCCTGTTACTGAACTGTAGTTCAGAATTACGTTGGCTGATAAATAAGCAATTAAATGGTAAATAAGTAGCTGACATCGCGTATTTAGAAGGTTGAGATCTCTAAAATATACAGTTAGAAACATTGCAATAATCTAACTTGTTTTAGGATATCATTTTGTAAATAAAACAAGCACACAGGACCATTCATGAAATAAATATCACACGAACGCAGAATATGGTGAAATAAAAATCACCACAGCTCTATTGTAAAATAATGAAAAAGCATCCAATCAATGGATGAATCACATTACAAATCGTTATTGTTGCACCAATCTACTTCCCTACACCTAACTCAGAGTTGAGCTCTACCAGTTAGTGGAAGCAGCTGGTTGGGAGTCTCTCTTTGTAATTAAAAGAAGAGACCAATCAGAAGATCTTCAATACTTAATATGACACCCCGAGGTATCATTTCGCTTGGAATGCACTGCAAGCACGATCTACTTAACGCGATAGAGGCATCTTTAATGAACTAATCTTTTGTTAAGCTGGGATACAAAGTCACTACCTACCGATAACGAAAGCGATGTTCTAATCAAACACTACAAATCGTTAAAGTCTGACAGTCTTGAAAGTGCTAAAGTGAATGGTGAACAAATTTTGTTATAATTCACAAAGATCTTATAGATTTTATTATTAGAATTTTTAATTTCTATATTTTTCTATTGTGCAACATTAGGGTTTAGTACACATGGTATGAAGAAAATACCCCCCATTCTAGATCAACGTCAAAATTGAGGGGAGGTTCCATTGGTGGTGCCATCTATCGGACGAGCTTAGAACAAAGTCATGCTTTAATATTCATGGGTCACTGGTTAAGCGAAAAACGCACCCTACTGACTTAAATTCACATAGTCAACAGCACAGCAAGCTTCGTTTGTCCAAGCGTCATAAAGAGTAACACCCATTGTTAATTTTCGCACTTTTTCTAAATTTCAGAATTAAAGATATTCATATTTAAATTATTTTTAAAAATTCGCCTCTCACTTAGGAAAGTATGGTAATTAGCAAGAGAATCGCTTGCAAAGGCTTATGGAAAACAATAATGAACAAACTTATTTTTATCTTTTTGTCTTCTAATAATTTATATTTAGGACGACTATGATTTAACTTACCAGGAGTAACACATTTAAAATAATTTTACTTAATGAAATTATCCAGTATTCTGTTTCTGAAATCCCTCCTTTATATTGAAAATATTCGATCAGTTTAATGTCTACCTCTCATATTGGGTGTTTCAGTCATCTAACACTGAAAATATTATTCAACAGAAACAATTTTTTATACTTATAAAATATCGTATTTTATTTTAAAATTTTGTTTCATTACGTTTGCTATATATTTTCCTATAATTTTTGAAATTAGAAATTATTATTTTAGGTAGAAATTGAACACGATGCTAAAGAAACAAAAACGATGCTACATCCCATTATTTCAAAGAAAATATTAGTTGCAAATGGATCTTTTGTAAATGCTATGAAATTCAGTGTGCTAAGACCTTTAAATATTAAAACCTACAAAAGAACTGTGACCTTAGTGAAAATACCAGAAGATGAGGCAAAAAGACTGAGGTAAGTAATATATTTCATAATTAAATGAATATTATTAAAAAATAAGTAATTAAATATTTTCTCTTTCATATACAATTTTGGCATAAAACGTCACACAGCACAAATTTTGCTTTTGGGCATTCTTATCTAGTAATTCTTTCATCATATTTTGTGATAAAATAAATTATACTAATACTTCATTAATGTGTCTCACTTGAATGTAACAGTGAATATGCTACGTTTCGGCAATTATTTTTACTTTGATAGTAAATGTGCCACATAATAGCTCATAATAGAAAACGCATAAAAAAATTTAAAATAAAAAATAGGCATATTTTGCACAGGTATATATATATATATATATATTCATAGCAATTTTTTTTAATAACCCAGATATATATTTTACTTCTGTATATTCATATACGGCGCTAATTTTAGGTATAATATTAACGCTGTATATTTTTATATGTGCTTTGGCAAATTATTAACAATAATGATCTACAAGGTCTCCGAACTATCAGTGACTTTACCCTTCTGGTGGATCTACAGCAATAGCTCTTGGATTCTGAATGTTGTCCCTATGAAGCACATAACACATAGTACCATCCGATATTCAAAATTTGAAATAACAAATCCTAGTTATGAGAATGCAAAATTGTAACAAAGTAAATATAGTTACTGTAAACAACCATGTGTGCTGTTTACTTTTATTACGAGACGTTAAACATCTTGAGAAGTTTACTGCTTACTTCTGAGAAATTTCTTAAATTATATAAATATGGATCATTATTCCTAGAAATTTACATTCTTCGTAAAATTTTTAATAATAAAATTTTCTCATCTCCCACGAAATCAGCAAGTACATCAATGCATTTGGAAGTAAGATTTTCAGACGCGACTAATGCTTTTCATACATCAACTGATATACAGTACCTCAACCTCCTGAGACGATTAAACAGTAATTTGCTGTTGTAGTAATTCCTGAATTATATTTGAATTTTTTCTTAATAGCCAACACAGTTTTAAACCTCTCGACTAATTAAAATCGGGTATTTATTCAAAATTGCCCGAAATTTTAAACAATTTCATACCAAAGAGATCGTAAGTCTATTTTTACTTTTACCCTGTAATTTAATATAGCGTATACAAAATTACGTAAATTACTTCTCAAAAAGAATTTCATATTTAAGTTATACTGTATGCAATAAATAGATTAATATCTTTCTAATCAATTTCTCAAAGTTAGCGAATATTTCAAATGATTCTACAAACATTAAATGTTTTATTCTTTCAATCTAGACATCTTGTGCAAAATCGTAAACGTCTCTTTAAAAACTTAATTCTTCAGTAATAACTAATAATAAGAGCATTCATTATTTGAAATACTCTGATAAATCACAAAATGAATATTTAAAATGTACACCAAAATGGTTCAAAATATTTTGAGGAATTATATATTAAAGTAATAAATGCTAATTTCGAAATTTTACTTAATGAGTTAGATTCGGATGTTTTTATAGAACAAAGAATTTTTTTTTTATTTTAGAAATGCAAGGAGCTTCTTAAATCTCATTTTCCGAGAAAACCTATAATATAGAAAACCTAGTAACAGTAAGCAAAGAAACGTACACAGATCTGAACAGAATTAAACATTATGATTAAATCTAGGCACATTTTCATTTTGACTTAAAATACTAAAGTAGATACCATTTCAGCTCAATGCCTTCTATTATTTATCGAGGAAGAAATGAAAATCCACCGCCTGAAGACATAAGTGCTTATGTTCTGCCGCCGATACAATATGATGATGGTAATATACATTTTTTTTTCAATTTTAACCAGAATTATTTTTTTTTTCAAAGTTATAATTTAAATGAGTAAAAATAATTAAAAAAATATGTTTCTGAAATAACCAGTTTTGAAATTCACGACCATTTGCCAGACAAAGCCTTAAAACCTAATGACTACTTTTGAAGAGACAAATCCCTCATTAACAAAACTTTCAATTGCAAAAAACAATATTGTAAACAATACTGAAAATGTGTAACTAACTTCACAATTAAAAAAAAATTTCTTCTTTTTTAAAACAAATTACCAATTGTACATCTATTTTGAACAATTTTATTTCTATTCAACATTCGGCTTTCAATATTTTGGCAGTATAAAATCTATTCGCAAAACGACTGTCCACAGTTCAAAACAAATTTATGAAAAAATTAGGTGAATCGGAAAAAATGCTCATTCTAAATCACACACACATTCATAGTCATATTTATGTGTGGTATGATATCTATCTCATATTCTTACTTTTACAACAACCAAAACATATTTGGTTCGTCGGCATATTTACAACAACCAAAACCTAACATTAATTTTATTCAGGCTTAAAAACTATCTGATGAAATTTTCTGCACTGTTTAACAGGTGCTTAAATAATAGTGTGGAGAAAACTCATTGAAGACAGCCTGAGCAAATGTACAAACACATCTAATCGCTTTCATCAGCTTCTTGGAATGGATTAGACTAATGATGTACAGTAGACGCTCATTTTTCACAAATCCCTGGAGATTGATAAAATAGTTTAAAATTTTAAGCTCTTAAAATAGAATAATTCTAGATCTCTCTATTCCTTTACTTTAAAATGCTTTTCAATCTCATTTATTTTGTTTATCCTTTAATTATCAAACAGTCTCACGGAGAAATGATATCCGAATCGTACTATCAGAAGCTTTGGAAAAGTGCTAAACTAAACTAAAATTTCAGAACATGGAAGTGTTTTTTTTTCTTCCGAAAATCATAAATAACTAATTTTTACTCAAGTCGTCAAGCAAATGTTCGTTTCTTTCTTTAGTAAAGCCTGTTTATATCTAAATATCTTAGAAACAATTCCTAAACATTTTTCCTCTTTATTATATGCTACTGTTCATAGATTTAAAATATATTTTCCTTTTGGTAGGAAATTATTACTTGAAAATTGGTTACTATGGAAATAACGCAGAAATTGAAAAATTACAAGATATAAAAGACTGGTATCTGTCGGATGGAGATCAAGAATTAATTACACTGGGATCAAAACTGTTAGCAGAAATGTTACCAGGTAACAATCTTATTAAATGTCATTCCAATGTACTAAGAGCAATTTTACAGCTAATTTCCAAAATGTACATGAAAAAAATAGTTAAAGTATTTAGAATGTGACTATACCGTTTTGAGGGGACAAAACATAAAACAGTCGAGATATGGCAACACAACTATCAAGCACAGTATAGTACGACATGCCTATATATTTATTTTTAAAAGAACCACACGAAATGGTATATCATATCCTGATAAGTGTAAAAGTTAGATTTGTTATTCCTTGGCTACGATTATGACGCTTGGATAAATCTTTTCAAGTGGAATTATATGCGTAATAGATTCATGTTGAAAATTAATAGGGAAGATTGCTTTTGGAATGATAGAAATCTACAAATTCTGTATTGGGAAGTATTCTGTCATTTTTTTTCTTTAATTACGTCCTTATGTTGGCTCTTTCGAGCATAATAAGTCTTTCATTCCAATAAAGAAAAGAAATATCTCCAGGAGTGGAGAGCGTCTTGAAATGTGAAGAAGAGCGGGCTTCCTGAAGGGCAGAACTTTTCCAAAGATGCTCGCCATCCATGTTAACATGTTCCCTACATAAAATCCAGTTGGGTGAATCCACAAGCCCTATGTGATATAGATGTTTCTGGAGAAATTCGACATTTTTTTCGTTCGATACTGAACTAGTTCCAAAATGTATTCTGTCATTTGGAAAGTGTCAAACTGGTAGATAAATAGCTAACACACTGTTCTTTAGTTTTGCAAGATCAGAAATTTGATATTCACTTTGAGTTTTTGTATGCTTCCAGTGTATTTGAATCCAGTTTAAACTATACATCCTTGTCTAATTAGAACTCATATGCAAAAAAATTACCATTGGGTGATGATCTAAGTCATAAGGAATAATGTGCTATTAGCCCCAAAAGTTTTTTTACTCTGTTTTAAATCATAAACTAATCTTTTTAATGACAATAAACCCATGCTTCTAGAATGAGCGTATTATAAAATCCAGTGTTGGGGAGGTTTCAAACTAAGCGTGTTTTAAAGGTTATGATGCAGTCATTCAAAGGTAGCTATCAAGTTAAAAATAAGTTAACATACGTCCTCTTACATTAACAATACTCAGTTTAACATATATCCTCTAACGGATCTTGATTTTATTTAAGATCTTTCTTGAAAATTGTGTATTATGATTTATGTTAAATATGTAAAAGTCTTATTCCATTAGTTAAATGAGCACAAGAAAATTCTGATAAAAAATGTTCTTAAGTTATGTGATCAAAAGTCAATAATAGTTTTTCTAAACATATAGTACATTAACCAAACCATAATTCCAAATGGTAAATTATTTTTATGACACCTCATTCATTACATCAAAAGAATTAATAGTTGTAATCACAAGTGAAACAATTCGATATAGAAAAAAAATTTTTAATTGGAATCAGAATCATTACAAGTGTCTAAACTGAAATGTAGGAATAGAAACCTTGAATCACTGAACTACACACAAGTCAGACAATTATATATATATATATAATCATTCAATAACCAATTATGCATAATTTCTAAAAAAATACCCGCATCTATACATACTTTTTACTTAATTTAATGATACCGAGTAATGAAATGATGTGCAGAATTATCTGCTCAATTTTACCATTAAAATACATTTTTTATTGAAAATATGTATTTCATTTGACAAGATGGATTATATGAAGACTATAAATTAATGAAGCCTATTTAGACGCAATCAAATACTTAATATAATTAATGTGAGCTGAACAAGGGTTGGTGGTTGGAAAAAGGTAATAATAAATCTTTTTACAATCAAATACATCAAGACTTATAAGCAGAATTAAAATATAATGAAAATTTATCAACAAGAAATTATTACATCAAAATATTATCTTATTTCTTTATTATTTATATTTATTGTGTGTATGGAAGTTTCAATAATTATCTGAAGTTGATACATTTTGCATTTAATAAGAAAAATATGTTTTGTTTCAGGCCTAAAGTATGATTTTGTAACAAGTGATACTTGTGTTATGTGTTATACTCCAACAGGACTTCCCTATATAGATCAAATAAGTACCACATTTGCCATTGCTACAGCAGGAAATGGAAAAGGAGCAAAGTTTTCAGATGAAGTTGGGAGGTTAGCAGTAGAACTTTCCCTCTCTAGTACTTGGAATAGCAATTTGCCTCAATCACAATTTAAGATCATTTATATATAAGTAAATGTAGAGAAACAAACTATCTGAAATAATATACATCATAAAATTAAACAATTTATAGATGATAAAATTTATCAAGATTTCAAAATATATTCATTATATATTTGATTAAGATTCATTTTAGAGTTCAAGCATTGATAACTAAATCACTTTTTAATATGTGTGAAAACTTATATTTATTATTGTAAGATTTTCCTTAATGATTATTGTATTTAAGATCATGGTAAGATTAACTTACTTTTTAATGAAACAAAATAATATAGTGGTTTTGAATGTCTCAAAAGAAAATACTATTTGATTGTAGCAGGAATTAAATTAGGTTATATGTCATATGTGTGAAGAATAATTTAACACACGGCTAGCTTATTTCTATATTTATTTAACATTAAAAAAACACAGGTAAATCACACACGCTACACAGAAAATGAAAACAGAAGAATATTAAAACAAAGAAAACTCCGACAATCATAATCGAGCAGCATTAGGCTCTAGGGTTAGAGCTAGTCTGGTACTCGCAGTTCGCTTATGATCGCTAGATGGCGTTGCTTTATTACAGACTCCCCCTCTGGCTCTGAAATCGTCTCGATGATGAGCCAGGATTTGACTGTCTGATTTTTGGAGGTCTCCCTCGTTTTCTTAAGGGAGCAACTGGACCTCTGTCTTTCGATGAAGGTAGTTGGTATGGCTTTATCACATTCGTATGATATGTACCTAACACTTGATCAGGTGCAGCAGGATCTGCAACATGATATGTGGTAGGAGACCTGTTTGTAAGTATGAGGTATGGACCTTCACTTCTTGGCATAAATTTTTTACTTTTCTTGTTCCTGGAATTACTTATTTGATGTAGAGTAATCCATACTTTGTCACCTGGCTTATAGTAAGCCTGTCTATGTCTTTTGTCAAAATAGATCTTTCTTCTATCTTGTTTTTGTTCTACTCGCTCCCTGATTTGAGGAGTCAGGCGAGCAAACCTTTTCAAATAAGGCGTTATTTCAGGGACAAAGTTATCATTATTAATAATTGATCTCATGTCATGACGAACATCATCCGTCGTCCTAAGCTCTCTGCCGAATTGCAGATAAGCGGCAGTGTGACCAGTGGTGTCACATCTAGCTGTATTCATGGCAAAACGAATCATCGGAAGATGTTCTTCCCAGGTATCATGCGCATCGCCTACTAAGATGGCTAATCTAGGTTTCAAATCTCTGTTCTTACGTTCAGAGGGATTCGCTTGAGGATGATAAACAGGGATAAACTCCAGTTTGATATCTAACAAATGACAAATTTGTTGCATGACGGCACTAACAAATTGAGATCCGTTGTCACTGATTAATCTCCGAGGAAGTCCATAGCGTAGATAAACTTCCTCAAGTAGCGTTTTGGCACAGTTTGACGCTGTGGCTTCATTAAGAGCAAATAACTCAACCCATTTGGTACTCGTGTCTTCCACAATAAATATCCATTTCTTTCCTGTTGAAGTTTCTGGAAGAAGACCAAAGAGATCAATAGCAAGAGTTTCGAATCTTTGCGCATAAATAGGCGTTCTAAGCAGACCAGCAGGTTTCTGATTTGTTGGTTTATACCGATTACATTCCGCACATGTTTCGACATAATCAGAGATGTACTTCCTCATGCCTGTGAAATAATATTTGGAAGCTATCTTATTGTAGGTACCTTCTACTCCATAATGACCAGCTGTAGGAGCATCATGGTATTCTTGCAGAATTCTTTGTCGTTCTTGGATAGGAACAACCAATTGCGCATCGTCTGAATCCGTTTCAGGCGAATAACGATACAAAATACCTTCGTTCATTATATATCCTCGACTGATATAGTTAGCAAAGTTTTCATCCTTATCATTGTTTTCCAGATAATCGATAATTTTCTTCAGATCTGGATCTTCCAACTGTTTTTTAAGTATTTCTCTCTTGGCTGGAGACATACGATACGGTGGAACAGATGCAGGATGAAGGTCTAATGTCTCTATTCTGTGCTTAATGAAAGGAGTGGGCTCTCCCCCTGGTTCAAAGCAATGCTTGTAACTTTGAAGTAAGCAATTTAGTTTGCCTCTTTGCGTCTCTGTTAGATGCCTCCCTTCATCGCTTCTCAAGTGAACTATAGTTGTAGTTTCAGGCACCACTGAAGTTTTAGAAATGTTTGATGCTTTTCTTGCATTAGTAGGTTTTACATAGAACAAATACTGTCTCTGTGGATTTTCGCAAAAATACCAGGTCCCATTTTGAACATCGAGAACAATACCAGCTGCATGGAGAAAATCTCTTCCTAAGAGTGTGCTGTTATCCTTGGCTTCAGGTAGAACGAGAAGTTCTGTTGACACACTTTTACCTTCTATACACAGATTGACGATGGTTTTAAGGGCAACCATGGACTGAAGTTTTCCATCAGCAAGAGTGAACGAAATTTTCTTGTTTTCAAAAGCAACTCCATTATTTCGTAAAAAGTTATATAACTTTTCTCCTGCAATAGAATGTGAAGCACCAGTATCTGCGCAAACTGCAATCTTCTTACCAAACAATTCGGAGACAATCATACTTGACATATCTGTATTTATACTATTAATGAATAAGTTCATGCAATTAACAGTTGTATCTTCATGTTTAGAACTTGTACAAATAGAACATTTTGATCTGATAACTCCAGGCGTTCCGCAACTGAAACATCGGATAGATGATCTTCCATCTAATCTAGAAGTAGAGGAACGAGTTATTGGAACTTTTGAATATCGATTTTGAGCATTTTCTGTAGCATTGATCACAGGACGAAATTTTCTATCTGGGATATTTTTCCTGTTTGCATCTCTTGAATATGTTTCCCTTTGAGACTGGCTCAATTGCTTCTTTGTTCCTTGCCGGACATTCTCATAAGCATCCAGTTTTTCAGCTATATCTAGAGGATTAATCCAGTTTGCCCAAGAATCAAGAAAATTATCTTTGACTTCTGGTGGAGTTCGTTTCTTAATTTGATCAGCAATTATTAAGCTTTTGAGTTGATCAAAAGTTGTAATATTCATTTCTTTTATCCATCCCTCAAAATAAGAGGCTAATTCAAAGTAAAAGTCTCGCCATGTTGTATCAGAGCTTTTTCTGTGTTGTGAGAATAACTGTCGAAACTTATCAGCAGTAACCCTAAATCTTTTAAGGTGCATTTCCTTCACCTTTTGGTAATTTTGTGTATCTTGTTCATTTTCTCTAGCAAGCAGTTGTGCTATTTCAGTTGGCAAAGATCCAATTAAATATGGTATCCAAGAAGACTCGGGAAGATTCATAAATTTCAACTGTCTCTCGAATATAATTAAAAATAGACCAATTTCATCCTCTTTTGGATTAAATTTAGGAATGATACGATTAAGTTCGAATTTTTGACATTCAGAATCAGAAGCGCCTACAATGGAGGTAGATGCCCTTTGAGCTTCGAG
The DNA here is from genome assembly GCA_030067965.1 of Latrodectus elegans. Classification (NCBI taxonomy): domain Eukaryota; kingdom Metazoa; phylum Arthropoda; class Arachnida; order Araneae; family Theridiidae; genus Latrodectus; species Latrodectus elegans. The sequence continues at coordinate 128,862,509 of CM057813.1, forward strand.
CTGGAGCCTAAGCTTTTCCAATTCAAAACCACGTTCATTTTCTAAATGCAATTGTTCTTCAACTTGTATAACTTACGCAATCTTTCTTCTTCAATTTCCTTTTCTTTTGCTCATCTCTCAAATTCTGCTACTTTTTCAGCCTCTAAGCGATCTTCTATTATAACACTAAGTATGTTTTTCACAAGTTCTTCATCATAATTATCACTTTTAGTTATAAGTTCTCTAAGGTCAATTATTTTCATCTCATCAGACACAGCCAAACCAAGCTCTGTTGCAAGAGTTCGGAGGTCTTGTTTTTTAGATTTGCCAAGAAAAGCCATTTTTACCAAAGTCTTTCAATATTAGTGAAATATTTAGAAAATCAAATGATACCAAAAGAAAATTCTTAAAAATAAAATTATTCAAATACCAGAAACATCAAATCAAACACTTCAGTATAGCCATTTTAAAAGAAGATAATGTATTTCAATTATTGGAATAACAAAAGTAATACTTTTGTAGTAAATAATTAAAATAATACTAGAAACTAGTTAGTACAATTACTAAAAATATTAAATATATAACACAAACACTGTAAAATCATCACTACCTACTACTTCATTTGAAAATAATAACCTTGTGAATTGTATATATAAAAAGAATCATTTAAATTTTAAAACAATTTTTGAATATATAGAAAACAATACAAACATACAGATTAATTTCAGAAATATTATTCATAGAGTATTTAATATTTTCTTATTAGTGCACAAAAATCATTAAGAATATTCATAAATTCTTTCAAATAGATTATTTAATTATTTCCATAGACCACAAACATAAATTATATATGCAGTAACAGATAATTTTATAATGATAGATACTCATTCTCAGAAATATGAATCATTAGATAATGTAACTAATATACAAAAATACACATTTTCCACATACAAGAATCAAAAATAAATTTTCAAATAAATTTCTTTTAAATAATACTTAGCAATATATTGCTTTAATAATTCAATACTTTTGTTTTTGATTTAAAACAGAACATGTATGAAAGATTACATATTTATAAAATTGATAAAATTCTCTTTTGTTATTCCTAAAATCATTTAAATGCAATTAAATAATTAAGCAAATGTATACAAAAACAATATTATATATCATATAATGAACACATATAACTTTATTTATTGAATAAGTTTCAATTTCAATAAATCTTATACTTATTTACTATAAAATAAAATATACATTCATAGAGAAATAAGATTCTCTTTTAAGAATTATTTAGCTATGAGAAAAAAAAAGACCCCTTCCTTCCTTCGAAAGGCACTTGAAAGTAATAAATTTCTGTTGCGGGAACAGAATCGCATTCCTAAAAGAAAAGAAAACAAAACAAGCGCGTAGCTTCTCGGCGGCAGTGGTCTGGGTGACTAACTTATTTTCCAACAATTTTGCAAATTTCGTTTTTAAAGTAACCTGATTTCGCCTTTAATATTCAGTATAAATGATTAAATTATACGACTACTTAAACACATTATATATATATAAAATAATATTAAACACTTCACACATTGATACAAAACAGAAGCAAAATAATCATAAAATAGAAATGAATAACAAAGAGACATGTAAGCGGATCTGCTGCTCGAAATATATACATATATTTTAAAAGCTTGGATAAGCCAAAGTTAATTTATATATGATTGTTTGGATAAACAATATGAATTTAGATTGTATGAGTTTGGATAAACTCATCAACTCCGACGATTCAACAAAATGTAAATCACAACAAAAATATACTTATCGTTTTGGATTCAGCCGCACGTCTTGGGCGTCAGATTTTCTATGTCATATGTGTGAAGAATAATTTAACACACGGCTAGCTTATTTCTATATTTATTTAACATTAAAAAAACACAGGTAAATCACACACCCTACACAGAAAATGAAAACAGAAGAATATTAAAACAAGGAAAACTCCGACAATCATAATCGAGCAGCATTAGGCTCTAGGGTTAGAGCTAGTCTGGTACTCTCAGTTCGCTTATGATCGCTAGATGGCGTTGCTTTATTACAGTTATAAATAAAAATGATTTAATATTACATATTTTCAATGATATATTTTCTCTGATTGTTTCAAAACAGTTTAAACTTTTATAATTCTAATTATGATACAACATAGTGGATCTTTAAGTCAAATTTATTTGGAGGTGGAACAAAAACCAAATTGTAATTATATAATAATATATCAAATGAAAATACAAAAAAATATCTTGAAACATGTATTAGAAAGTCAAAAATTGATTTTCATTTTTAAAAAAGAAACAAAAATTGAGTTAAGATTAACTTACTGAGTAAAATACAATGACTTAAATTTAGTTTTCAATCTATCTTCATTGTTAGCTATAATTTAACACATTAACTTATTTATGTGTATAATTTGGAGCTTCTTTCTTTGCACAGTAAGCGAAATATTTTATAATTGAATTTAAATAAAATTTAACAAATTTTGTCTGTCTGATCAAAACAGAGAAAAAATAGGTGAAATCATAATTGTTAAACTATTATCTCAGAAACTTATTATATGAAAATATGGAGGGAATACTTTATAAATTATCAGAATTCATAAAGAAGCCAAATTGAGAGGTATTTGAGGGGAAGAGAATAGTAAATTTTTATTCTATGACATAAAACTCTAATAACATTAAAATACATTATTAAAAATTGATAATATATATCCTGTATAATGCTAAATGTAAATCAATTGCCACATTTTTTTAACCATAAAGTGTTTGTTTCTTTTGTTACACTTGAGATCTTGACTACAGCACTTTATCACCATTCTCATTGATTTAAAATATCCATGACATCAAATAATGTTTCACCTACATCAAATCATATTAAGACATTGTCATAAATCAGACTTGTTAATGAATTTGTTGTCTGCTTTAAAATCACATTCTTCGAGGGACACCAAATAATGCGAAACTCACCAAATGTTTAACAATAATGTTGAAGCTCATTTTATTAATAGAATGATTAACAAAATCCCAAGAGAGCCCACACACTTGGCGACAAGCTAAAAAAATGCGCTAAGCTAGAACAAAATCCCAGAAATAGTTTGGTTTACCATATCTAGTGTATCTAAGTAGGATTATCAAGATTGGCACAAGCCACAATTATCACCAACCAAAATTATTCCTCCAAACGTGTAGGATAGGATTCAACCAAATGATTTCTTAAACATGAAACAAAGTATAGATTTGAGAAGCTGTTTTCCATTGATTCAAGCCATTAATGGACAATAGAAGAGCAGAAAAAGCAAAATGAAAAAGACATGATAAAGCACCCACATTATGGTTTGTTTAAATAAGCAAAGACAATTTAAATATTTAAAAATTTCTTAATTAACAGAATTCTAAATTAATAATTGCAATATTTGCAAACAATCTGTTTTGAATCTTAAGATTATTGTCTTGCTTATGCCAATACTAAAAATTTTCTTTTATATTATATGCAATATTATGCTGAAATTATAAAAAGCAGATTTGTAAAACATGGGTTCAAAAAGTTTGTTGAATTTTTAAAACCTTTTTTACAAATGTTTTAACTTCATAAAAATGAAAAACCATTCCTTAATTTTTTAAGTAACATAACTTATATTTTAAGAATAATTAAAGTGATTATCAAAAAAATGTGACATGCTACTAAAATAGCAACTACTTAGCAAAAAAAAGTATCTTTAATGATTTTGATCTATTATACAAAAAATCTAGGTAGAGTGAAAAATGAAACTATGATGCCACTAAATTTAAGACAAATTTATGTTAAAAGAATAAATAATTATGAGAAAATAAAATTTTTGTTGCAACATATTTTCTCGTTGATTTTATATGTTTTTTAAATAATCATATACTAAAATAATATATTAGTTTTATGTCAAATTTAATAACACTTTAATGTATGAAAATTCTCATTTATTGGTATTATTTTAAATTTCCCTAATCTTATTTAATAAGCTGTATAGTGTACATATATTATAAAAACTAACACAGTTAACATACTGAACTTACTGACCTATTTTAAAGATAATTACATGTTTAACTAAGTGAATTATATAGCTTGGCCATGGAGTTTATAACTAACTGTTATTCTATCATAAAAATAGATTTGTTGACATTATATAGTTAATAGAAAGATATTTAAAAATATTATTAATAATATTCAAAACTATGACTACAATATATTTGAATAAATATATTGCTCAGCTTACAACTTTAATGTAACACTGCAGAGTTATAGCATAATTTTGCTACAGGCATTTTCTAGGGATGATTTTAATAGAATATATTGGAAAAATAAACCAATGCTGTAAATTTTATGCCATTCTTTATCTTCATTAATTTTATTATCAAGATATGCATTACAAAACGATTCATCAAAAGTAATTTTGGTTTGACAGACTTTTACAAATTTAAATTTACAGATTTAATATATATCCCAATTATACATTTCCTGACTAATAATATTCCCCAAAACAGTTTCAAAAATAGTTCTCATAATAATTAAAACATAATTGCCGAGCATAGTTTATGTCATGAAAAGAATTAAAATAAAGCTTTGTTAAAATAAATAAGATATATTATAAATTAATAGTAAAAAATATGAAACTTCAACTACAGTAATAAAGACATAACATATTTAAAAATGTATTTTAAAATTTTTCAGTCTATAAAATGTTGATAACACTAATATGTAATACATTTAATTCAATAAATTGAGAGTACATAATTTCCTTTTTTAATAATAACAAGTATCAAATATGCTAATTCTTACCCAAAAACACATTCTAAGATAGGCTTATCATTTCTGTCTCAGAAATGTTTGCAATTAAAAATTTTCTGAATTAAATTTAAAAAACTTAATTAGCTTAAGATAATACTTGAAATTTTAGTATCAAATTAAAAACATTATTTAAACAAAATGCATACTTTTTATTTTTATAATTAATTATATTTGCAAACATAATTTTTTATATGTTCATCAACACAAAACACTAAATAATCAATATTCATTGAAATCATAAATCCTTACACTCCAAGTATTGAATCAAAAATTATATCCAGACACTAAATTATAACGACATATTTTTATATATCAACATACAATATTGCCATTAAAAATTAAATTCCTTTGTTAATGTATTCAGACTTGATAAATTACAAAATAACATATTATTAAACTCATTTAATTATTTATGAATATTGCATTATAAATTGGGTCTTCGAAATTTCTGAATCCCATATTCCTTTTATGCTTAAACATGCTGCAATTCTACCAATTTCATCACATATAGCTGCTCCAGACCCATTACCAACAGCAGCAACAGTTACAGTTGGTGCAATTTTATCCACAAAAGGCATTCCATTGGAACTTGCAGACGTAACACATGTTTTTCCTTGGCAATCCTCTACTTTCAATCCTTAAAAATATAAAACTTGTTAGACACATTTATAATCAATATATCTATGAATGTATGTGTACATGGTATGTGTACCTGCACAATCAATACATTCTAATTTTAACATCATATAATAATCAGAAAATATTAAAATTTAAAAATAATCATATTTTTCTATAAAGTACTCGAGATTTAGGAACAGTGAGTTAAAAAAAAATAATAATTACTTGAAAATAAACCAAAATTAGTAGTTTCAATCTCTTTAGTGCTCAAATTACAAGTTGTATTTATATACAATAGAAAAGTATATAAATAGAAAAGTCTAGAAATATTTTTCTGTGAAAGATGTATGTAAATAAATTGCTATATTTAAAATAAAGTTATACACAGTAAAGCTAAATTCTAGAGTTAACATGAGAAAATTAAACAGTTTCGTAGAGAAATAGTATACAAAATATAAATACAAACAGATTAAAATCATTTCTATAAGAGGTATACTAGATTGAGCTTATTATATTTTACTTCAATATATGTTTAACATTATATTGAAGGAACATATGAGTTATTTTAAACATTTTTTTAAATGTGCATGTTTCCCAGTTGCAATTAACAATGAATTTTTTTCACAGTATCAAATAACAATTTGAAAGAAATGTCAAACATTAATTGTAGATATTTATGATTTCATTAAATATTCTCTGAATATAGCATTTTATTTTTCATTCAATATTAAAAGTAATAAATTTCATTCACAATGAAATAAAAATTAAAACTATCATGAAATATAAAATTAAACATTAGCAGTTTAAGACTTTTAAAATAATGTTCATAATCAAAAATTGTTGAAAAATCTATTATTTCAAAAATTAATAGAGAATATGACAATATAAATCTTCATACTAAACAGTAAATATCTTCATTTAAGTTCAGTGAGAAGATTTTCATGCATATTTTTAAGTAATTCCAGAAAAAGCATGAATTTAGAAAAGTTTGAAACATAAATGACATTTTTGATGAAAAGACTCCAGAAAGCCAAATATGCAGACTGAAGAAAGAAACCTTACAACAGTTTGCAGTTGTTAGGCTATTCAATATGTAAAACCAAACAAATTATGTAAAAATACAAAAAAAGATAACAAACATTTGAATTTTTTACAAAGATAAATTTAAATATAAAAAATATATGAATTCCATCAGTTTAAATCTTAAATTATACCAAAAAATTATTAAAATATTCCAAAAATTACATACCTGGCAATAGTTCTAACAACTGTTTTGAATAATAGTTTATAACATATTCATCGCCTTTCGAAATATACCACTTTTTAATTTCTTCTAAGCTTTTAAGTTCTGAGTCAACAATCATACCCCAATGTCCTATTTTTAAATAATATTTTCCTACAAAAGGGAACAAAAACCTAAATTTCAGTCAGTAATATTTTTTGAATATATTATTATATTTCCGATAAAATAAATAAAATGCAATGAGAAATAAAACTGATTTTGATAAAACTTACCAAGATTTGGTTGATTATTATTAATTAAATCTCAAAAAATGTATCATTATATTAATAATTTTATCATTAATGAAGATATGATAAATAATGTTCAATTTTACCAGAAATGAGTAACTAAAAATAATTGTATTCGGTGGAATAAAATTTCATATAAAAAGATTTTAATAATATAATACTAGAAATTTATAAATTTATAATGTACTCTAATAAAATTAATAATTATTATTAAAAAATAAAATTTGGAATTAGACATTTATAAATGTGATTATTAAACAAAAATATATAGATTGTCAAAAACACAATAATTCCCTGATGAATTTAAAAATGGAAATGTAAACATAACTTTAAATTTCTCATCAAAAGACTAAATATAAGTAAATAATAACTTTTATTTCTGAAACTTGAAATCCTTAAAAAAGTAGCTAAGAATCTTTTCCATTAGATATAATATTATAATGAAACAATTTTTAAAACATTTTTCTATTTCAATTTAAGTTTCAACAATTTCCATTAATAAATCTACACAGAAGTAAAAGATCTATAAACTAAAATTACATAAATGTTGTAAAAACTGATCATTTCTGTCATCAATTAATTCTTGATAATTGTAATTTTTTCTTTTTCCTCATCCGAAATTATTCGAAAGAATAGAATAATTCAAACAAAATAGGGTCATGTATTAAAATTTAGAACTAAAAAAAATAATAAATAACAATTTGTTCTTACATTTTTGTAAAGAAATATATATTCTTAATAAAGCAATGAACTATTATGTTAAATTACCATCTGGATATTTAATAGGAGGTAAAATATAGGCACCATGTAGTTTTGGTTGTTTAGGAAGCACTTCATGATCAATCATCATAGAAGGCATGGAACTGAAATTAAATGAATAAAAGAGTGCCTTTTATTTCAATGAAATAATAAGAATTTATCTATTCAATGTATATTAATATAATAAAACAAAATAGGATATTTCCCTGATGACGAATTTTAATGTATTTTCTTAAATTAGAAATCTAAGCTTGGGTAGTAAATTTCTCGCAAATTATTAGCAGGAAATTCTTATTCAGATGTTATAAATTTTGGAGCTAGAACAGAAAGAAATTTAAAAAAAAATTAATATAATTTCAGTCATTTCAGTGTGACAGATTACATAAAATTCTTGAATTAAAATATTTATTTTAAAAGTTAAAATTTATTTATTAAATAACTGCTAAAAATGTGACTTATGATAATTATTTATAACTCAACCTGCAGCTACTGATGATAAAATTTAATTAGGGTTTAAAAAACAAAACAAGCATGTACAAAGCACACAATTTTAAAAAACCTTAGGTAATTCAAAATTATTCATTTGGTACTAAAATTATATGAGGGTCACTCTGAAATTTTAGAGATAAAATTAGGTTTTTAAAGTTATACTTACAAAATTTTAGGTGTGTTCAAAGCAGTCTCCTCGTGCATCAAGGCAATTTTAAAGACGAATTTTCCACAGATTAAATGCCTCAAGCTATTCATTTCTTGGAAGAGATGAAAAAGATGCATTTATAGCCACATCAATCTCTTCTTCTGAATGAAAACAACGTCCACGTAAGTTCTTCTTTAAATTAAAGAATAACCAAAAGTCACACATAGTTAGATCAGATGAATACGGTGGATGTTCAGTCACTTTAATTTGTTTTTGTTTAAGAAACTCAACTGTTAATCCGGTTGTATGTGAAGGTGAATTGTCATTGTGAAGCATTAGTCCCCTAACACATTCAGTTCTTGTAGAATTTTTGGAAGACATTTAGTGGTATACCAGTTTGCTGTTACTCTCTTCTGTCCTTCCAACTTGATGGCTTTGACCAATCCTGTACTTCTGAAGAAAACGGCATACATAACTTTTTTCAGTGTGCGTTGTTTCTTCACCATTGTCGGTGTGGAATCATCTTCAAAGACCCACTTTTGAGACTTTGCTTTCTTTACGTATTGGAACGTCAAAAAACGGTATGTACTTTTCATCACTTGTTACAATTTTAGAAATGATGTGGTGGCCACCATCATTTAGCAATTCAAGTGATTCTGACACGTTCCTCTTTTTTGTGCTTTGTTAGATTATGGGGAACCCAACGGCAAACTACTTTTTTCATATGTAATTCTTCATGAATGATTTTGTGTATGTCTGCGGATCCAATGTTAAGTTTCTTCTGTATCAATTGATAGGTAGAGCGATTATCATCCATTAACATTTTTCGTATGGCAGGCACATTATCCAGGATTACTGCAGACAGCAGCCTATCTGTGTGTTCTTCATCCTGAAGAAAATTGCGACCTCTTCTAAATTCTCTAAACCATCTGAATACAGTAGCAAAAGCTGAAGATTCATCACCAAATACTAATTACAACAGTTGAATTCATTCTTCTTGATTTAATCCTGGTTGAAAATCGTAGAAAATCATAGCGAGAAAATGTTCTCGCATCAACTCCATTTTCTCTTCTGTTTAAAATTTATTCTACGCTAAGCAAGTTGAAGTAAGTAAGCAAAAAATCATCTTCTGTGTTAAAATACTTTGTATTTTAAAATTAAACCGTTATTTTTATTTTGTAAATTCTCATCTGCGCGTATCTCAGAAATTTCAGAGTAACCCTCATATCTTTAGAGAGATTGGCCAAAATCAACAAATAATAAAATTCCTTGCTTGTAATGAAATTGTATTTGTTGACACATAGTGACAAAAATATTTCTTCAGAATAAAGAAATGTAAAGATTAGTTAATGCAGATAACAAATTTATGAAAACACTGTTACAAGTAAAAGGACATTTTTATGACTATTCTTGTGAATCATCATAAACTCATTCTACAATGAAATTCATAAAATATATTTGCTGATAAATTATTCAAATATAGGTAGAGAAAAAATGTATTTTTCAAGTACCAAATTGTTCTAATGTTAAAATTTATTTTTCAAGAATGTTACTATAACTACTATATGAAATTCTTTTGATTTGGAATTACTAATGTTTACTTTTTTCTGTCAACACAATATAAAATTCATAATGCGTTGGCAATAATTGTAAAATTAACAAAATAATTAAAATTATATTTACCAGATGACTTTAAGACATCTTTTAATCATGCATGTAAATGCAAACACATGGAATTAAAAGCATTACAGTATTTTAGAAATAAATGCAATTAGAAGTCTGCCTATTTCAAAAATATTTTATTTTCAGATTCCAAAAACTTTACACTTTTTCATCCTATTTCTAATATGAATACATGCTTGCAGTTCCTAAAATTTAGTAAATAAATACAAATTAAACCTTTATTTTTAAGTAGATAAAACAAAAAATTTCAAAGAAATAAAATCATTAGTTTTCCTGTGAAACTGTAATAGAATACCAACATGAATGTGAAAATATGAGTTTTTCTATGAAATTTTGGAACACAATCACAGCATACAAATGAAAGTAAGAGTTGTCAAAATATATTCAATATATATGCTATTAATAAATCTCACTCAACATAATTTGTTTTATAAGAAACATTAAAAAACAATAAAAGAGAAAAACAATAATGGAAAACAATAGAAATTAAAAATGAAAGTTTCATTTTTTAAATTGGTAAAACCTTTCGAAATAAATTTTAAAATAAAGTAATTAAATTTAAATAAAAAAAACAAAATTGTAAATTTAATACAATTTAATATTTTATAAAAATATCAATGTAGTGAAAAAATATTAATTTACATGCAATAAAACATTTCCTTATAAATATAAAGTAAATTATTACATGCAATAAAACATTTCCACATAAATTACTTAGATTTCCCATTCAATTATTACATATTTCCCTATTTGACAATAATGTAATAGTTTTGTAAACATACCTAATGAATAAATTTATTGATTTATATAGATTTCATAAAGAGAAACATGTCTAATAAGACATTAGGAATAAAATGGTACTTGATTCTATACTCAATAATAATTATTAAGTAAATTAATGCTTAATTTGATATATATCATTCTCAGTTATACAATATATAATATGTCATATAAATATTACTGTTGATAAACAATAAAAAATACATTTATTCAAAAGCATGATATTATTTAATCTTATGATGAATTATGAAAATCTTAACAAATGGGACTTGTACAATTTTTGATAAAATAAAGGGACAAATTATTATTATATCTCAGAAATAATTACAAATTACACATAGAAAAAAAGCTTCTATAGCATCTCAAAATTTTACATGAAAAATTGTAAAATAAAAAACATTTAAAAATGATTTAGAACATTGAAAATACATTAGTTTATAAGAAATAACTACTATTATTTGAATCATTATGTTAGAAACTATTATATATAATTAATCATATCACTATCACATCATACAACTATATCACATACAACCAGATTATTTCTTTAGAATTAGTTTATTTTTTTAGTACAAAAACTATTAATTTGCAATTTTCAATAAAATTTAGGATGAAAGTTAAGTATGTCAAAAAACTAATTAGTATCAAATTTATAATATAAGGCAGTCTGAGATCTTGCATAGAAATTGTGATTAATTATAGAACTTAACAAAATAAATACAATAAGCATTTTAAGTATTATCATCTTTAACTGAATAAATTTGCCTTATTGATTACATAATCAGATAATAAAAATATTCAAACAAATATTATTACAAATAGACCAGTTTTCTGCAAGGTATACATTATAAAACAATGGGGAATTTCAATTTTCTTAAGAAAAGTTATGTTTAAAAATAATATGTATATAAGAAAGCTAAAAAATAAATTAAATCAATATTTACAAAAGAAAAGAAATTAAAGAATATGGCTAATGAAGAAAAAATCAATTTAAAAAATAATTTTTAACAACTAACTTATAGCTCAAAATTTATATATATATTATACACATCATTGATCTTTTTCTAATTATATATATATAATCAGAAAAAGGGGAAATGATGGCACATTCACAGGGGGGGGGGTTCTACAATATAGGTTTTTTCTCATGAAAAGTGGGAATCCTGCAGTAAGGCATTAGAAATATATATTTATATAATTAAAAATCATGACAGTTAAAAACACAATTTACATCTGTAAAAAGTATTTTAACAGGTGGAGGGCTAATTAGACTAGGACCTATGGTGTAAAGTGGATTCTGAACCACTACAAACATCCATGCCCAAGGTGGGATTCGAACCCATGAACTGTTGAACGGAAGGCAAGAGCGCTACTTATTTTGCTACCATGTATATTCAGCAGCCATATAGAGCTTGATTAAGTAGTAAAAGAATAAGATAAGGCTAAATTTAAATGAGAAGTTTCTCAGATTTAATATAAAACACCTCTTGTGCATACTGATTGTACTATTATTAATTTAATATATATTTTTTAAAATTTGTTTAAGTTAAAAAAGTTGATGAAAATTCAAAATCAATTTTGTTTCATATAAGTTAGTTTCAGATTTAATGTTAGCATACAGTAATTATAATTGTTGGAAAAATTCATTATCAAATTACATTTTAACTGTATATTTTTCATGCTATTTAGAACAAAATAAAGTAGTTCAGTCACCTAAGTCTAAATGCTTCTTCTTCTGATATTTGCAACATCGCATAAGTTTCCTTGTTGACTGCAAAATTTAACCGATTGCCAGAATAAAGAGAATTAAAATTTGTAAAGGCCCCAGTGCATAGTAAAATTTTTCTTGCTCTGAGCAATTTTTGTGTTTCAGTGATTACCTATAAAAATCAATTAATAAATACGAATTTTTTAGCCAAAAACAAAATAAGACAGTAACTTTGATGTATAATTTTAAATAAATACTAATATAGAGTATACATATTTTATTCTATATTTAATCATACATATAAAACACATATATTCTACTGGTATAGTTAATTTCTTACAAAATATTTGCATTGACAGAAATCATAATTTGATAAAAGAAACTAAATTCTACATAAGTTCTTTATTAATTTTGGTTAACTGACTAAAACCATTAAATATCAGTTCATTTATATTTCAGATAAATTATAGTATTTTTAATTTAAGTTATTTATCATCTTCTTTGTTATCAAAAAAGGAAAAAAAATATATACTTTACAAAATTAATAGTGAGAGTTTATTGTTATATTCCAAATATAAATGTCAAAATAATTATTTTTAATATATATAAAAAGGAGAAGGACTTTTCCAAAATAAAAATGAGAAAGAGTTTAAAAATAATTCAAGACAGCTAAATATTGGTTAAGTAATATTAAAAATAACCAGAATTGAAAATTAACACAATCCAGAAATTAAAAAATTAAAATATTTGAGTTAAAAATTAGGTATTAAAATTTTCCTACAAGTTCATTAGTAATGCCTATCTCAGTATTTTAATTTCCCCTATTCTAAATCGATGAAAGTTTAAAAAAGAAAAAAAATAGGATAATTATTCCTGGAAATTTGAAAACATATTTCTCAGTACACAGAAGTTCTCAAATTTAAAAATTTCCATAAAGAAGTGACAGGCCAAAACCGAGTAGGTTTTTTACACAAAATAGAAGCTATTAGAAATTAAATATATAGCACAAAATTTCTTCATTTAAATTCATTTATAATAGTTATCATATTTATTTTTACTTGAAGCTTCCCATAGAATAATGAAGAAAATCAAAAAGTGGTTATTCTTTTGAAATAACTTTTTGATATTAAAAATTTAAAGTTGCTATATCATGATTGATAAATTCAATTAAAATATAATAGTCCTCAACATCTAGAAAAAGTACATAATTAGTAAGTTTTCAATCATTTATAATTGTAAAAAATGAGGATAAAAAGAAGGCTATAAAGCACAAAATTTAAAAATATTAGAAGTATTTACATAAAATCGAATTTATATTCGCAATCAATGTTAGGTGGCTAGAAAACCTTTTTTAAAATAAATTAACGATTGAAAATTTTGCCACAGATCCTCAAACATGACATTAAATCTGTGAGCACAGAGAAGTATTGAAGATTCATCAACAATATCAAATATACATCTATCACATTGACACTGAATAATTGAAAGCAGACAGCTGAATACTGTGATGAATTTTTTTAGGAAATCAGAGTAATGTATTTCTATATCATAAGTCTTCTTATATAGATAAAAGAGTATTTAACACATATCGCAAAAAAATAGAAAAAAATTATATTATGTGATTCCTCACTTTTTATAAACTTTTGCTCAATATATTTTGTAATAAGATTTCTTAAAGTATTAGTTTAATTAAGGATAACTTGATATATATATATATATAATATTAATGCAGATAAACATACCAGACATTCAAACTGAAAATATTTAAATATTTATTTAAATCATATATACCACATGCATATCATCAATTATTTCTTTCACTTCAGTTACAACTTCAGAAAAAATACAACAACCTTGCTGCTGTGCCATTTTTTGTTCAGCTTTTATTAATTTTCTGGGATTGATGTAACCTCCATTAGCATAAAAGAAAGCTTCACTATTTTCTCTAAGCTTCATAAAAGGAAATCTGCAAAAAATATTTTACAAATAAAATTCTATAATAGTATTTTGAGCAATATATATATATATATATATATATATATATATATATATATATATATGTAACATTTTCAAAAAGAAAATGATGAAAAATTATATATTTTTTTAATTAAACAATTACAAAAAGATAATATTGAATATTTATAAATAAATGACAAAATACATTATATTCGACATAAACTTAACAAAACTATTTCTTAATTTTTTTTAATATTACTCTTTTATGATTAAAAATAAAGGAATACATTAATCATTTTGAGGTAATAAATAGCAATACTTTTTACAAAATAAATGCAGTAAAACTCATAAATAAGAAAATTAAATTAAAATTTAATAATTTATTAATAGCTCATAAACTTCAAAGTCACACTAAAATTTCAATTGAAAAATGTGTTCAAACACTTTGGAAATAAAAGAATTTAACAATTTGTGATGAAAACTTTAATATTTTCAGATGCTTAATGAAAAATAAAGATTTCTATCTAATAATGTAAATTCACAATTTAATTATCAATTGACTGGATATTTTAACAATATTTTTATGAGCCCTCTGATTGTAAACAAATCCATATTTTATAAAGCATCAGTAAAAAAACAGTAATTTTTCATTAAAATATGTATCATATCAATGCCTGAAATATGCACATATATACTACAACTATGGTTATTTACTTTTTCTACAATCAAATCAATATTTTAAACACATTACTAAGGAACATTTTTCAGCAAATCTAAATAAATTAAAATGCAATTACAAACTAACTTTTTAGAGAAAACCTCAGGGTCAGAGATGTTCAACCATTCATTTTCATCTCCTCTGCAGTTTCTTACATTAATAAAATAATCTGGGGTACATTGATACATATGAAGAACACCACATGGATTATAAAACTGTAATCCTATATATAAGATAATAATTAACAAAAGATTAAAATATTAATTTTTATCAGTGCTTGAACTAATTACACTTGAATTAATAGCAAACTTTGCTTCTAAGGTCCAGTTTTAAAATATAAGTATATTTAGAGTATTAATGCACTTAAAATACATTATTGCAAATATCCAAAAAAGTAGCATAATTTCAGTAATGCTATAGTATTAGCAGTTTAAAAATTACATTTACATATAGATGATATCTCTATTTTTGTACAATTTTTTGAAGTTAAAAATTCAACTTCTATTTTTTCAATTGCAAAATTGGTAGGAAGTGCATGGGAATTGGAGTAAATATCAGAAATATAAAGATTTTTAGGTGCTGCATAAATAGACTACACAACAAAGTGACACACATGGCAATCTGGCAGATCAATTAAGATTTGCATGGTTTTAATAAAGCATATTTTTTTAATTTAAGTATTAAATCAAGATTTCAAATATTTCACATTATATGCAAAATTTTTGCAATTTCTTCTGAGCAAAGAAGTAAAACTTTAGTTACATTTCGAAATTCTTTGTTTTACTTGGCTCTTAATGGAATAATAGGAAAAGAAGAAACACTCAAAGGAAAAATAATACTGAAAAAGCATTTTCTTCTTTCTTGGTTATTTGTAGTTTTCACAAATAAGACAATAGAAACTGATGTAACAATAGAAACTGGAGGGAAGGTTCACACCTTCCCTCCCCTCCAGTTTCCATTACAATTAACTGTAATCAAGAACTTTCATGAGATAATTAATTGCAACCAAGAACTTTTGTTTCCATTCTCTGCCAAGGATGGAAGCATGGAGATGGAACAGAGGTATTCGTGTTCAAGTAAAAAAAGTAATTGATTTTGATGGTGGAAGCAAGAAGAGTAGCAGAAGTCACACTTTTGTTACATATAAAATGAATATTTTTATGCCTAGTGAAAATGACTAAATTAATGTATAATTAATATAACATCTTAAAGTAAAGTGTTTTAAATTATTCAACTATCTTGGAAGACAATAAGATTGTTAGAATCTCATAGAAACCACGAATGATTTAATTTACATTTGGAAATAAAATTATTTCAAAATTTTATCCCAACTTATAAACTTTCTTGACAACTTAGAATTTTATTTATTAGTATCAATTGCTTAAACTTGAAAGCAAATGAGAAAATGAACAATAAATGATAATCGCATAACCTACAAGAGTAAATTTAAAACTTAAACTGGAATGACCTCTTTCTTGTGGGAATAAAAAGAAAAACTATAAATTACTAATAAATTAGACTAAAACATCAAAGAAACATTTTAGCAACTCAGTTGTGAAGACATAAGATACTTAGAAACTTTAGATATTAATTTTCAGATAAATTTAAGTTAAGACATTATATAGTTTATTTTTTGATTATACTGAAAAAAATAATTTAAAAGAAAGCATATGAAAACTGAAAATAATAAAGTGATAAGTAGAAAAAATCAATTGTGTACCAATAATTTTTCACACCCATAAGCAAAATTGTTAAAAGATCTATAGCAAAATTTACTTCATATACATCAGTGGAACAAATGTACAGATTGCTAAGTTTACCATTCTTCAATTAATTATAGTTTTAGAAATTAATTTTGTAAAATTGTCTTAAATTTTACATAATTATATATTTATTTATAATCCTACCATTAACTGTTAGCTTCAAAATGATTTAATTAAAATAACTTCTAATAAGTTTATCATACTTATTTAAAGCATAATACTTTGTTAACCAATATGGAAAATCCACCATGTATACAAGTTTAGATAAACTGGTATAGTTGTTTAATATTTAAACTTTATTATAACCTGAACACTTTTCTAATATTTCAAAATTCTTGATAGACTTTTTGCACAAAGTATTATAAATGTCATTGTCATCACCCCCAGTCATTCGTCCTTCATCATAATGTGAAGCAAAAATAGTTCGATTTTTATATTCTTCTACCTGCAAAAATAAAATTAATTTTCTGTAATTTATTCACAATTATAAACAAATATATTTGATTTTAAAAACAGAATATATAAATAGATATTTATATTACATGATTTTATGAAAGATGCAGGAAAATGAGTCACTAGATTGTTAACAAGGTTTGTAAAAGGGAATTAAAATTATAATTTAGACAGTGGGACTTTGTAATAGACTTGCTCATAAAATTGTAAGCATATATAAAATACAGGTTCATAAGAATAAGGGTGCACTCTAATTCTATTGGCTGAAAACACACATCAGACAATTTCTTGAGCCATGAAAAATCAAGTACATGTAAAACAAATTAATTATTGCATGAATTTATATTATAATGTATTTAAGAGTCTAGACAAAGGTGGTTTATGTGTATGACTATTATGATTCTTTTAATAACTATGCTTGGCATAATGGTATTAGTATCAAGAACACAAAAATTAGTAGCTTAACTGAAATAATATTCTCTTTAGAGATCAGAATTAATTTTTTTAATGTGAAATTCTAGATATAAAAAAACTAGGGAAAAAAGGAGATTGCAATAATCAATAAAAATGAGAGAAATCATTAGGAGTGATGTCATACTTATAACAATGTTTTTATCTTCTCAGTAGATTAAATTATAAATATCTATTGTTAAACATTGATTTCTTTCAGATTTGTTCAGATTGCCATTTTATAATCTTTTTATTATAAAAAATAATACAATTAGGATCAACAGTTTTCATATCATATAGTAAACTGCCAAACAATTTAGAGCTTTTGTAAAGTATTTTAATACCCACACAGTAACCTGCAGTCTGAGAAAACATTTTATAAATGGCAATATTTATGTGTCATAAGAGAAGAAATTTAGAAAACTAATAAGCACACATTCCAATAAATGTACATACATAAGGCAGAAGCATAATACCCATTATTCTACATTGGAAAGGATAAAATCTTAAACTTTTTGCTCTAATTAATTAGTTGACATTTGAACTAAGACATAGAACAAGCCAATTCAGTTAATATCTTAATTTGTTCCTTTAGTGATACCATGGCTTTGGGTTGGAATTCCATTGTTATGGACAATTCTATCCAACACAATAAGATTGTTAATAAATTTCTAATGGAAAAAGATGCGTCAACAATCAAAATATCCAAATATAACTTTTAAGGAACATGTGCTTGATTTCTTCACAAGATACAGTAAACTAAACTTTATTTGACTTGGCAGAAAATTCTGCAGCTAGAATAGCTATTTTAAAAATGAATACAGCTTTTTTTTTTTTAATAATTTTGTATTTACCTTAGCTTAGTGATAAAATTATGTCCTTAATGTGGAAAGTTTTGGGTTGGATTCCAAGATCACATGAATGGATTCCTTTTGTAAAATAGAAAATAGATCTCACATTTCCATACGTCATTCACATTTTACACGTCTGTTGCAGAAATATTTGATGCAATGTCAGACAAATATCAATCAAATATTAAATGCAGACATAACTCATAATCCATAGAATCTTCGAAGGCTAGGTGCGGCAGACATTCAAATTATTTATAATAACCTTCAAATGTTAACCTGTCAGCTAAATAATATCGCATGTTTTGTTTAATGGAGACTAGTTGAAATCCTACTAAAGGGTAAACAATCATTCTAATAGACTCAAATTTTCTTATAAGATTTTACATTGATGGCAAACTGATGGCAGAGTGGTTAGCAATCCTAACTTCAAAGTAGGTCCTGAGTTGAATCCTAGTTCAAACATGGATGATTCTTTCCCTCTTTGTATGTATTTCTCTATCCTTCAACTTTCTGGGCAAAGATGGCACACCCACTAGGTACCCTACCGTATAAGTTGCTGAGCTTCACGCCAGTTCTATTAAGATCAGAAAAGTGAAGCATCATTTGATGTGAACAGTAATTGGGTCAATGGCCAATTACTCTCCCTTACTGAGTTGCTGGAACTCTGTTAACTGGGGATGTGTTCGCGTTAATATGTGAGATTCAAAGTTCTTCCACTGATGTGGCGTGGATGTGGCAAGGAGGATACCAACTCAGGTTTTACCTCATCACCTGACCATGGTTCAAAATTATCAGATACTTAGTGATGTATGAGTATTCCAAACCTATTAACTTAGAGATACAGTTCAGGTTAAGTTGCCATCATCTTTGTATCTGGTAGTACTAAATAGATTAATCCTACAACTATCTGGATATTGAAAAGAAAACATTGATATTTTTACTTTCAGCTTAGTTGTGTTAAAAGATATTTTTCCAATAAAAATATCTTTTGATCCCTTATTTGGATGTCTTGTCACCCATTCAATGTTCTTATAGTAAAAAATTTGTTTATCATTTTTTCTAAACATAACACTTAATTTGAGTGGTACATGTAATTTAAAATGGATTTCAAACCACAAGAAATATCCATACATATAATGAATTTAAGCCATAAAAAACTGAAATCACAAACATTTGAAATCAGAATAATAAACATAGCTATCATCTTGAGAATCTTATAAAGATGTCTGAGTTAAAACAAAACAATTCTCGTGACAAAATTTCAAAAATCATCTTAGCCTTAATTATAGAATACCTGCATGACCATCATATACTAAAATGTTTTTTATCTAATTAAAAAATCAATAGTTTCTTTTAAGACTAATCAAACTACAAGCTATATTTTATTCACCAAATGAATTTTTTATTTTATACAATTTTCGTAAATAATACAAATAAAATAATAATTACAGTTGGTTCTTTTGGACCAATTAAGCAAATTTTTAAATCTGAGAAAGAAGATGCATATCTTGCAGCTGCAGAACCAAACATACCAGCACCAATAATGACCAAATCATAACTTCCTAAATATTTTTCAGTCATCATCTGTAAGCAGAATAAGGTACTATACCAAATTAACTTTTACAAATTCATTTAAAAGAATTATAAAAGCATAAATTGTTTTTCCTCAATTGAACAATATACATAAATACACAACTGGCCACTGTAAATGTGCAAATAACATGAAATTTACAACATGCATTAGTGGAGGTAAGATATGGAAATGATTATAATTTCACTGCAGATGAACATCACACATACCTGTGGCACCACTTCAGAGTGCTATTTAAAGCTTGGAGATTTTGACGATTTCAAGTTTTGCAACTGTGTTTTTCATTTGGTTTTCTAAAAAACCATCAATTAATACCTCACAGAAAAGAACGATCATGTTTTGATCAAGAATCCGAATTTGACACAAGAAGGATAGTGGCCTATGAAGACTGTGGATTACCTTTCAGGGAAATCAGTAGTTGTGTTGGGCAAAACCAAAACGACTGCAATGCAGATATATGGCTGTTGGATGCAGAAGGGTATAACAGATCCACGTGTTCGATAACAATCCACCTCAGTGCACCACTTCACTTGATGACATACAAATCATGCACATGGCAGTGGCAGATCGCTCATCACTAACCATAGCACAGCACATTCAATCTGTAACACATTATCCAGTGTTTGTATGTACCATTCAATACCATATACAGCAGAGTGGTGTGTCCGCAAGACTTCCTTTGGGACTCAGGAGACACCATGGAGAGTAGATACTAAACAGCTGTAATATGCACCACCACAATACTCCTGCATCAGATATTATAGCATGGGGAAGTATTGAATATCACTCTCGTACTCCTTTAGAATGCATTTCTGGTATTTTAAACAGTCAGCACTACATCTCAGAGGTGTTAGAGCCAGTTGTCATTTCTTACCTTCAGGGCTTGTCTACAGCCATATTGCAACAGGATAATGCACAACCACACATGGCATGCATTGCCCAAGGTTCTTCATCAATCACCAGATTCAATTGCTTCCCAGCATGGCTAATTCTCAGGATGTTTTGCTGAAAGAAAACATGTGGTCCATGGTTGCTCAACAATTGGTCCAGATTACATCCCAGCTGCCACATCAGATCAATTTTGGCAACCTGTGGAAGCTACTAGGTCTTCTGTATCCTAAGAACACATCCAAAGTCTTTTTGAATAAATGCCAAGGATAGTGGTAGCAGAGATCTCCAACAATGGTGGCTACTATGTCGACTAATTTTGGCAATAACCATACTTCACAGAGGTCTATAAATTTAATCATCTGATACTTGGTCAACATGCTATCTATATAAATTTTGTTGTGATATCTCTTGTCTTTCTAGATGTTGTAACTTGGGTGGCTAACAAAATACTTAAAGCAGGTTTTTTAATTCATTTAAAATTTATTAATGCATTTTCAGTATTTAGATAATAAATAATTAATATAATTCATGGTAAAAATCAATAAATTTAAAATATAGCATCAAAATATTTGCTCAATATAAAATTTTTCTAAAAAAGTTTTAGAAAATTTTTGCTTTAATGCATAATTTATGTCCAGTATAAAACAACTATTAATTGACATAATTACATAGAAAATTCTACATAGTTCAAAATTGTAAAGTAATGTTCTTAAATACTTATCTAAGTTAAAATATATGTAATGTGTGTAATAAATACTTATATAAAATAAAATTAAACTTACAATAAATAGTCATTAATGTTAAAAGTTTACACAAAAAATTTAACTTTTATAAGCAATAAATTTTTTTTATTCTTGTATTTCTCTCTTTACAATTTAAAAGACTCAAACTTAAAATTTATTAAACTTCCTTAGAGATATACTTTTTATTGACATGAAGATATCTAAAGCATCAATTCTTAAAAATCTATAGACCCGTATTAACAATTTCTTGATTATTAATTATAGAGTTAATCTTATAGAAAATAAATAAGGTACCTTGTTCATTATGTATTGCAAAATTAAAGAGTATACAAATGTTAATTTCTAATACATATAATATAAATAGGAAAAAAGAAGTTTCTATAAAATGATTTAATATTTTTTCAAACTGTTATTAGTTTATTAATTACTGTAAAATAAAAAGCAATTTTGAACAAGAGATAAATTATTTGATCCAAGAAAATGATGCCATACATCAGCAGCTATGAAATGTAAAATCTGAAATTTTTTTGCTACAATTGAAATGAAATTTAGCAACAAATAGTATTTTTTTTAAAGAATAAATATATAACCATAATTGTAGTAAATACAAAATTGAAAAATAAAAAATATAAACAAAGTAATATGGTATATATTTAAACGTCAGTAAATAAATTTTTTTTATTAATAGCATTTAGATAATATTGTCAATTTTTCATTAATATAACAACGAAATTAGTGTTTAACATTTTTTATGACTGTGCCAAATATTTTAAGATAAAAATTTGCATTTTCATTAAAATGAAAAATTTTATAGAACTACTAAAAATATTTATAAAATTACTAAAATAATCTTAATCTTTCAAATTGAGAATGAATGACAATTTATTCCAAAAAATTTTATATTCATATTTTAATGAATATACTAATTTGCATTTGAGGCACAATTAAATATGACTTATTTTGATAAACTATAAAGAACATTTTTATTATTTATTAACCTTAAAATTTCATTCCTTTGTCAGCCAATTTGTTACAATAAAATCTGTAAATCTTAGATATTCTGAGTTCGAATAGAAGTACTCTTCACATACATTAAAATAAGTACTTTTTTCATAGTTTTAATCTTAAATGATGCATAAACTCAAGAAAATATATTAAAAACTTGGAACGACTTTTCAGATTTCAGTATCAATATTTATTGCAACATTCTTTAATAATTTTTAAATACTTCAGTAAATAAAAAAATTATCAATTTTGTTTACAAAAAATAGTTTAGATTTCTTTAAAATTTTATAATACAAGGTACAACTGTCATAATATTTTTGACGTGCCGTCAGTAATGGTGAGGTTTTGTAGTTTTTTTAATTTTCCATTTTTAACTGCCATAGAATTGCAGACTTTGTTTCTAATGTGTGTGTGAGTATAATCTTTGTGACGAATACTTCAAACACTATATTGTGATAAATATTTTTCAGGTTTATTTAAATTCTAACATTATTGAAGTAATTTAAGTGTCAACAAGACTGAATACACATATTCCAGTTTGTTTTGTTATAATCATTTATTATCTTTGTTATGTTATCAATATATTTATCACATAATATGAAATACTCTTACTTTATATTTCAATATACATTAAGAGTATACCTTTGATTTGTAAAGTTCTGATTTACTAATGCAGATTTTCTTTTAAAAATATGAAAAGAAATATATGCATAGAAAGAAAAAAACCTGCTTGTTTCAAAATTATTCACCACCCACAGTAACTTTTTTACAACTAAGTTTGCTTGAATCTGAACATCTTATGCATAAAATAGTGTTCAGATGAAACCTGAGTTAAAAATGCTTCCTATTAGATATACTTTTTACTTTTAAGGTTTTTTATTTCAATTTTCTAATGCAATTATGATAATATATCGTCATAACTTAAATAAACCCCAACTCAAGTAACATCAATTGTTAAAAGCATATCTTTCAAGCATTTTCTAGCTAAAAATTTTGATTAATAGTCAGAATTTTTTTTATTTCCAATGTAACAAGCAATTTACAGGTATCATCCTTAAACTGTAGAGATGAAAAAATAAATATATAAGGTAAATACTAGGAGCTGAGTATGAAAATTAAGGTATAAAAAACACATTAAATAAAGAAATTGCTCAATGAACCATCTATTCCTGATATTTGAAAGCCAGCTTCCAAGTATCAGGAATAGATGGTTATTTGTAAAGGCAGAACATTCAGGAAGATGATTAGCATTGATCACTGCATAAAGGGGGCCAAGCAGAGCTACTATCTGAATAATAATCAGAGATTTAATCTTGCATTTATCGACTATTTTACCAGGTATTTGAATTTAATTTTCATTTTTTCCTCATGGTTACAAATCTTAACATTTCATATTTTTACTTGTATTTATATATATACGTTGATCAACGTGAACTTATTGATATCTCTTATTAAAAAATTCTATATTTATTAAATAAAACGTTGTAAGGTTGTGATTTCTGTGTACTTCACTACTTTAACTGCAATTTATCTGTATTTAGATATTTTTACTTTTAGAATTTTTACAAATAGTATATTTTATGTAAGATTAAATGGGCTTAATAACTTTTTGTTACCGTCTGAAATGGATGAAAAAAATTAAAACAAAATTAAAAGAAATTTTGAAAATCAGGAAATGAATTACAATAAAAGAAATTGCAAATGGAAATTAGAATATTTTAAAATTAGTGTTTATTTATTTTTTAAACAAATTTTGATACTAAGCAAAATGTTCAAGTGCAATTAATTATTGTTTTATATTATTCAGTCATTCTACTATAAAATTATTAAATTTCCCAGTCACGAACCATTTTAAGCGTTAATAGCTTGACATTAAATTTTCAAATAAATGCAGAATTTCTAAAAAAAATTTTTGGTTTGTTACATTTATTTTTAACTTCTTAATATTTAAAAATTATGGTAATGTTTTAAGACAAATACTTCTGTCATTAAATATTTTTAAAAACAATAATTTTCAAAATATTTACGCGATATGAGATTTTACAAAAAATAACCAAGAATATCCTCCTCCTTTTTGTTTGCAATCGCGCGTATCGATGGGAAGAAATACCTGTAACTGGTATTTTGTCACAGTATTTTAATGCAACAATCTGTAATCAGTTAACACCCCCTAAAAACAGTCTTTAGGGGGTGTTGGCTCGAGCATCCTCAAACAGTTGCAGGTACAATGTACTCGACTAGAAGCACCCGTTTAAAATTAATCAGTATAGCTGCTATTCACTCAATGAAAAGTAACAGTTCCAAGTACAGTAGAGCAATCGATAGATTCATACAGACAAATGAATAAGCCAGGGATGGCGAACCAGTGACACAAGTGGCACGTTTGAAAATTTTGATAGCACGCACAAAAACAAAATTATTTTTTTAAATAATCGTTTTTGATAGAAATGAATTAAAAATTATTAATGTACGCTTAATTTATAATTTATGATGTATATAAATTTGTAGTACTGATTACATATCTTAATAAGTTAACTAGAACTGTCAAATTATACATTTTATTATTAAAATATCGCAGGAATTCTCTCGAAGTATATAAAGATGCGCATTAGATAAAAACAAAATTTGCGTATCCAGTTTCACCTTCTAATGTTATTGCATAATGTTGCCATTGCAGCACTCGAATTAGCCAACAGACTGCATTGGTCATTTTTAGAAAACCGTCGTCTTTGAAACTTCAGTGACTTGTTAAAAAATATAACCCTTTATTGTAAATAGATACAATGTTATTTTTGGGTAAATATTTTTACATATTATTTCAAATTTTATATTCTGCATTCGTTTGCAAGAACATATTCCGTCAAGACTGAAGTTTTAACTTGTATTAAGGTATTAAAAGTTACTTAACTTATAATTTATTTTGCTTATTTTTGAACAATAATATATTATTAATATTATGAGAATTTATTTTATCATTAAATCAGTGTAAAATATCGAAAATATGTCCTTCTAAATTTGTGTCAGTTACCACTGATGGAGCCAGCAGCTTAACTGGACTGGAAAATGGATTTATAAATTTATTTACAAAACGTACTGGACACACAATTCTTGATTTTCATTGCATTATTCACCAACAAGCTTTGTGTGCGAAAACAGGTTTAAAAACGTTTGATATTTTGAGTTTTGTAACAAAATAAGTCAATTTTATTTCAGTACGCACATTATAGTGTTTTATTTATAAATAGAAGAAAATTACAATTGCTTACTTTTATACAATAATGTACGCTATTTAAGCCACGGAAATGTTTTGCCAAAATTTGTGTATTGTTTGGAGGAAATAAGATTATTTCTAAATAATGAGAACATTATTAACGAATGCAAACAATTATTGGGTGTAGAATGGCTAGCAAAGTTGTATATTATTTTACTGATTTATGCTCTCTTTTAAATGAATTACATAAAAACTACAAGGTGTTATTAAAACAATCATTGACTTGATCAAAGCGTTAGAAGTCAAATTACAAATTTTTAATCGTGATATTCTTTCAAATTCAAATAAATATTTCCCGATTACAAAAAATATTTTTTCTGAAAGTGAATGTCACGAAAAGCCAAATAAAGAGTCATTAACGAAAGAATTTTCAATGGTTATTCAATCCGTGATTCAGGAATTTTCTGCAAGATTTACGCAATTTAAAGAATTTGAAGAAACTTTAAAATTTATTTTATATCCTGATTTACCATTTGAAAAATTAAATTTTAAAACTCCTTGAGGGGTTAAATTTTAAGGAATCAGAAATGGAATTAGTTGAATTTCAGTCAAGTTCCATATGGAATCAAAAATTTGTTGATTTAAAAAATGATTTAGAAATTATTGAAAGTAATCGATTATTGGATAAAATAAATAAAATTGCTGAAGATGAAATTCTAACTACATGGAATTCAATTTCTCACACGTTTAATAGTTTAAAAATATTAGTGAAGGTAATTTTATTAATATTTTCATCAACGTAGGCATATGAATCTCTATTTTTCGAAATTAATTTTATAAAAATTAAATATATGAGTAGAATGACGGATGAGTCGAGCTCAGCATGCGTATTGTTGAAATTAACTAAGTATGAACCAGATATTAAATCTTGTGTACAGCAGAACAAAAATGACATTAAAAGCAATGGTTTTTAACGTGAATTTTGTTTCTAGAATATTCCTTTTTGTAATACACTGATTAATAAAACATTGTTTAAAGAAGAATTTCTTTTATTTTATTTAATTACATAAAAGTATAGTTTCACAACGCTAACATTTTGAATGAAATTTTATTGTGTCACGTTACCTATTTAAAAAAGAATTTTTATGACTTTGTGGCACAGACATCAAAAAAGGTTCGTCATCCCTGAATTAGGTGATGGTGGTAGCATTAAGGCTGAGTGGGAGAAGGGAAATGGCAGTTTGGTTTAGCTAGAAAATCGAGTGATTCTTTGGAATTGAAAGATCTCTATGGGTTGGACAGGGATTATGAATTTCTATTGCGAAATTAATAAAATCAACACATTCCTTTGTTTCCTTTTGCTTAGTTAAATAAATGAGTTGGTAAAATCAATATAATCGTGGCACATTTATTCAGTTATTATCCTTATTTTTCAAATGTATAACGTTTTTTAAAAACATAAGAAAAGCTTGATATTCTTGTAATGTTTTTAGCAATTTGTATTGACTTTTATTTTTGTTATTATATCTTTTATACATTTAATTTTATTTTGGGGATACGTTTATTTGAACATTAAACTAGGCCAAGTTTTTTAAATTAAAAAAAATATTAAATCCGTTTATATACTTCCATTGTTATTTTTATTAATATATGTATTTTTATTATGATTCCGTATAAATATGTTTGTTTTTTATTCAACCATTTTTTAATTTCCTAATATTTTACTCTAAATATATAGAATTTAAACTTGCGGAAAAATATTCTTTTATACTTTTTAATATGCAATTAATTTTAATTCATATAATGAGAATGTTGATTTAAACACACACCTAATAAAGGTGGTTTATTATTTTAGTTTAGAATTTTTAAAGGAAAAAGAAACTTAAATTAGTCAGTTTTTAATTTTTATCTTTATTCATGCCATCATGTATTACAGTCATATCCAATTACTAAATTATGGCTTGATGTAAATAAAATACATTTAATTTTTGTTCCTCCATTTTGTGCTAAACATTACGTCACTCAATATTTTACACTACAACATTATAACATATTTAGATTGTTGGTAAAACTGTTTTATATTTTTTAATATTTCCGGAAATTTTATGCAATATAAAAGTTACTCGAATATAGATTAATTATATTTACTTAAATTTTATCAATACAGTTTTAATTGCAAAGCTATTGTATTTATCCATCAATTGTTTAAGATTCAGGAAACTGAAACAAGACATGAGATTTAATACAATTTTTATTTTAGAAAAATGTGGTTTATATATCTTCTAGATAAAATTATAAATAAATGAATATATTTTATAAGGAAAATAACTATCTATTATAAATCAAGAAATTTTGCTGTGATTATTTTGCTAATGTTTAATAATAAAAAAAATTTTGGAAATTTAATTTAAGTTAATTTTTTTTTAATTATAATTGCTGTATATTTCTAAGCAAACTTTAAAAAAATCTCTTTGTAAGTGATTAATCCTCCCATTTTACAATTGTTCGTAATTTATTAACTAATTAATTATAAATTAATTAATTATATATTAACTAATTAATTATATACTAATTAATTATAACTTTATTTATAAAATTGGAAAATCTTACTAAATTCCAACAAAAATTAAGCTGATTAGATTGAAAAATATAAATTATATTATGTCGTCTAATTTTATATTTTAATTAACATTGGAAATCTTTGAAAATTAGAATCGAGTAATTTGAAAATTTACTTATAATAACTATAAATTTTGAAAGCAAATATAAAAATTTACAAAAATATATATAACAAAAAAAGGGGTTATTATTTATTGAAGGAAATATATTTATGAAAATTTATAAGTTCAAAATTTTTCGCAGAAAATTGTTTGTAGAGAAAATAACTTGTATTCTTTGCCTCGAACTAGAAATTAAAGCATTACAGTTAAAAACAAAAAATTACAATTAATGAAATGTAGCATAAATAAAAACAATTATTTCTTACAGATTATCACATAATCTATTTTTATTAACATATAAGTGAATTCTTAATTATAAATGCTAATGATTTAACATTAATTATATTAATTAATTTTATGAAATTATATATATATAAAATATTATGGATTTAGTTATATTTATTTTAAATTAATTATTAATTTATTTATTATTAATTTAGTTTTATTAAATTTTATTATAAATCTTATAAAAACTTTGTCATTATTTTTTAATACAGTGAATGGCAGTACAAAAGCAAAGGTAAAATATTTGTTCCTTTAAAAGTAAATGTAATCAGTGTTAGCCGAATACAAGAAAAGTAACAAGGTCTCATCCGTAATCACGGGAGAACTACATTTTCGGTAGCCAACTCAAAAGTGATTAACTTAAAACACAACCCAAGCAAATCGTCTCATAATTTTCAACTGTCAAGTGACGTAGTCAAGAACTCAGTTAGCACCTTTCTTTCAACATCATATCGAAATTTAGCTCTTCTACAATATTCATATTTATTTTTTTATTATAAATTTCAAAATATTGAATCTACCTATTATCTATGAATCGCAGCTTGGAAAACCCAAAGAAAACATATTATGCTTACACCATAACTGAATTAATTACCTAAACCACTTAAAGAAAATTATATTTTTTAATTTAAAATAACAAGGAATTGACAGATCTCAACACATTAGCTGTCATACACTTCTCAGAATTTCTAATCATCAACGAAGGAACATAATCTTCTAAGAACATAAGAATATTTAATACACATATAGGGTCATTTGAGTTAGTTAATTAACATCTGTATACGAAGTGGATTTACAGCAAAGAGATGTTTTCTTACAGAGGGAGACACAAGAATCATTGCCATGATTAAGCAAGAATCGAGAAATATAAAAAAACAGAGCACAAAATATATCCTTAATACATTAATTATAAAACTCCCTATTCTTAAAAATGGAAAAATGTATTTTTTGAATACTTATAAGAGTTATTTTTTAAATTTATTCCTATATTTTTAATATGCTCCTCAAGATCACGCATAACGGTCTGAAAATATGACTCTTCTAAAAAGTACATTTATTCTAAATGTTATAAGTACAAAAATAATATAAGTATAAAATCTAGTTTCCAAATACTAAACAATGCAAGTGAAAGAATTGTATAATTGTACATCGAAATTTTGATCAACAAAATATTGCTAATCAGATAAATATTAATTCAATAGATAATTTTTAAAAAATTAATTTAAATTTACCATGGGGAAATTTATCTTATCTTATTGAATCTTCTATCATATCTTCTATCATTATTGAATATATTCTGAATGTGTATGTTATATATATTTTCAAGTAATTGCAATTCACTGTATTAAATATTCACGGCTGCAGACTTATGCAGAATCATGGATAAATTTTTCAGTGGTCTTAAGCGAGCATTAGACGATAGACAAGCATCAACAATTACACAGAGGAGCGTGATTTCGAAAATAAAACCAAGAAAATATTCTCAAGAATACATAAATTTTGAGTTTACTAGATCTGAAATAAATGAAGAAAGAGAGAGTCCCCTGTGTATCATTTACTCAAAAATTAGTGTCGGCAGACAGCATGAAACCTAATAAACTCAAACGACATTTGGAAACGCTTCACAGTGAGTACGTAAAAAGCCCAGAGAATTCTTCGAATTAAAATTAAAATCATATGAAAAGCAAAAATCATTGTTTTACAAAGCTTCATATAAAATAGCCAGATGTAAAAAGCCTCACACCATTGGTGAAGAGCTTATTTTGCCAGATGCAATTGAGATTATAGAAATTAGGTTTGGAGATAATTTTGCAAAACAATTGCTGTCTATACCTCTTTTAAATACTGTTGCCCGCGAATTGCTGATATAACTGAAGATGTAGAATGTCAGCTTTTATCGAAGTTGCGTGACAAATTTTCAATACAACTCGATGAGGCAACAGATAGTAATAAAGATGGTAATTTCATATTAGATTTCGTGATGATTTGTACGTAGTAGAAGAATAATTTTAATTAATTAAGCATACAAATAGAACTCAACAGCACTCGCATTATTTTCCATGTTAAATGATTTTATGAAAGAGGCAAACATAGAATGGAAAAATTTCGTAGGAATATGCACCGATGGTACTTGTTCTATGTCAGGAAGATTCCAAAATATTCTAGCACTTGTGACACAAAAATCGCCACAGTGCATCTGGACATATTGGATGATCCACAGAGAAGCTTTGGCTTCTACAGAAATGAGTCCTGGCTTAAATATTAAGATAACTACAGTTGTAATCGTAGTAAATTATATGAAAATGAGACCCCTGAAATCAAGAATCTTTTCCGCACTTTGTAAAGACATGTGTGCAGTACATTCAGCGTTACTATTTTATTGCGAGGAGATGGTTATCACGAGAGAAAGTTTTGCAACATGTTTATGAATTAAGAGAAGAAATCGCCATTTTCTTAGAAGAGGAAAACAGACCGGAAGCTGAGAATTTTTGCGATAGTTTATTGGTGATGAAATTGAGATACGTATGTGTGTGTGTGATCGACATATTCGAGATATTAAATAACTGCAAGGAGCAAATGCATATATTGAGTACGAATGATAAAGATCACGCTTTTTGTAGGAAGTTGGAACTGTGGAGCAGAAATTTAAAGCAAGAAAACTTACCAATATTTCCAAATTTGAATGATTGTATTAAAACTTACAAGACAGAAGAATAACATATAAAGATTGTTTTTGAAACCATTGAAAATAATTTAGCAATGCTGACAAAGAATTTTAAAAAGTACTTTCTTGCTGACGAACAAACTGATATCAAGTTACAAGTGGGTGAAGGATCTATTTCAAAATACTCCGAAAGTACTCTTACTTGTAGGAGAAGAAACCTTCATAGACTTCACGGTAAGCGGTGAAACCAAAAGACAATTGAGTAATAAATCACTTTTTGAATTTTGGGCAAAGGAATGGATGATGAGTTTTCTGCACTAAAAGCAAGGGCATTTCGCATTCCACTACCATTTTCAACATCTTACCATTGTGAAACTAGATTTTCTGCAGTGGCTTCTTTGAAGACAAAATATAGATCTCAGATAAATATAGAAAAAGAACTGAGAATGTCTATTTCTAATATTAAACCCTCCTTCTAAAAACTTTGCTCTGAAAGACAGGCCCAAGGAAGTCACTAATAATTATTAAATTTGCTTCTAATTTAATAAGTTAATTATTAAATATGTCGAAATGTATTTTGTTTTGTATGTGTTCTTTCCTTTCAGTCACTTAATCAATTTTTTAAATAACATTTTCTCTTGGATATGCTCGCGCCCCCTGGGGGGTCGCGCCTACAGGTTGAGAATCACTGATTTAAATAATGTTGATTGAGTAAAAATAAACTTCAGTGTTAACTTTTGAAATTAATTTTGAAAATTAAAAATGATAGTAAAAATACTCCCATAAAACAGTTTTTCAAATATTTAACATAAATAATTAATAATTTATGAACAAAAATTGAAAAAGTGTTTTTCATATTATATATATATATGTATATATATATATATATATATATATATATATATATATATATATAACACCAAGAAGGCGACATGTTACAGACGTGAAATTTCTACGAAAGGAAGAAGGTGCTGTGATATGCAAATGATTAGCTTTTCAGCGCATTCAGACAAAGCAGGTGCCAGAAGTGACACCTATATTGTGTTTAAATGAGGAAATTGTTCAGCCGGTTCCTCATACACAAATTGCATTTGAACGTTGTTGCCAGGTGAAAAGTTGTTGTGATGCCTTGTGTAAGAAGGAGAAATGCGTACTAGCACGTTTCTGACTTTGATAAAGGTCGAATTGTAGCGTACCGGGATTGCGGTTTATCTTATCGCAGTATTGCTGCTCGCGTCGGTCGTGATCCAATGACTGTCAGCAAAATATGGAATTGATGGGTTCAGGACGGTAATACGGAACGCCATGCCGGATCTCAATGCGGGACGAATGGCAAGACGTCATATTTTCAGATGAATCCAGGTTCTGTGTACAGCATCATGATGGTCGCATCTGTGTTTGGCGGCATCGTGGTGAACGCACACTGGCAGCATGCATTCGTCATCGTCATACTGGCCCATCATCTGGCGTGATGGTATGGGGTGCCATTGGATACACGTCTCGGTTACCTCTTGTTAGCATTGACGGTGCTTTGAACAGTGCACGTTACATTTCTGGTGTGCTACGACCCATGGCTCTACCTTTTATTCGAACCCTGCGAAATCTTTATTTTCAGCAGGATAATACCCGACCGCATGTTGCTGGTATTGTACGGACCTTACTTGATACGGAACATGTTCGGCTGTTGCCCTGGCCAGCACATTCTCCAGATCTTTCACCAATAGGAAACGTCAGGCCAATGGTTGCCGAGCGACTGTCTCGTCACCAAACGTCAGTCACTACGGTTGATGAACTGTGGCATCGTGTTGAAGCTGCATGGGCATCTGTACCTGTACATGCAATCCAATCTCTGGTTGTCTCAATGCCCAGGCGTATAACTGCTGTTATTACTGCCAGAGGTGGTTTTTCTAGGTACTGATTTCTCAGGATCTATCCAGCCAATTTTTTTTGAAATTTAATCACTTGTTATTTCTAATATAATATATTTGTCCAATAAATATCATTTTGTTATCTGCATTTCTTCCTGGTGTAGAAATTTTAATGGCCAGTAGTGTATATAAACACAGAGAGAGAGGAAGAAATTGTAGTGATTGATTCATCATACACCTTTTTGTTGCATCAGAAGCACATACATATAACAGAAAATTGACCTTTAATAATTTCTAACCCTAAGCAATCTAAATTTTTTCTAAAAAGTCATGGTTTAAAGTTTTTCGAATAAATATGCATATTTTTGATTATTCATGTATAAACATATTTCATAGTTATTTACAATCTGCTGTTTTTGGTATGAATTTCGCCACTATGACATTTCTATAACGGAATTTGATCTGTTTTTTTGTCACACATTCGGATCTAAAGGTAGATATAGAACACAAAAATTTCAGAGTCACCTTCTTGGAAAAACTGTTAACAATTAATTTTTCCTCGTCTTTTTCTTCATTCTATGAAATGTCTTGAATTGAACATGTGTCGATCACATAATTTTTACGACATGAACAAAGTAATGTTTAATGTGTATAAAAACTATTCATACTGTCATAATTAATTAAAAAATGTGCACGATTGGCTTGCCGAATATTCCAGACATTTCAATTAATGATTTGGCCATCAAGATTATCCAAAATGAATACAATTGAACATTTATGAGACATAATCATGAGATCAATTCGTGTACACAGTACTGCATTGGTTAAACTTTTGCAATTATGCTCATCCACAGAAACAGCATATGTTTCTGAAGGGGAACTTCCAACAACTTAATTAGCAACTGTTGCAACAATTGTAGAATGTGCTCCGTTAAGTTGTTCATTTCACAGGAAAAAATGTTTTGACATGATATTAGGTGGTATCTATGCCATTTGTTACCTCATTGTAAATATGCACATGCACACTGTGGTAATATATATATATACCGGGTGAGCCAAAAATTCGTTACAATTTTTAAAATTCATAAAAAATGAAGAAACTAAGATAAAGAAGTGCGGTTTGAAAGAAAGGGCTCACAGGTAGTCGTATTTTTTTTCTTTTTTTCTTTGCAGCAAAAAAAGTTTTAGTTAAAAAAGTCGCCTAAAGATGGCGAAACACAATGATGTCCGAAACACAATGAAAAGGACAACAGTACGCTCCATTCATTTATTCTCATAATAACAGTTGTTCAATATGACCTCCAGTACATTGTACGACACAACTAAGGCGACTCGCAACGCCCATTACAGCTGAATGCAATATGTCGGAATGAATTGCAGAAACCTCACGACAGATGAAATATTTGAGTTCAGCCAGTGTTGAAGGAGATGAACGGTACACACGTGATTTCAAATAGCCCCACAACCAGAAGTCGACCGGAGTGAGGTCGGGTGATCGGGGAGGCCATGCTATCTTGCAACCTCGACTGATCAGTCTCTCTTCACCAAAGGTACTCAAAAGGAATCGTTTTACTGGATTGGCATAATGTGGTGGTGCGCCATCCTGCATAAAGTTTATTACAGATAACACACCTCTTTGATTTAATGCGGGCACGACTTTGTCACGCAAAAGAGTGAGGTAACGCTTAGCGGTTACTGTGCACGTTTTCCAGCCCAATCTGGGACACGGTTCTTCAAAGAAGAAAGGTCCGACAATGAAAGATGAGGTGAAGCCACACCAGACAGTCAACATGGCTGGATGCAGAGATTTCGTCGTGTATTCACGAGGATTAGATGTTGCCCATATACGAGTGTTATGGGTGTTGACATCCCCGTGTAGTGTGAAGTGCGCCTCATCCGTCCAGAAAACGTTGAACAACCACTGAGGGTCGTTTTCGATTTTTGCCATAGCCCACTCGGCAAATGATTCCCGCATAGCTGTGTCTCCCGGTTGTAACTCCTGCCGTGACTGCAGTTTGTAGGGATAGAGATGCAATATCCGGTGGAGGATACGTCGAATCGATGATTGAGGCACATGCAATATTCTTCCAGCTTCGCGAGCACTGCTACTCCCAATGGACGATTCCGCCGCTAAATCATTCATTGTGGTTTCCACCGCAGTAATTCGGCTCTCCGCCAACGAGGGTCTTCCACTGCGTGGCCGATCCTCCAAAGAGCCAGTTTCCTCGAACCTCTTGACAAGCTTGACTATTCCAGGACACGATATGAGGCCTTTCTTCGTCTTCAGTCCTTTCGTCGTGCGAAATTTTCGCAACGCAATAGTTGCTGACTCTCCGTTCAAATAGAACAACTTCACCAACAACGCTCAATCGGGTAATGATAACATTCTGAAAGCGAATGAGAAATTCTCGAGTATCACGGCGTTTTATCGCAAGATTAATTTGCATAATTCTCTCGATGTCAGCGCCATCTATAGGTGACTTTTTAACTAAAACTTTTTTTGCTGCTAAGAAAAATCCGACTACTTTGTGAGCCCTTTCTTGCAAACCGCACTTCTTTATCTCACTTTCTTCTTTTTTTATGAATTTTTAAAATTGTAACGAAATTTTGGCTCACCTGGTATATATATATATATATATATATATATATATATATATATATATATATATATATATATATATATATATATATATATATATATACTCAATAGAACATTAGAGAGAAAACACCAACAAGAAAAAATAAATGAGAGTGAATAGTCCAGGGGCTTTCCAAAAGGAATGTCCGAGGGAGAACAGAGTACTCAAACAGGAGAGTCATAAATTACAAAGTAGAAATTTTATAACTTTTTATTAAAAATAAATAATAATGGTTTGGAAAATAATGCAATTTTTTCATTAGCTACTGAAAAACTTCACATCATTAGCTCTATATTTTTCATTTTTTTTTATTGCATTAAAGAAAATAATCTTGTTCTATAAAATGCTCTTTGCATTATTTTTTAAAGAGATACAATAATTCTACGACTTGTTCTTAGTGCACTTGCGATAGAGAGTGAAATCTGATCTCAAAAGAAATTTAATTCTTATTGTGAGACATTTGTTACGCCCATTTATTTCCATTTTGCTGAATATCAATTTTAATTTGTATCGTAAATAGCATTTTCTAAAATGTGTCAGCGAGTTCTTTCGGCAGTAAAAAAAAGAAATAGTTTAAACATATTTTCATTCTTATGCTTTTTAAAATTCAAAATTAAATCTTAAGTATGAATTAAAATTATATTAGAAATCTCTTCCTTACCCACTTTAATTTTAACTATTATGAAAATCCACACAAAGAATTCCTCTTTAATTTTTTTCTAAATAATTTAATATTTTCGTTGAGATTCAAATCTATTATTCACTTCTTATCAATACAATCTTAGAATTTAGACCTGCATAACTTGGTTTAGCTTAAATGTGATTTTAAAGATTCCAATCCTAATCGTTAATCAAATTTGAATTTACATGGAATCACACAGCTATTATCTAATACTTTTCATCCATATTTTGTGTAATACTGAAATAATCGCTCATTTTCTCTGATTAATACTGAAGTCTAAAGTTTTTCAATTTATATTTCTGTACCAAAATTTCGAATTCTGTAATATTATGAAATTATAATCTACTTTAACTTTCTTGACCATGTGAAAAGTAGCAATAAATATTGTAAAAAAAGTATATAGAACATTAAAAATTAAAACTATCAATAGTGATAGAAATATTTATATCTTTATTCAAGATATAGAGCTCATCATACACACTTTTACACACATATTTTTCTAATAAATTAGAAGTTCAGTAAAATAGAACACTATATCCTTTCTAACTATTTTAATGCCTTTCAACTTGGGAAGATGTATAGAAAGAATTTGAATTCATCGATTTAACGAAGCGTGTAAAAAAGTTTGTTCAAAAATTTATATTTCTTCTTGAGTTTTCAATAAAAATTTCTTAATATGGCATTAATGTTTAGAATAACTTAAGTAGTTGATTTTGATTTTATTCATTTGTTATTTAATGTGCGAATTAAAAATGTAAATTAATTAATTTATGGTAAATGAATTGATTATTTTCATATTTGAAAATTTATTTTTTGAGTATTATAATTTTGTATACTAGATTAAAATAAATTTATCATGAAACACATGAATTTATAATGGTGCAAAAATTATTTTGTGTTCAATGTTGAGTCATTCGGTATATTGAGAATAAGAATAAGAATATTAATATCACAAATAAATGAAAAATAACGAGGCGTCACATATCTGTTTTGATACAAAACATTTATTTGGAAAAAAAATCCTCCTATATCTCAGTTTAGATCAATGTATCTGGTGGTTGCTAAACAATTTCATGAATTACCTAGAATATGCAATCCCCACTGGTAGGTATTCTGCTCTAACAGTTTTGTGTTCGGCATAGAAGACATATAACTATCGGGTTAAAGTGAGTGGATCTATATTTCATTGAAATATGAAGGGACAATATGGAATTAAGTGCTATTTTAAATCCAATTAGACTGACCGTTAAAATTTGAAACTTTTTTATTATTCTAACATAAAGGTGTGACAAAATTTAAAAAAAAACAGGCAAATAAAAACAGAAAATATCACAATTATAAATTCAATATAGTACACTTATATGCACAGTAAAATGATGCTTTTTATACTCTTGAATTAATTACTGATACATTTTACTAAACACAAGGATAATGGAAGACATTTTGATAATAATAATTGGTTAATTATCTTCATAAATAACTTCAAATAAAGATTTGGACAATTTTGAATCCCATTTGCCTGTTATGCTCAGATAAGCTGCTATTCGTCCAACTTCTTCACATACACCTGCACCTCGGGAATTTCCGATAGCAGCTATTGTAACTGTTGGTGAAATACGATCGATGTATGGAAATCCTGTAGGACTGTCAACAGTAACACAACTTTTACCTCGAATTTCCTCGGCTTTTAGCTCTGTAAGTAAATATAGTTAGCAATGAAAATCGGAATCGTAGATTTTTAAAATTCTTTAAAAATCTACATCAATTTCACTTCTTTATATAAAATTGGGTAAAAAGAACAAAATACAAAACACCTTTTCAACAATAGTTTAAAGTAAATTAAAACATTAATTTACATTAATTATAATTAAACCAAACTTTAATTCCAGTTAAACTTTAATGCTAATTAAAGCAAGTTTGCAATATATATAAAATGAATTCTAAAGACTTATTTAATGCAAATCATAATTGATTGACATGTATATGTATTTCTAGTGGAAAGATTGTAAAATATTAGTTGGAAGTCATTGAATTTTTAGTCGATAAGACATCAAGAGTTCATTAAATAAATATGACTAAAATAAACAATTTTTCGCTTAGAAATTAAAATTACTTCATTGAATATTTTCTTATTAACTTTAAGATAAATTTTAGTGGGGATTCTACAATATAATTTAATTGATTAGTACATTTGTTCTAGATAAGATGGAACATATATCAGCACAGTTAACTTTTGAAAATTCCAAGTTTTTGCTATTTCGAGTTTTGTGCAAGTGATCAAGCACTATGAATACAGGCAAGTGGTGCTTCCCAACCGAATCCAGCACAGTCCAGCTACATCTTGAAAAGATATTTGGATTCGTAAATGCAACAACTAAAGCATCATGAATCCAATAACTAAATGAGCAATAAGTTGATGTCTTCTCATTCAGGACACAAAAAACATTGTCATCCAAAATGTTTGAAAGGTCATTGCCCCAAACATTTTCAGCTGAGCTTACCCAGAAAGGATGCTTAGCATTAAGATCACTCAAAATAATTAAAGAATCATTGATAAAAGAAATAAAAGTGTCCGTAGGAATACCATTATTGCCGGGGGGCTGGTACGCATTATAGATATCAATACAATTGTTATTCCATTTAACGTTTACAGCTTGTGACTCAAGTTCAGAATTCTGAGATGAAGAGTTGAAAAGATTCAAAATTAATATTTCTGATTAGAAACATTAAGCTATAACGTCTTATATTAAATCTATCCTTACGAATAACACAATAATCTTGTCGTCTAAGGTCATAAAATGACTTAAACTTTGTTCCTTGTATTGCGATAATTTGTATCTTATGTGGATCAGACGAATCCAGCAATTGATCAAGTTTGACCCTGGTGGACGACGTACAAAGTCCATTCATATTACCTTGTAATACTCTCAATTGGCTCTTGCCACAGGAAGACGGAAATGATGTAGACTGTAGCTTATTTTTCGAACGGAAACCTCTATTAACACTACGAACACGTCCCTTTTTAACCTGTGAGACAGACAATGCAGTAAGATCATTATTTACAAATCTACAGTGATAGTCCTAGCTCCAATCAGCTTTCATCTATATGGTGAAGACATGGAGACAGAAAGACTGGGAACATCGTCCAGCCTTTGAATTTTTTGTTTGCCAATGTTACGATCATCTTCCAGTGGGTTTTTCATTGCATGTGGATGTGTACGGAAATGAAATTGCTGATGATCTGGCCCGAGAAGGCAACCGTAAAGATATTGTTTATGATGGCCGCCTTACTTTTTCAGAGATCACCACACATGCTAGGTATAATATCTGTTCTTCTTGGAGGAGAGACCCCGTGCATGAATGGTATGTGGAAAATCACCATGGTGATGTTCTGTCTGGGGTTGTAAATTGGCTTCATTGTTTAAAGGCATTCGGCCTCATGGATCTGGTTTGGTGTTTTTATCAACCAGGAGGAAAAAGCCTAACACACAACATATTTCAACACGTTTTAATGTATAAAATTTGATGTCAGTTAGGTAAATATTTACTATGTGTAAAGGAATAAAATGATAAATGATGAAAATACTAAATAATTGTTGCAATTACTTTTCATGTAAGTTAATCTACTTACCAGGTAACAAGTCTTTAAGCATACTGGAATAGAATTTGATTACGTCATCACTTCCACTTGATTGATACCACTGATTAATCTCTTTTAATGTTTTCATTTCAGAGTTGACAATTTCCCCTATGTGACCAATTTTTAAATAATATTTTTCTGTAAAATGAACATTGAAAATAATTAAGTTCGTATATATCTTTCTCTATGTAGATAAATGCCTGTATACATATGCACGTAAAAATAAAACTATATTCAATCCAGTAAAATGCAAAGAAAATTTTTCAATAATTGCAAAAAATAAATAAATAAACAAATAGAAATTTGTAAAGAAAAAATGAATTTAAAATTACTAAGTAAATATTTTTCCAAGCAAATATTATTTCATAAAAATGATGGAGATAATCTCTGGAAATATAATGCTATATGACGGAAAATACAAGTTTCTGTGTTGTGTAAGCGAAAACTATCTTTATTGATAAGACAAAATATATTTTATATCTTTATTAATTTTGAAAGACATAAAAAAATTAAATAAGTCATATTAATCATGAAACTTATATCTTAATGTTTGTAAATATTTTAACAGTTCAAGCGAAAACTGTTCTTAAAACTCTCGAAATTATCTTCATAGTTATCAATGTCATATTATAGTAGTCAGCTAGAAGATAAAATGTCAAAAATTAAACCTTCAACGGTACAATAATTATGTGTTAAGCACCCAAAATGTTATTTATAATTCCCTAGTTTTAAGATGTTAAAACGTGGCATTATAAAATATAGTAGAATGAAAAATATTGTCTAATAAGACAATATTTTTCATTAGCTTTTCA
The DNA here is from genome assembly GCA_030067965.1 of Latrodectus elegans. Classification (NCBI taxonomy): domain Eukaryota; kingdom Metazoa; phylum Arthropoda; class Arachnida; order Araneae; family Theridiidae; genus Latrodectus; species Latrodectus elegans. Next base: position 128,903,997 of record CM057813.1, read on the forward strand.
ATATAAAATCTTTTATGAATGTAAAATTAATTTATAAATTATCATATTGATGCATTTCAAATAACAAGGTTCTTTTTGACAATTTTTAGCAAATTATTGTGATCCAAAACATAAAACAGAGAATAACAGATTTAAAAAAACTGCTGAATTTATAAAAGCAGATATTATTTTTCCATTTAAAGGAATGAATAATATATGAAGAATATTTTTTGTTCTTTCAATTTTATTTAAATTTAAGAAAATATTTATAAAAATTTTATAAACATGCACTATAGTAAAATAATTGTAAAATATTAAGTTGTCATGAACTGAGACGCACAATTATCAAATTTGAGCTAATATCAGCCAAGTATCTTATTTATTTTTTTGTGGAATTACGATCGGCATAGGAATCTATTTAATGTGAAGTCCTATTTACTATAATTAATTATGATATTTAAAGCAATGATGCTCCCATTAAATGTTTTTAAAGTATCACCATACAAAAATAATAAAATGACAGTTCTCGGTGAAGATAATTTATAGTTGGTTTGATATCAATAAGGCATAAATAAGTTAAAGTACACGTGTAAAATCTACCACAAACTTAATTTTTAAAGTCATTGTATATCACCCTACAAATTAAATATTCTTAACGATTGCAATTATTATAGTTAAATCTCTAAAAAATTATATTCTTGATAATTATTCCCTAACTCATCGGACTGATTGACTTATTTTCAATATTTCCTACTATACAGAATCCTGAACTATATCGTTAGATTAATTTCACATACTGCAGTTAGAAAATTGGTGTCTCTAGTTGATTAGGGCAACATTCTTACCATCAGAAGAGTGTATATTCGATTATTGGTTTAATCAAACTTTCATCATGTTCGGTAGAGATGATTGGGTCACGTGAAATAGATCATAGTCGTAATGTCGTCTAAATAAATATCTTTAAAAGTGGTAGTTCAAGTATTGGGGGTTTCTTGTTTGATCTTTGTTTCTAAATTACAAAGACTAGGTATAGGAAAGTATGTAGGTACACACACAATCGAATGGTGGCTAAGACCTGTGTTTAGATTATAGCTCTTCAGTTATTTTCTCCATATGAAGAATAATGTGATAGAGTAATACACATTAAATAAGAATTTTAAAATAATTGCGCCAAAAAGGAGTGTCAAATTCCCGAACAAATAAATTATTCATGAATAGACTAAGTTTTTGTGATAGGGTATCTATGTTTTGCTGACTGAAATCGCAGTAATCAGCAAAGTGTCTCATAATTTCAAGCCAAGAGCAAGTGAAAGATCTAACTGGATCCGTCACCCTCTTCTCTAAATCACGCCAGAAAAAGGATTCCATTCTTTGAAACTTTTAACGTAAATCTTCTTAGCATGATGGTCTTCTATTGTTTTCAAACATCAAACCAGCTGCCTCGTAATGAAGAGATTGTTCCATTTTTTTCAGTATGCAACCGAGACTACTGAGTAAATATTGATGGAAATAAATATGGAGTGACGAAAACAAATTTAAAATTTTCTTAACAACATTTTATATATATATATATATATATATATAAATATATATATATATATATATATATATATATATATATATATATATATATATATATATATATATATATATATATATATATATATATATATATATATATATATAATTTATATGAAATAAATAAAATAATCAAACTAATTTTTACACTTTTCTGTAAGCATATAATAAGTGATAGTATAGCTGGATATAAGATATTTGATGTGGAATTTTATGAACCATTACGCAAGAAAAAGATCAACTAAAACTAGAAAAATAATCATTCTTATTCTCTATAGAATGCTTGATTTCAAATCTGATTAAAATTTGAAAATTAAATTCATACACGGAATTACATACTAAAGGCAGAAGTGCAACATCCATCAAACATTACTTAACAGTGAATGGAACTTTGAGCTTCAAGTTATGAAGAGCGCTGTCCTATACTTAGATCACAGTGGACAGTAAGAAAACGTTTACGAATTATTTGGAAATAAGTCAAAGGTTACTCAAGAAAAGTAATAACTATGAATATAATTTGATATTGTAATTATAATTACAAAATATCTCTACCAAAATATACTTTGTTAAAAATTAAACATAATTAACAGAAGATTTGATTGAATGAAGTATATGGAGACTATCTCACTTATACGCTTATTGTTCAGGAATGTTATTCAAGTTACTAAAGTTTACCAAATTCATCAAAAATTCGTATATTGCAAATAAGGAGAACTTTGAAAATTTAATATTATTTGTTATCGACCTAAATTCATTTACGGGCATTTGCAGGTTAAATGATTGGAGTCCTTCAAAGCCAACCTCTAGGGCTTTCTCAAGGAAATGGAAAATATTCTTTTAGAAGCAGTAGTAAAAAAAAACCATTATTAATCCTTGAAATATCATAGATTTAAAAAGATATTCGTAACGCCTATATTTCTTATAATGATTACGAAAATAGAAGTTTGTATTTAAAGATTAAAAGATAAATTATATGCATTTATTTATAAATATAATTAATTATGTAATCATAAAAATTAGCAGGCATGTATAAGTTTAAAATATTTGTAATTGGATTAGTTTTTCGCAGTCATTACTGCATGTAGGAGCTAATTAGAGGTGAAATTACTGCTTAAAGTGAATTCCAAACCCTTGTAAAAATTCAGTCTGAGATGAGATTTGAACCCAAGAATTGTTTAACCACAGGCTCCAGCGCTATCTATTCAACTGCCATATTAATGTACAAATTGACACTGGGTTTAATACAACTCGTCACTTTGGCGCATTATAATATTTTTAGTAAGATTATAAAAACTGCTCACATTTTTTACATTATGTCTTGCTGTATTTGCACCGGCATGTTTCCCTATACTTAGCTCACAATATCTCTTGTATTGACTTTTATAGTTATGAACGAGATAGTTAATGTGTATTGAAGTTTGTTTTTTCAAAAGTTTTAAAATATTGAAATTCACTATCAGACACTTGAATGATCTATCTCTATAGACATGCGCCAATTTGACATCGTCATAATGTTCAAAACATTTTTGAATATATTAGTTTTACTTATGCATAAGTTACAATAGTAAACATAAATACGAGATAGTTTGTTCTTTATCTCCTGTGAGATAACTTCTATAAGGATAAGGAATATATATATATATATATATATATATATATATATATATATATATATATATATATATATATATATATATATATATATATATATATATATATATATATATATATATATATATATATCGTATTTAAGTTGTGTTTACTTAAACAATTTAACTACATTGTTTTCTCTAAGAGTTTTTTCTTTTTTCTTTAAATGTATGCATTTATTTATTCATTAAATTGATGGGTGTTCGGAGAAATAGGTACATGAGTAATCTCCATAAACTTAGTGTTAAAGTGTTATATCGACAAGTCCTCATCCCTCATCGGAAAAATAATGACTCAATTGAAAATTTATATAAAAACAGTTTAAACATAAATTGAACGAGTAGCTTGAAATGTTTAGTTGTCTTATTGAGATATTACACTGGAGTCCAAAACTTAAGTAACAGGTTTTTTAGGTCATTTTTTCATAAAAAGTCATCTGAGAGACGAGAAATTCAGAAATGAGAGACAACATTTTGTACTTAAGCGATGGTGAAAGTATAGTTGCGTAAAACTTAATACAATGCGTACCGCATGGAATCAAACACAAAAATGTTTTATTGAACTCATAGCATCATGATTGTCTATTCAAGAAGAACAACAAGCAGACGTTCCTTAGTATGGGATTTGCCATCCATTTTACAACAGTGGTAACATCGCACAGTTTTTTCATACTCACTAACAGATTGTACCACAGTTCTTGAGGTAACAGTGCCCAATCCCCAATCAGCATTTAATTCAGCTGTTACGTGTTGACAAGAGGATGTAATTTCTTAAGTTATCTCGCCAAAGCAGCCTACACACGTTGCATTGGATTTAAATCTAGGGAATAGTTTGGCCAATCCATTCCAGTGATGTCTTCCCTTTTTAGTAGCTGCCGAATATCAGGTGTCCAGTGTGACCATGGATTGTCATCCATAAATAGCTATCAATTTTCCAATGGCATCTTGAAATGGATGCGCATGGAGAAGAATCTACTCCTTACTACAGCAATCTGCAGTTACAGAACCTCTGTCGAAAACGTAGAGCTCACTTCATCTGTCCAATATTCAAAGATTGCAACTCCAGAAACATCATGATGACCTATTTTTATGATATTACTGAGATGAAATCATATTTTCACCTTTCTTCAAATAAACTGGTATTGAGTATCGTTTATAGCTCTGAAATGACTCTCATCCTATAAAAAAAAACAAGTCTGTTCATGAGATGTCCAGCTTTTGAGTTCCTTGCCCCTCTTTAATCGGTGACAAAGATCGCCAACTTTGTAAGAAATTCAGTATTCAGGGTGGTAAGTAAACAAACCACATTTGTTAATGCGTTTGGACACAGTAAACAGTGACAGTCTCCTTTTTGCTGTAAGCAATTGGTGAGAAATGACACTTGATGACTGTTATATATTGACGGCAGGATGATATATCAGCTATTCATTGCACTTTTCCTGGGACGTTCACCACCAAATTTTCTTACAGTTCTACCTAATCTTTGGAAAGATTTACGAATGATCAAAACGATACTTTAGTTGATTTTGAATTCTTCAGCAACATTACTGGCCAAATTAGACATTCTTCGAGCTCTCTGAGCATCATTCCACGAGTGAAGTTATGCAGGTGAATTTTTAATAGCTATATTCCATGAAAGAACCCACTTGCACTCGCAGTGAATGTCTTTGGTTACGTTTCCATCCTTCCTTTTCACAATCTTGACAAGCACGTGCGGACCTCATGCATTTTATGTGCACTCATATAGCCTGTAACGTCTTGACATTTGCATATGGTTGACCTATTTTATTAATTTCGTGATCAGTGTACTGATCACAAGCGCTTCTTTTTTGCAATTTCATGGCTAACCATTTAAATTTACATTTTAAAAAATGTATAATTTTGCAATTGAAGTTTTGCACACAAATGTATCATAGATAGATGTATAGTAGATAATGTTGATAGTATAAGAAATTGAAATCTCGATCATTTCCTCTATGCTTATAAAAGTTTATACAATATTTGTAAATCTAGAGTAAACATATAAGCTGATCAAAAACGTTTTACGTTTACTGAACTGAATAACTAGCCAAACCAATGACTTTTCAGTCACCTCGGGGACTGATTTAATAGCTCTTCCCTTGAACTTCACAAAAAAAGAAAAGTGTCTATAAAGATAATATTTATATGCAATTCAGCATGTAATTTAAAAGTAAAAAAATACAAATGTAACGTATACGAAATTTTATCTCAACATTTTCAATTTAATGTTAAAGCCGGACAACTTGTCTAATGGTAAAATTGTATGACTACGGATAAGGAGGTCCTGGGTTCGAATCCGGTTCAGGTATGGATGTACTTTCTCTCTCTATCCTGTCTTTGTCCTTTCCTTGTGTGTGAATGAAGTATGAATGGTGCCTACCCTATGACATGTGTGAGGGTGCGATGGTGACCAACCCCCTGTGGTGCACCCGGGGCAACGACTCGGCGGCAAAAAGGTCGCTGTTTCTGCCCGGTTCCTTAAGTATAAGGGGGCAATACATTCCGATATACCCAGAACATTGGGAAAAAGTTTAATGTTAAATTAAATCCGATATTTGTATATATATATATATACAAACACATACATACACACATGTGTATACATATAATTATGCAGTCATACAACTAGAATTTTATTTGTTTAATGTACCTTTGAAATATCAAGTTTTTTACATTGGATTTTTAGAAATGATTTTTTTAAGATTCCGATATGTTTGGAAAAAGCGATGCAATAGTATTGTCTTCAAGCTCTTGGGTATATATGAACACTTGTACACAAACCAAGAATATTAAATGATAATGATTTATTTGCTTAATTCAAATAATAATCTAAGAGATATCTGAATCTATCTAATCTAACTAAACTGAACTTGTGACATGACGTATCATGTATGTCAAGGCCTACACTATCCGTATCTGTTTTCCTGAATGAAGGCCTTAAGATGGGAATCATATATATCCCAGTTAGTTGTTGGTCTAATGCAAAATCTACAATGTTTAATTCCCAAACATGTTTGATACTCAGATGATAATTTCAGTTCTTAAAAAAGATGGAATTTTAATTAAGCTGTGATAATATCACAAATTATAAATTATGAATACAGATTTAATGTTAAAATATTTGAATTTAAATTAATTTTTTTTTTAATCATATGATTTTTTGACAATACCTAACTTTTTCAATAAAAGTTTTGAAATGTTTTGAATATAAGAATGTTTAGTAATGACTGAAAGAGAGTCTTCTGGGAGAATTTCATTGTATTAGACTGCTGGTGGAATATCAAAGAATTAATTCTGAAGCATTATTTGCAAAATTTTCCCATTAACATACTTTTCGGTACTGTATATAATTAAATATTATGTTAAATACTGAATTTATCATTCACATGGTTTTACAAGACGAAAAATCAACATTAAAATTTAATATTTTGTTTAAAGATTATTGAAGATTATTTAATCACATAACTCATAAGTCCTAACAAATAATTAATTATTTATTCATAAATTACAAAGATTAGTTAATAATGTATTCATATAATTCTACTAATATAGATCTATTCTAAATTTGTTGGGAAAAAATTCTAGACCTAAATTCCTTCATAATATCATTTCATCGTCTGAATAAAACAAAAAGTAGAAATATTTCTACATTTTACATTCCATCCAATGGAATAATTCAGTAGCATAAATACATAATGAATAAAACATAGAATAAAAACAAATGATTATTTTCTTAAGAAGTGATTAAGTTGGATTTTAAATCTGTAGAATTATCCTGAAAAACATTTATTGAATTATGAATAGATTCCTATATATTTTTATAATTAGACTAAATTTCCTTATTATTTAGTTTGTACTTAATGTCAATTTAGTATATTAAATTTTTTGATGAATTGATAAATTTTAGCATATTTATATAATTGAAATTAATATGGATTTTTTCTAAGGAATCATTGTTTCTTTAAAACAATAAGGCAGAATAAAATTATTTGAAAAGCGTATGTTATATATATATATATATATATATATATATATATATATATATATATATATATATATATATATATATATATATATATATATATATATATATATATAAATAAAAATAAATAAAAAAACGTCTTGTATCAAAAAAACTTAAACCTAATATGTAAGATAAGAGTTGTAGTATTTTAAATAAACAATTTTTAATTTTTTTGTATTATGCTTAACAAATTTAAAAACAAAAGAATGTAACTCGTTTTTTATCAACAAAAGAATCAGATCACTTAAATAATAACTAAGAGGGTAGCTGAATATTTAAAAGAGAATAATTAATCTACAATTCAGTATCTGCGGGATTTAATTCTGCCTTTAAATGTGTTTGTAGTGTTGTTGAATTCACACAAAAAGTGTAGTTTCCAATCGAATTAACCCTGAATAATTTTAATCTAATCATAAAGTGATCACATAGCACATATAGAGATTTATTATTTAAATATACATTAATTTTTTACGAATTTACGTACCGTTAATCACTTTAAATATTTTCAAATAATTATAAGGCGAATCATACCGTCTGGATATCTGATGGGAGGGAGGACATAAGCGCCGATTAAATCTGGTTGGTTATCTGGTCCTTTGTTTCGAGTTATTAAAGCAGGCATCGCACTGAAATGAAAGTGAAATTTTATTACAATATACTTTATATTCAGAGGATAAGACAAATTGAAAAAAAGGAATTTGCTTTGTGAAAATACTTTTATTAATTTAATTTAATTTCTTAGAAAGCTAGATATAATTGTGCAGAAATTATAAGCTTAATAAAATAACAGATATACAACGGTTTATTTTTAAAGTAACTTTTTTCAACGTCAAGGAATAATAGTTTGATCTCAGCTCTCGTTATAAGATATTGTTTTTGAATCTGATGCATTATTTTTTAAAATTTCAATTTAAGTTTCTGATTTCTTCCCAAGAAAAATATGAAAAAATCTATGGCATTTTGTTAGTATTTTTGAAATTATAATAATAAGAATTCGCAATTTATACAAGCAATTTATAATATGTTTAAGAAACAGCGAATTAGTTTCGTAAGAGCGTATCTGTCATGTTTACCTCATGTATCGCTTAGCGAATGAAGTAGGTGACCGAATGACGCTATTTTTTGGGTTCATTAATTTTCTCTGTCATTGGGTGAGCAAAATCACGTTTTTAGTAAAAGAGAAAAGAATTAAATTATTAGATTTATTGTTTACTTTATTTAATTAATAAAAATGTATTTACAAAGTTAAAAATGGATCACTCAAAACGTATTTTGCCTCGCTAAACAGAAAATAAGATGTAAAAAAATTAAACACAATTTATTGTTTATGAAATATTATTAAATATAAATTTATTGTATTGAGGTGTTAATGCCTATTAAACTAAATATGCAACATTAAAAGATGAGAATTTAAATATACAAAAATTTTGATTTTTGTTTTCAAATTTAATTTGTTCAGTCTAATTTTTTGATATATGTGTTTTATGATATTAGTTTGTTAATTTTCAGCTTGCATTAATAGTTCTTGGTATTTTTAACAAAGAATCAAATACTTCAGCAAAACGTAAGGTAGATAAATGTAATATAATAAATAAATTATATTAAAAATATTTAAAAATATATTAAACAATTTTTTTACATTAACTTTTCACCTGTTATTCTAAAAATTAAATTGGTGCAAATTGTGATCCATTTAAAATATTTATAAAAACATGGAAAAATAAAAAAAATATGATAAAAGAATAATTATATACAAATCTAATAAATTATTTAATAGTTTGTAACACTGGAGAGGATGCTCAGTAAAGTCTTGTCTTGCTCATTCAAAGCTCATAAAAATGTTTTGATATAATATGTGATACAAAATGGCAGGGTCAGCAGAGCATTTAATGGTAAATTTCAGAATGTAGTTTCTCAATTTGTAAACCTAGTGTTAAAGTGAAAAGGAAACTAGGAAAAATGAGTTACCAAATTTTAAAGAAACTGCGATTTAATCTGAAACACACAAAGCGTGTGTTGAAAGGAACGAGTAAAGTATACCAATTACCGAATAGATAGCAAGACAGTCAGAGATCTAAACTTTAATTCAATAGATTTTGAGTTGTATTCCTCTTTTGTCTTTGCAGTGGTTTGGACTCAACTTTCGGCCATGAATCAGGGTCATCTTAGACCTCTTGAGCAAAAAATTTTCAATAGAACCATAAGCCAAACGAAACACCTATTGATTTGAGAACTACTTTTGTAAGCAGCATAACGTCATGTAAAGCGTGAAGAAAGAAATATCTTTACATCTAGCTGAAGATTTACGCGAGGCTTCATTTACGAGACGCATTACTTTAATATTGTTGGAAATGATAAAAATCAGACGTATTTTTATATCATCTTTCATATCGACGTTTGTCTGTTGAACGAAATCAATATATAGTAAAGTATATTTTCTTCAAAAATTTAAAAATATTGAAATTTTTTATGTTGCATGTCTACCTCTCTCTACGGATATCCGTCAATTTGACGCTGTCGTAAACTTAATGTTTACAAAATAGCCAGTCAAACAGTCAGTATGATTAATAAATAAGGCGAAAAATCAATATGAATGCTATAAGTGTTTAATGATTACACAGGTTGCTTTTTTTAAGTTAAGAGTTTGACAGAATATAATTGTTAGAACTCGTGTATAAACTTAAGTGCATTGTACGTGTTTCTTCTTCCCACTTTTTGTCCAACGCTTAATATTAAATCACCACTATTGTCCACCTTGCAGTTAATTGCTTCTTTATTTCTTTAGTTTTAGAGAAAATACTATTAACTTAAATTTTCCCATTATCCTTCTGAATTACAGAACTTCAATTATCCGAACTCCGTCTATCCGAATCACTTTCAAAACTTCAGAAAAATAAATTAGATTGAAGAAGAGAAGAAAAATCAGAAAAAGGCAGAAACTCAAGAAAAGAAAAGGGAGAAAATGAGAAGGACCTGTCGCTTGAAGAATTTGGAAGCATTCTTTTGAAAATTCCTGGATGTTCAGAAAATAGTGCTCACATAAGAGAATGGAGACATAGGAGAATAAATTATGAGTCAGCACTGGATTTAAATTGCAAATAATGGTAAAATTATTGAAAATGTCGAGGAAAACGCTGACCTTTAGGCCCATGTTGAAGCAGACTAGGGAAGCATGTTGAAGAAGACTGTTGACCATCAACTAGGGAAGCATTTGCTTTGAAGCGGATGGAGCATCAACCAGAGTATGACCTCTTAGATATTTTCACTGGCAAACGGATGTGTGAATTGGATGCCCGACAACAAATGAACGCAGTGAAACAGCTTACTCTGACCGAGATGTTCGGTCAGCAATGATTCTCGTTTACAGCACTGTACACACATATTGTATTAATATAAAACATTTGTGTGTGCATAAGTACCTTAACATGTAAAGGTGTTTACCTTTTCATTTAATTGATTAAAAGTTCTTTCTCTCTAAAAGCTGTAATTCCCCCTCCCTCATTTTCAACATACAATAATTAATTAGTACATTGAACCTTTCTTCGAAAATATCCAACTAACTTAATTTTGATTATCCGAATGGAGTTCGATCCCAAAAGATTCGGATAATTGGAATTCTATTGTACTTTTGAAGTTTTTGAATTTAACTTTATTTCATGTCTTGTGGAACTTATATGAATTAACTTTCTGAATTTATTTCTATCTTCTGAAATAATCTTACAAAAGAGGTACTGCTATTTCGTTGAGTCTCTGTATACTTCTACATTATTCTAAAGTTATGTGGATGTTACAGAACCCCCTAGAAACACTTTATATGAGTTTTAACTTAAGTGTAATCCCACTAATATTTTTTATTAACTGTAATTGTCTTACATACAATATTTAAACCTTTGTAAGTTTTGCAATGATATATAATATGTATCAAATACATACATATTACTTTACTTACCTCAATCTAATGGATTCTTCAACAGAAATTCTTATTAGTACTGATGTTTCTCTACGTATAAAAACTTTAAGTTGTTTACCAGAAAGTAGTTTCCGAAAATTTACAAATGCTCCAGGGCACAATAAAACTCTTTTTGACTTTACAATAATATTGGAATCAGTGATGATCTGAAAGACAAATAAAAAAATATAGTTGTTTCTGAAACCAAATTGAATAATGTTATTCTAAAATACTTGCAACAAGGAAACGGTAACAATCCAGCAATATTATTGGAAGATGATTCCATTCAAAAAATACATATATTTAGATATTAAAACTGTGATACATATTTTTATTTATATAAATATAAATATCTTTATTTTATTGGACAATAAGACAAACTTAATCTTGCTACTTATTTCAGTATATTTCAAGAACAATTATTAATAATCTAAATTTTTTAACGTTTCTTCAAGTTACTTGATAATTTTGATATGTGTATCAATTCTTGTGTATACTCTTTTCTCTACATTATATTAAATTAACCATATGTGCAATTGATACTGTTCTGTTATCGTGGTCAAAATTAAAAAGGTCTCCAAATCCTCAGTATTTGGTGGAGCATTGAGACATGAAAACAAACTTACGATTTTTATATGCATAATAAAAATTCTAGTGAAATTAATTATGCAAAATATATCTTTAAGGCTTACAGTGGCCTATTGTTAAATAGAACTATATTCTGAAAAGCGCAAATCCTTGGCATTGTAGAACAACTATAGTAGGCTTCGCATTTCATTTTCTTGTATGGGAATCTGTCAAGAGAAGTTCGCTGAAATTTTCCGGTTTTTCTTCTTGATGACTTATAAATGAGTCTTATTATTTATTAAAAGTTCTTTTAAAAGTAAATGAAAATGTAAAGAATATTGAAAATCTGACAACAGCTATCCTTTACGTTATATTAATATATCCTATTAGTACAGAAAATTAAAATTTCAAGTTAAATTATTAAATGGGCCTCTGGCTAACAGACTATCGCTTTGCATCTGCAAGATGTTACTTTTGTAAAGAAAAAATGGTAATTATATGTGTCTCTGAGTTTTGTGATTCAGCTTTCTAAAAAGCAGTTTTAGTAAAATTTCTTCTGACATGTTGAGTCCCAATTATATGATAAAAATATGTGATAAAAATCGAACTTTTTCCAAATTAAAAGTGTTTTTATTATCCTTTGTCATTTTTATTGAATAAGATTTAGGAGTTCTTTTTTATTCAAATTAGGTTTGGTTATTAATTAAATTTTAAATAAATGAACACTGAATTAGTTAAAAATCTGGTTTGTTCTTAGTCTCTATGCCACAAAATGTTTTCCAATTCCTCCAGCTCTCTAATTTTAGTTTTAATTAAAAAACTAAAAAAATATATAGAAATATTTCTCCTTTACAGCAAGACAGAAATTCTTGTAGATAATTTTACATAGAAGTAGTTCATAGTTATTTCTTTTCTTCTCCCTTATTAGATAGTTTAAGATACTAAAAGATTCTATCATTTATTCACCTATAACATTAAGTAAATAGCCTACTTTTCTAAAACAATAAATAATTATTCAGTATAAAACAATTTTGGCAGATTATCTTTGAACAAAAGCCTATTGAAAATTAACAAATTGTGATTATAATTTTGAATAGTTTTTGTATGATTAAAAGTATAATAAATTAATATAAACTTTAATAAAGGAATATTATAAATTGTTCTTGTAATGTCTTCATGACATGGACTAAATAATTGCCAAGGTGTTGTGTAATAACTCAGGTGTTTTTAATAAATTATTCTATCATTTAATAGAATGATATAACACTTTATAATATATAATTCACAACAAATGTACTTATATTTAAAATAAAAATTATCATGAAATGTACAACTAGTAAAGTTAATCACAGTCCAAACTCATACTTTTTGAACTTTCTTATCTTTACCTCGTGCATTCCGTTGATGGGATCCCTCACTTCTTTCACAACATCGTGAATAATGTGACAACCTTGTAAAAGAGCAACTTTCATCTGTGCAGCGATCATTTTTCGAGGGCTTATGTGACCAGCCCCTTTATCGTCCAAATAGGCACGAAAATCTTCTTTTAATTTTAAAAAGGGAAACCTGTGAGTGAAATGTGCACATAAGTATATTGTTATCAGAAAGAATTGTAAAATCTATTAAACTGTAGGAATTCACAAAAAATTTAAATTAAAAATAGATGTTCAATGCTATTTTCAAGTGACTATAAACTAGCAGAAAAGCATTAGGTAACAAATGAAAGCAAGAATAGATGTTTCTTTTCTTCAAGAAGAGAACTAGGAAAACCGTTGCTTTATTATAGTGAAAAAATTAAAATTAACCATAATACAGTATTAACTGTTTATTTATCTATCTATCCTAGTTATATATGAATATATTCATATATATATATATATATATAGATATTGATATAGATATCTATACATATCTATTTATATATATATATATATAATATATATAGTTTCTAGTTCCATTATATATATGTATATATATATATATATATATATATATATATATATATATATATATATATATATATATATATATATATATATATATATATATATATATATATATATATATATATAATGGAAATAGAAACTAAAACTACTATTTATTAACGGTAAATAATTACATTTTTAAGAAAGATGGTTAACTTATTTTTATTCAAAATTTCTTCACATGATGGTTACAAAGAAAGATAATTTTATTCTTAAGAGCTCTACATTAGAAATTACTTTGTATTTGTAATCTCAGTAGCTACAAATACTTAGTATAATTTAAAAACAATGTTATTCTTTCTAAATAAATTTTTTCATAGAAATAACATAACACTAACAGAAAAATTTTAACCGTGTGATTTATATTTAAATAATGAATATATTTAAATATAAATCCAGTAGTTAAAATTTTTATAATTGTATTTTATACATTTAATATAATATTTTATTATATATTTAATATAATATTTGATTATAATTTATTTTTATAATTTTATAATATCTATTTGAATATACAAAAATTTGGATTATAGTATCACCTCAATTATCTCATATCAGTTGTTGTTTTATGCGATAAATTTTGTCAGATATTAATTAAAGGAAACGTTGCACATTAAGTGAAACAAGAATTGCTGCATATTTAGATATTTAATCATTTTGAAATCAATGTTTCATCAGCAGTCTTCTCCTCACTCACCTATTTTTGAAAAGATCTTTAGATGTCAGTTCAACCCATTGTGTATTGCCAGGTTTGTTTGAGCTCAAAACAGCTGCATTTTCTGAATGATATCGCTCCAGTAACAACATTGATCCAGAAGGATTGTAAAACTTTATACCTGGAATAGCGCAAACATTTGTTTGGAAAGAATTTCAATCAATTATCACTTCATTTCAATATTTTTAACTTTTCACTTTTCTTTACGACTTTCTAAAAAATTCATCATTCAGTTGGTATATATTCTGGCAATTTTATTTTATTATAAGAAGTATGTAAACTCTAATTTCTAATTGTATAAAAGCATTCGAATAGATAAAACGATATAAAAATTGCTTGTTATGAGCTTAATTATCTAATAAATTCTGAATACAAAATGCTACTGAATTCTGGTTTAATATAAACTCTGATAATTTAATGTGTTATGTATGTTAGAAAAAAATAGATGATTTATTTTACATAATGATACTTTAACTTTTCTTCATTTTAATTACATATTTTTTTTGTTTGTTTTTCTTCAGAATCTTTTATGCAGATTTAGCTTTTTTTCAAACAAATTTTTCTCCCAAAATATATTCTTTGAAATTCAGTAAATCGTAATATAATAGGAATTTTTAAACGAATTAATCTTAATGAAGCCTTTTGTTCAATTTTTAAAAATATATAAATACATGAATAAACAATGATAAACAGTTACTACGAAAATAAAAGATTTTTTAAATGCTAGTAAAAGAAATTATCATTTCAATTATTCATTCAATGATTTTGATTTGTAACCTTGGAGAAAAAAAAATATCGATCGAATTTTATGTTGCATACCCTTTAATATAATTGAAATTTGCACAAAATATAAAAACACCAGATCAAATTAACTATATAATTAATTCAGAATTAATATCTTTTTCCTTCGTGTGATTTTAACCTTCGTAACGTATTTCAGGAAAACTGACCGCGTCATTCCTTCCTACTACCAAACGTTGTGAATGCAGTGATAATTGTGTTTCGATTAATTTCGAACATATTTCAGAGTAAAAACATTAATATTTTAATGATTTCACAATAAGAGGAAGTAGATGAAATCTAAAATATGTTATTATTTGTCTCGGTAGCAATTATATCTAAGTTTGGAACATTGTAGAAAGTAATTAACTTTTTTTTCATGTGAAAGTAACTTATTCAAAAATCGATGTCATGTTTTTTTTTTTTTTTTTTACCATGGTTTGAGTGATTTCGCACTTGATTATAAAGCGAATGTAACTTCTAAAATGCAGACTGAATTTCAATGAATATCAAAGCATGTTCAAAAATATTTTCTGTCTTTAGTTGAAATGGCTTTTATTATTGTATTCCTTTTTAAAGCAATAACTTCATCAATGTCGTAAATTTAAAAAAAAATAATTTTAAATAAGTTATAATTGATTAACTCTTTCTCATGGTTTAAATCCAATGAGAGTCCTATGTAATTTATTTTTATTGCAGTAAATTTTGTAATTATAAATACTAAAATAATGTTGGGAATTGATTGTCAGAAATATGTGTATAACCCTTAATTAATTATATACTTTAGTGAGAATTGTAGAAATATTATTAAGTACATTTTAATGTTTTAAAAAAATAATAAATGTATTTTTAGTTTACTGATAAATTATAAATTTTATTCTTTAAAATCAAAACATAGTCGTATGTGTGTGGGTGAGTTAATGTTTCATTTGACAAATGAATCTATTCCATACTAAAGAAGTGATAAAAATGATAAAAAAGTCAATACCTTTCTAACTTAACATTTTTCATATTATGCAGGCATATTTCTTGTGGTTTTAATTCTTATGAGACGTGAAATTTGTTCTGAATATATTACAGTTATATATAATAAATAAATTTAGAATTAAAATTTAATAAAATTCAGAAAATGGAGTTGATTAATTTGGCAATTGGAAGATTTATTTTATGAAAGGAATAAATATTCTTTTTTTTTCTATCGTTTCAAATAATGCTGATGAGAAATTCCATCGACGGAACGGGTATCCTATATAGAAAAGGACCGAAGTAACTAGCATTTAAATTTTAATAAAGTAGAATGATTACCATAGTATAAAAAATAATGTTCTTTTCTAGTTAAATATTACTGTATTAAATTAATTAAAAATATAAAATGCATTAATGAAATAATTTAAAATTTAATCTATTTGAAGTTTTATACATGCTTCATTCATACTCCTAAATTTTAATCGTATTTATCAATAGTATTTATAGGTATTATAAGATGTGCATTAATATATTATAAATCAATGGAGTTAGACCATAAATATGATACAGCTAAAGTGTTCTTATAAAAAATATGTCTTTAATAAGGTGATGAGTTCATAATAATAGAATTTTTATAATCGCATACAGTCGATACAGATCGCATACCTGCTAATAATACATAATGAAATGCTAATAATTATTATTGGCATTTCATTGTGTATTATTAGCACAGTATTATTAGCAGGTATGTAAATGTTTTGGAGTATATATATATATATATATATATATAAAAATATATATATATATATATATATATATATATATATATATATATATATATATATATATATATATATATAACATTAGCTATAAGATTGCTTAATTATTCAGATTACCTAAGTAATCTGCAGAAAATGACTTGGATTATTTGTACATTTTCTACTAAGAATTGGTTAATGGTTACACATTTCCTAAAAATAGCAACGTTAAAAGAAATTATCATTTGAATTATTCATTCAATGATTTTGATTTGTAACCTTGGCGAAAAAAATATCAATCAAATTTTATGTCGCAAACTCTTCATTATAATTGAATCGAATATATTACACTCACTAAATCATATCATAACCATATCACTTAAATTTAAATCTTTCTTTATTTTTCAATATCCAATAACCATGACCAAATAATCAATAAATTAACTAATATAATAAATAATCGATGAATTAAAAAAATTTCAGTGCCCAGAATCAAGCATTTTAAAATATCACAATTAAGTAAATTTAAATTTTATTTATTTTCTGGTATTTTATGGCTCAAGCTAATACCACCAAATAATCAACAAATTAATTGTTAAAATCAGTTTTCATCAGTTTATATTTGAATGTCAGCTATATAAAAGTTATTAGTGTGTTTATTATTTCAATTAAACGTGGATAACTTTTTATTCAATATTTTATCGGAAAAAATCAATCAATGTGCACATTAATTGATTTAATGTTCATATTAATAGTTTTTGAGCTTTACACCATAACTTATGTACATAGTATACATTCTCAATATAATATGGCTTATAAAATTGTTTAATAACCGTTAAAATATAAATTGTTTAATTGTTTTGAAGGGTAATTAGTTATGAAGAAAAAAATTAAAAACGTTTTCATTTTATATTTACTAGAAGATAAACACTAAAAACATCACACAGCTCATGTTTTTAAAGTTATTTTCACTAAAAATTAATAGAAAAAAATCATTTCGGCATTTGTTTCTGGTTTTAATTTGTTAACAGAATTTAAAAATGCAAAATTTTAGATGGCTTGAATCAATAAGGACCCAAGCCATCTTGGCCAGATCAAATAGTCAAATGTTTTGGACACCTTAATTTTTATTATATATGTAATATATTTGAAAGTACTATCATTAAAAATCTCTACTTATTTTACATTCATAAGACGTAATAATTAAAAAATTAATATTTTGTTTATCAAACTTACAGCTGATATTTCCACAAGACATGATTACTCTATTTGGAGTTACCAATTTTGTTTTTCTACTTCAACTAAATATTAAAATAATTGCCATAATATCACGCACCACGTCTATTTTTACTCTCGCAGTAAAACAAACAGTGCGAAGAAATAAAATTACCTCAATTTGAAATTCAATAAATGAATTCTGATAAATTATTACTGAAATTTATACAGTTCTGGACTAAAACTTGCGGTTACTCAAGCGTTAATATTTCGTAAGCTTTCGACAAAGCTCTCTCGGGTCAATAAATGCTTGTGAAAGTGCTATCATTAGTCTTAATAATGAGCATTAGAACGGTAATATTTGACACTACATGTTTTCTGAAAATAATTTTAGTTTTCAAAATACTGTCTTAAATATGCGAAATATAAAGGCTTTGAAGAAAGTACTCTATAATAGGGGGTCTCACCTCTAAACGTCTTTAGTTATTATTAATAAGTTGTAGGAGAAAACGACAATGTACTACAAAACAAAACGACATACAGTAATACTAGGATTATGCAGAACTTTGCAATCCTACCCCAAAAACAAAATAGGATATGTTAAATAAATTCACAAAATTATATGGTAAAAGAGAGTTAATATCAAACAACTCTTGCAAAGAATAGAACGTATTCTTGTTACCTTGATTTATTTGTGGAAATTTCATTACAAATAAAATCTTAATCTTGAAGAAATATGTCCATTATTGGACCTGGAGTCACAAAGCCATTCATTACAAATATACTATTAAACAAGCAAAAAGGAATAACTAATAGCTACCTTGGCGTACCTTGTAAGAAGGAATAACTGTAGAAGTCCATTAGCTACCTTGGCGATGAATCTACACGCAGAAAACTGTTGTTGTACCACCATATTTACCTGTACCAAGCTCAAAGTTGGTCTCTACCAGTTAGATAGAAGCAATCTGATGGATGTCATTGTAATTTAAAAGAAAATATCAATCAGAATACTCTCAATACTTGACTTGCTAACCCCGAAGACATTATTTCACAAAGAGGGCATTGCCAATTTAACAAGTACGAGCCACATTCAGTGAGAATGACAGATTTGCGATTAAACCGGAATTAGAATTCTTTATCTTCCGATGATGTTACACTGTCTACTAGGCCACCGTGGTCCTCGGAGTAAATTGTTGTTTCGCCAGCCTACTTTATGTTACCTTGGCCAAAGGGGAGCGAATTATATAAATGCAATGCTAAAGGAGAGAATACGTCTTTAATAATGCATTGTGTGACTAAACAATATTAGAATTCATGTCTAAATCAATATACGCTGTGTGATCTTTCATTCACTGTCTTGTAGGTAATATGATGTTTGTCTTTAAAAACACTGCTGATTCATAATATTAGGACTAACTTTTTCCGTATCACTTTTGTTTTGGAAGAAACTTTTAGATCTCCCAACTAATTATTTCAAGTCCTCTTCTTTTGTAGCGCTTTGGCACTTTCCATTTTAAAATACGTATTTTACAATCATATTGGTCTGCGTTCAAGATTAAATAGAAATAAAATCATCATGTCTTAATCATATTATATTTTAAACTACGCTCAATATACATGAGCTGTATCATACTTACCAGATAACTTTTCTAGCTCATGAAATCTACTGATAGATTCTCTGTTTAATGTCTGAAACTCTTCACAACTTTCTGAAGAATTGATTATTCTTCCCTCATCATAATGGGAGCCAAATATCTCATGAGTTTTGTAGTCTTCAATCTTAATAAAGATATATGCACAAAGGAATGTGTGAATAAAATTATTTAAATAATAAAAGGTAAGTTAACATAAAGTGGTCATATAATTTTACATGAAATATTGTGTATACCGTAAAAATATGACCTTGATATAACAAGAACAATTCATTTTGAATGTATTTGAAAAATAAAAATCATCTCAGCTACATTGCCTTTAAAAATTTGGAATAGTTAAAATTTTTTCGTATTCATATTATTGTGCAGTTTCTTTAAACATTTTTATATGTGCAAATAATTAATGATATATTTACAACTCTGATGCTACATCCTATATTAAATAATGGGAAAACCTCAAATACCGAGAAATATTAAGTCAATATTACGAATATTATCTTTTTTAAATGTTTCGTTTTGATAACTCTAAATACAAAGTCAGTGTCACTTAAGGTGGATTACAAGTATACCTTTATGGAAAAAAAAAGAAAAAACATAAAACGCATTCTCATAATAAATTGCAGAGTATCATATGCTGGCATTTTTAAGAGCACTGAATCGATAATTTATTGCTACTTCAACTCACACTTCCTTCCCTAATGTTGTTCCACTTTGTCTTAAAACATATATGCGTTAAGATTGCTGACCTACCAGTTTATAAAGTAGTCAATATATTATGTACTATGACACAGCAATATTTCATGACATTCAGTAACTGTTATGAAATTTCTAAAACACATGTCGTATGACTTGGAATTTCTTTAAATTTGGTGACCTTTTTGGCGACTTCCGTTCCTTAGCAAGCGGAATTTTTGTGTAACCCACAATGTGATTTAAAATTTATGTATACTACAGAATTGCTAAGTTCTCAGCTTATATATTTATTATATTTTTTATAATATGTGTAAATTTTAATAAAAAATATAATGTTAAAAAATTCTGCTCTTTTAATATTTAAAATTTCTACTCATATTTTCGAGTCATTTGATTTTGATTTCTTGTTTACCTTCGGTTATAAATCTTAGTAGAATATAATTTCCTTTCTATTTTTCATTTTATTCGGTATTGTTATTCATT